>VZRN01000243.1:167-18169 GCA_013397935.1 Dasyornis broadbenti
AGTTTTCTGCGGAAACAATAGCAAATACCAGCGTTTATTTGCGGAGGGGCCGCTGGCGGGGCGGGGCGAGGCGAGGGCGGTTCAGCCCGCACAATGGGGGCTTTGTAGGGCGCACAGGGCTCCTCTGTGTTGGGGCCGCTGGTCTCAGCCCCGTTTTGCCTGCGCCCCCGCCGCGGCTCCAGAAAGCGGCAGCAGAAAGCACCATCAGATCAGAGGGAAAACGCGAGCCAGGTTTAAAGTTAGTGCTGACACCCCGCGGAGCGTAGTTAATCAGCGGGAAAAGCATCTCTGAGTGTAGCCGGCAGATGGAAAAGTCCCTGAGAGGTTTTGAACTCACTGGACGTGGGTTTGAGCACCAGCGCTGATATCGGAAGGGGACACGGTTAAATTGGGGTGCAGGGACCATCTGGAGGAGGGAAGAGGCTCCGTGCTGGGCATCCATCTCGTTTCAGTGGTGAGAAGCCAACATTTGAGCCTTTGGGAGCTCTCTGATTTCTTAATGAGATGAACATCTTGTTCTCTTGCTCCCAGGCACACCATGGATACCACCGGCCACAGCGTCCTTCTCCTCCAGCAGCTGAACATGCAGCGGGAGTTTGGCTTTCTGTGTGACTGCACAGTTGCCATTGGAGATGTTTACTTCAAAGCCCACAGAGCGGTGCTCGCTGCTTTTTCAAACTATTTTAAGATGATATTTATTCATCAGACAAGGTAAGGCCACACAGATCTCCTCCTATCCTTTAACCACTCTCAACAGTCTGCTTTTTCTCCTTTCTAAAGGTATTAAAGTCTAAAAGAGTATAAATGGAGATGTTAGATGGCCTGAGATTATTTTCCTAACCCAGCAGAGGCCTTGGTTCTCTAAACATTCCCAGTCCAGAATATACTGCCCTTTAAAGCCACTTTCTTAGTCAGCATATGGCAACATCAAACCCTGCATTTTGGAGATGAGACTTTTGTGTGACCAGATAAATAAGTACCACCAGATAAATAAGTACCACCAGATAAGTAAGTACCACCATCTTCCTGCTGTGAGAACTTTGCAGATTTGTAATCCAGAGATATCCTGGTACCTCCTGCCTATGTGCAATATGTCCAGTATTTTGCATTAGGTTGTAGTCAAGCTTGCTGGGTGAGATTGTCCCTTCTGGCAGGATCCACAGGCTTGAAGCAATCAAGAAGCTGTGGCCTTATCACAGTATGTGCTTCAGACTCTTGCAGATAAGGGCTGACTGAGATCATCAATTCATTTCAAGCTGTTGTTCAGATGCTTCACCTGGCCGGGTCAGGAGTGGTTCTGCAGGTATAGCAACAGCAGTGTCAAGGTCTGGCCTCGCACGTGGGGCTTGCTCCTTTTGACGGATTAAACCCTTCTCCATTCCTTTCTGAGAGTTGTGGCCTCCAGCACCTCTGCAAGAGAATCTTTAGGATTGGCGGTGTTGCCCCTTGGCTGGAAGTGAGATGAGTTAACTGCCTTTCCCTGTGGATGTTTGCTGACACTTAAGTGCAATGCTCAGAAAGATTACACTGTAATGGCAGCTGAATTTATTACTTAAACACACAAATATTCTCTACCTTGTGTGCATCACACCAGTGATGCACAGCTTGCGTGGCATTGCTGCACTGCCGCGTGGCTGCAATTGGCTCTGCATGGGAGGGACAGGGTGACTAGGGCTGGTCTCTTGTACCAACCTCAGCTGCAATCGTGCTCATGTTCTTCAGAATCGCAGGGATAAATGCAGGCTCAGCCACTTGGCTTTGCAAACAGGGCTTCTGCACTTGTGCAGGGCTTGGCAGGGAGTGCTGCTCATAAACGCGCTCTAGCAGCAAATGGATAGGTAATGGATCAGAATTTGGATCCCTCTATGTACTTAATCATCTGTTTTGTTTCAGTGAGTGCATAAAGATTCAGCCTACAGACATCCAGCCTGACATATTTAGTTACTTGTTACATATCATGTATACTGGGAAAGGGCCAAAGCAGACTGTCAGCCAGAGTCGACTGGAGGAGGGCATCCGCTTTCTGCATGCAGACCACCTCTCCCACATCGCCATCGAGATGAACCAAGCGTTCTCCCCAGAGCCGGTCCAGTCTTCCAACTTGTACGGGATCCAGATCTCCACAGCACACAAGCTGACAAAAGAGCACCTGGGAGCGAAGGATAGCCTGCCCAAGGCAGGCAGCAGGGCTGCAGCCCAGGGCGATCACCCCCAGCTGCAGCTGTCCCTGGCCATCGGCTTGGATGATGGCCCGCTGGACCAGCAGGTCGCTCGCCCCTCGGCCCAGCCCGTGGCTCTCACCAAGCTGGCAGAGGAGCGCCCGAAGCTCTCGGTTTCCATAAAGCAGGAGAGGTGCGACTCGGATCCTGTGGTGTCCCAGAGCTGCACCCCTCCATCTCCGGAGGTAGTGAGCCCCATCTTTGCTAAGGGCAGCCTCAAGGTGCACTTGTGCCACTACTGTGGGGAGCGCTTCGACTCCCGGGGAGGGTTGCGGCAGCACTTGCACACCCACGTGTCTGGCTCACTGCCCTTTGGTGTCCCAGCCTCCATCCTGGAGAGCAGCGACTTGGGGGAGGTACAGCCCCTGGCTGAGGACAGGGAGGCTGGGGATGGCCATCACCTCGGGGCCTTCCTTCTTAAGGAGGGTGAGCATCAGCTGGAGCATCCGAGCTGCAGTGACCTGGAACCTCTGCAGATTGGGCAGCTGTCCCTCATCTCTAAGGACTACGAACCGGTGGAGTTGAACTGTAACTTTTCTGTCTCAAGAAAGAGAAAAATCAGCTGCACTGTCTGCGGCCGTGCGTTTTTCCGGAAGAGCCAGCTGCTGGAGCACATGTACACGCACAGAGGGAAGCAGCACAAGTACAGCCGCTGCCAGCGGCTGGAGAGCCCAGCCACCCCCAGGTTCCACCCTTACTGTGACAGCGAGAGTGTGGGTAAGAGCTCCAGTTTGTCCCAAGACCACTTAGATGAATGTATATTGGAGTCAGATCTCATCCAAGAAAGCGTTGATACGATCCTGGTAGAGTAACTGTCCCCCTGTGTAGCCTTCAGATGCTGAAACTCTGGATGTTTTGGCATTTTCCACCTAGGGAGTGACTGCTCTCTGCAGCTGAGGAATTTGAACTGCCATTCCCCTCACCTCTGTGAAGGACTGTGTGCTTTGATATGTGTACTTGCTGTTTTTTTACTTGTCTAACTTTTAAACTCGAGCTAATTCCCATCTAAGTCCTTCTTGGAAGCCTCCATGTAACTCAGTTATGTTTTTCCTAAATGTGAATTACTCCTGTTCTGCTTTTCTGGAGTTAAGACTGTATTGCTGGGTGTGAGGTTTGAACACTGTCTAGTACTCAGTGTGCTGCCTAGGAATGTTTGTATCCTGTAGAATTGCTCTTCTGAAACCAGATGGATGGAAATGTAGAGGGAAATACGTATTGTGTTTCCCAAACAGTTTGTTTTTAATGAAAATAAATATCTCAAGGAGATGAATCCTGAAGTTCATGTTGTATAATTGCAGTTAATAAATCTCTGCATAAATATTTGCAGGAGCCATAAGGCTGCTCTTTTCAAGGGAATTGGCAGTGTTGATGTAGGGGTGGCAACCTTCATTTTGACAAACCCTGGAGTCCTCATCTATCTTCTAAATTTACTTTTAAACTCTAGGGATTTGCATGTCTTTTTCCTCCTTCCTACTCCTCCCTTGTTCACTGCTACTGCATGAGCAGGGGCAGATTTTGATGCCCCTCCAGGACCATGGTCCATTATTGGACTCTCCTCTGCAGGGAGGAAGGAAAGCTGCAAAGGAGCGCCCTCTTTTCTTTGAGAGAAGGCATATCTTAATGTAGGTCTTTACAGGATTAAATGCCACACACATATTTTCTGAGTGAAAATGATTTCTGGTTCTATAAACAGCTTGGAGCAAACACATTCTTAAATATTACAATCTGTATATTTGCTAAGAGCATATACACATTGTGTTACTTTTTCTCTGCTTGCGGAGCCACTGTAAAATGGTAACATGCAAGTTTTTTGCCCTCTGTATAATCACAGAATGGTTTGGGCTGGAAGGGACGTTAAAGATCACCCAGTTCCAACACCGCCACCATGGGCAGGACACCTTCCACCAGACCAGGTTGCTCAAAGTCCTATCCAACTTCCATGTATCATTATTCGTTATCTGAAGGGTAATAACTTGCCCAAGAGGGATTTAAAACTGTACATATTCCTCTTGAATTCATATTTTGTTCCTCTCTAGTTTTTCAACTGAAATATCCCAGGCTTCCCACCAGATGGACTGCAGCCCATCCCTCAGAGATGCTCTAAATCAGAAGGCCCCGAGGAGGCGCACTGAGTTCTTAGAGCGCAGAGGTCTCTTCTGCAGCGCAGAGCAAAAGCTTTGTGAGTGCTCCCGTAATCTCATTACCCAGTTTTTGAGAAACTGGGGGCTTCCTGCCAGTCCTGGTGGAGCCGAGTCATTGCCTTTGGAAAGGGGGAGCCTGAACAACAGTGAGAACAGTTTGCTGTCAGAATGCCTGCTCCAAAGCTCTTTGTAGTCAGGACCTTTGAGCTGTCTTTGATATTGTCCTGGAGCAAGAGCTGCAATTAAATCGCTGCCAAATTAAAAGGCCATCTGAGGTCTCTATAAGGGCGGTTGCTGCTTGTCCTGGGCAGGGAGCTGCACACTTCAGGGGATGGATTGGCCACTGAGAGCTGCCAAGCTGTGTTTCAAGAAAAAAGGGCGAACCAACAGTCCCTGAGTCTGATGAGATGATGTTGCAAAATGAGCCTGTGGTTTGGGGTGTGCTTCCATGCAATCCCCAGTGCTCCTTTTGCTGTGTGTACCCATTAGAGCTGCTCTGGAGTGAACACATTTGAGCTCTGCTTAGAAAGCCTTTCTTTAAAACAAGCAAACAAACAGAATCCAGCTGACACCCAGGCCTGTGAATGCTGCATCTGAGCGCAGAGCCATTCACATGGAGCATTTCTTAGAAGAGAGCCTTCTGCCTCTCTCCCAGGCTAATAGCATCAGTTAAATCACAGCGAGCACAGGCACAGGCTGCTTATAACTGGGCAAATGCCCTCCAGCTTCCACTGACCTCTATTTCTACATATGGGTTTGAAAAAAAAATAAAAAAAGGGGGCATTTTATGGTCATTCCCTACTTCTGTGTGACACTTTACTGAGTGGGCTGGCTTCTCCAGGTGCTGCTTGCTTCCCTCGGCTTCCCACATTTAATTTAAAAACAGAAGTGTTTGCTGGGGTGGCTAGAGCTGTAGGGATGAGCTGTATTGGGCTGAATCTCTACTATTCAGTCAGTAGATAAACACCTCAGATTGTCAAATAGGTGCCTAACTTGCCTGAAGTAATTGGTATTGAAAGTCGAAGGGCTCTTGTTGTCTCCGCAGAGGTAACAGGGTAGGAGTAATAAAGCTCAGTATTGGGGACAGCAGCAGGGACAGCAAGCAGCAGTGCCCAAAGCTTCTCTGGGGCATGCTGCTCATCCTCAGGTGTGTGGGCAGGACAGTTTTGTTCTCTTCTTGCCCATTAAAAAGGGAGCTTTTGTAAAAGCTATGATCTCGAGTAGAACAGCCAAATGTCTCTCAGCTGTATGACTCCATGGCACTGACTGCAAACGCTCCAGCTAAGCCAAAATGATCCATAAACCAGGGCTATGTCCATATGCATGTCCTGTGCATCCTTGAAAAGATACAACTGTAAGTGACTGTTTTCTGTTATCCTCACACTCCCTTCTAGGGTGTACTTTGGTTAACCTTTGTGGGACTGAACATCTGTGACATCAAACATCTGCCAAAGGCAATTTTTTGTACCATTTGCAATACAAGAAATGCGTTTTCAGCAGTTTTCTACTGCAAGTGTTAAAGCACTGTTATAATTAAAGCAGCAGGAAAAGCTGGAGACAGAAGTCATCAGCTCTGAGTTATGTTAACATAAAAACATTATTCTCTCCTAGTCTTATGAATAGAAAATAATTGTACAGGGCAGTTACATTTGCTAAGCAAAGGCAGCAGCTGCTCCTGGATAAATCATAAGAAGTTTTATTACTGTATGTGGAAGACACTTGAATTACTGAGTGCTTAACCTTTATGCCAGTGCATGCTTGGAAATCTGCCTAACTTGCACAGCTGGGCTTGGCAAATACTCATTTCTTGTTAGGGTTTGATTTTTTTTTAATAAAAACCTAACAAATTTTGTCACAGTGTGCAGAATAATTATACTAGTGATTCCTTCCAGATATCTGGGATTGGTTAATAGATGCACATGGGCTTAGGCAAAGAAAGCCCCAGGGTGGGAATACTTCAAGGCTGAAAGTCCCAAAGCTCCAGGGGATCCTTGGAGATTTGCCTTGTGCTGTGAAGGGATCCCATCATCAGGGGTACTGAGCTGATGAACCACAGTCATTGAAGTGCCTTGCCTGTGGGCTCTGCAGCTCATATTTTATGTAAAGATGGGAAGATTTGGGACTCAGACCCTCCCCTGCCAAAGCCCCTGAGCATGAGCAGATGCCTCAGCCAGCTCAAGTGAACCTCTGAAATGCCAGTAAGTGTAGCAGTGGCTGCCATCCTGTATCTGGGTGCTGGCCCCAAAATGCTGACTGTAGATTATCTGGCTCAACGACCAGAGTGTAAGGAACAATCTCCAGATAGGTAATTTGAAATATTTTAAAATATTTTCAGTGCTCTGATGCTGAAAAGGCCAGGCCCAACAGGATCTGTGTTTCTCAGGCTTCTAAGGGTACAGTAAAGTATGTGGAGAATAGTGTATTTATGCCACCTTGCAATGTGAGGTCTGGTTATTTTACTGAGAAA
Organism: Dasyornis broadbenti; assembly: GCA_013397935.1. Classification (NCBI taxonomy): domain Eukaryota; kingdom Metazoa; phylum Chordata; class Aves; order Passeriformes; family Dasyornithidae; genus Dasyornis; species Dasyornis broadbenti. Next base: position 6,995 of record VZRN01000243.1, read on the forward strand.
CTTGCTTTTCCCCACCTGCCCTGATGGCTGGAGATGCTGTTTGGTAGCACTTGAGCAATGAAAGCATTGGGTTGAACTTTTCCTGAATTACCAGTGCCAGAGGAGCGAGGTTTTGGTGCCTCTTACTTGCACAAGTTGTCCTTCAAAGGTAACCCATCCCTTCTCAGTGCTCACCTGCAAATGCTCAGATTTTACCTCTTTCACTTTGAATTTTGGGTCATCCAGGGGAGAGTGATGCTGACACTCCCCTGCTGGCTGCCTTGGAGGTGATGCTGATGGCCAGGCCGTGTTTGTCCCATCTCCGCACAGGATAAAAAACCCTTCATCTCCTTTTACCTCCTGCACAGACTAGCTAAAGCAAACATCTCCTGCCATCTGGCTACAGCAGCCCTTCAGGCAGGCTCTTCACTTGCACATTGTTTCTGAAATCACTGAAGAGTCTGGCAGAGGCAGTGGGCAGGGGGTGTGGAAGGGCTGACATCCCTCCTGTGGGTACAGTGCCCCTCACCAGAGGGATTTGGGACATTAGTGCACACCAAGAAGGTTGAACAGAGAAATTAAATTTGCTGTTGGGATGTAAACCTGAAGAAGTGATCATTGCAGTTAAAAATAAGACTGTGAAATACTGTGATCATGACATTTCATTTCTTTAGTGAATGCTGATACTGAATAGTTTTCTGGTATTTTGGAGGGAGAAAGTATTTATCATGTGTAAGTGAAGCTTTCAAAACCGCAGTGAAGAGTGAGCTCAGCATATGCAATTCAGCCACATTGAATGGGACCATGGGCTATCAGTGGCCAAACTGAGAGGTTTCTTTTTGGCTTGTGAAAGGCCTCCCACAGCAATCAGCCAACCAGGTCGTGCCATACCACTGCCACGATCTTCAGATTCCCTGTTTAATAAAACTCAGTCTTTTCCTCTCTTGTCCAGGATTGTCAAAAGCGACTGCAACAGAGGGACCTTCCCAGCAGTCCAGCACTAGGAAAATATATTCTGAGCAGTAAGACGTAGTGAGGAAAAAGGTAATGAGGGTGGATGTGCCCTAAATTACACGCCAGTTAAATATTTACAACCAGAGCTGTGTCAAGACTGAGTTCCCTGAGATGCAATCGCAGCATCTACAGGATTTGCATGTTTCATTAAGAAAAAAGTAATGACACAACTTCAAAAGCAGCCTACAAGAGGAAAGGTTTCCACCAATTATTCCAAGCCAGAGGCTGCACCCGCGGAATGAAGGCACGGCAAGGCTCTCAATCTTCTCTGCTGCTCCGGGTTTCATCTGAGTGGTGATGGCCATGGGAAATTTTGCGGGGTTCCAGGCAGCCCATGCCTGGGGATACCTCCTGGGATGCACAGGGCAGCGCAGCAAGGTTTAGTCCACGTGAAGCCTTCTGTTACTGGCACAAAAGGTGTAAGAAAACACCATGAAAAGCCCTGTGTCCCTCCTGGCAATCACTGGGATTTACAGCCCACCCATGTTATGATGTAAAGCCACCTATAGGCACCAGGGCAGGGAAACCATCGCGGGGTGATGGACGTAGGAGAAGGACCTCATGGCAGGCAGACAGTGGTGTCAGCCATCGAGACAGGCAGCCAGCGGTGGGCGTGCAGCCTCGCCCAGCTCCGGCCGATGCACCGGGAGCGGAGGCTGATGCTCCGCGTCTCCGCTTTGCCAGCAGCCATCCCGGGAGAGACGCGCTGGAGCAGCAGTCGCCTCCGCCACCCGCAGCACCGCCGGAGCGAGGAGGGCAGGCGCCCCAGCTTGTCATTAGGGCCGAGCATCCCTCACCAGGCTGTTTTCGTGATTCGCTTACTCATCGCGCTAATGATCGGGGTGCGGGTGCGCATTCCTGTTGTGCCTGTTGCACTCGCCAGCCACGCCCTCAGCCCGCTCCTCCTGCCCGCAGGCTGCCCCACGCACCTCAGGGAGCTTCGGGACGAGAGGCTCCCAGCGCCTCGGCCTTCCCTGCCTTGCTCCAGCTGGGAAATGGAATGCAAATTCAGTCTCGGGCTGTCTGGGCTGCGCCGGAGCCCGACGCCTTCGTGCAGCGCAGTCTGGGAGGTTTGGGAGGCAGGGAGCGGCGGGGGCCGCCGGCTGCAGCGGGGTTACGCCGCTCCGCCTTCCCGGGGGGATGCTCAGGAGCTCCGTAGGAGTCGCGGTGCTTGCGCTTCCCACCCAGTGCCACCTCAGCAGGCTCCCATCAGCGGAGCTGTCACCGCGCTGAGCCCTGACACACCGGCACCGCGGCCTCGTGTCTTCATTACAATGGCAAATGGTGAGAGCAAATGTGACATGAGTGACGGGCGCTAGAGCGCAGAGATGACATCCCTCTCCAGATGGAAATTTTCTCTCAGGGACAACTGGCAAAGTAATGCTCGGTGTGTCCGTGCAGCGGTAAGGACCTGGCATTGAAAAGGCACTTCCTGAAAGGACACCATTACCTGCAGAAGGCACCCTGCTGGAGAACCCATCTTGGTGGGGGGATGTCACCTCTGCTAGATTGAAGAGGTTTGGAAGGCAGATCTCTGCGAGGTCTAACTTAAGGCCTGTCAGGGTGACTGCCAGCTCAAGCTGCTGATGACACTTTCATCTCAAAAATCTGAATTGCAAAACGTGTTTTCTTACCATCTCCCTCCCTTTTGTATCCAGTCTGTTTGTCAGTTTTTATATAACAAAACCTGCTTTAAATGCTGGGTTTGGGTATTTTTGCTGAAATCCACTTTTTAGCTAAGTGGACTTTAACCCCACAGCAGAAAAATCCCATCATTTGGCACAGAACTGCACTCTTTACAATTCTCTGCAAAAAAAAAAGACACATGAAAGCTGTCCCTCCTAAAAAACGTTAATCTACATTGTAGCTTAAATAACTGTATAAGAAATAACATCCTCTGATGAGTAGTTTTTTTTTTTTTTTAAGTCACATTTAGTGCTAAGATTTTGTCTGTTTGCAAATGAAAAATATTTCATTATTTTAATACTACTTAACGAGCTGGCAAGAACCATTTCTCTGGGAGATAAAACTGCAGAGGTAAAATCATATTAAAGTAATTATTTAAATCAATCTGTTTCCTTGGAGCTCTTCATAATTTTGAGTTACTCATGTTAAAAGTTCTGTCTGTAAGACAGACAACATTAGGGCTTCACTGACCATAACATGTGTGTCTGTCAGCAGGGTCTGGCTTCCATCCATCCGTCCGTCCGTCCGTCCGTCCTTCCATCCATCCATCCATCCCAAGTGCAAACCAGGATTCCCGTGCATTTAATGAATTTACTCATTTTCTTACATACATTTGGGAAAAAAAAACAAAACAACCCAAACCCCACAAAAACAACAACAAAAAACCCCACAACAGCATCTTTGCTTTTATACATGACATATATGAGAATGTCCGTCGTTTATGCAGGGATTGCACCTTGGACTCAAACACCAGATTCCTGGCTGCTGTAGAGTCAGTCCTTTGAAGCCTACGGAGCTGCTGTGATCAGCAGCTGGAGATCCGGCCCTGTGCATTTCTAATCCACTTTTGGTCTCCCAGGGCAGGAAAGAAAATGCAATATTTGTTTGTGCCATCATTGTATATGGGCAATTTCCACAAGAAAGTTTTCAATGGATACACTTGTTTTCTGCTGGGCTCAGTGTTGACGTAACAGAAAAGATTTTTATCCCCCTGGAAGCCTTTCTGGGTATGAGTTATACTATTTAAACACCCTTTTTTTGCTGCTAATATAAAAAAGCAGTGAGAGATGAAAATATTCAAAATGACACAGCAAAGCAGGGATAGGGAACTTGTTGGATATAGAGCTGAATTGTCCCCAGTGAGGAGAGCACTGGAAACATCTGGGACAAAAGCAGCAGCACAGCCTGTGGGGTGAGCAGAAGAACCACTTCCATAATTCAGAGGGCAGCAAGCAATGAATTTGTGGATACGGAGCCAGACAGCTCGGAAGAAATCTGAATGGGGCTATAAAAATGATTGGATATCAGAAAAAAATTTCTTCCCTGACAGGAGTGTCCAGCATTGGAACAGGCTAACCAGGGCAGCAGTGGAGTCACCATCTCTGAAGGGATTTAAAAAATGTGTAGATGTGGCACCTGGTGACACGCTTTAGTGGTGGGCTTAGCAGTGCTGGATGATCTTAAAGGTCTTTTCCAACCTCAACAATCCCATGATTCTATGATAATTCCAGGTTATTTTAGCTGTTGGTGAGGAAAATGGTCATAAAGTCAGGCCACTCTTTGGTTTTCTGGCACAACCACGCAGCCGCATCCTCACAGGTTTTCTGGCCCAGCACTCCTTCATAATAGTAGATTTATCATTCCTTCTCTGAAAGAATACATGTTTTATTAATGTTCTACTCTCTAATCATAAGGAACGAGTAGAGAGTCTTAATTAAGTCATTAGCGGCTGTTATGAGCCTATATTTTGTTCTGTAAACCTGAAAGAATAAATAGTATTAATACTATTAAAAATGTATAACTTCTTTCCCCTGTATTTTCTGTATGTTTTAAAGTTTCTCAAGAAATTACATGAAAGATGCTATGGAAAAAAAAAATTCGGGTGTGGGGCCCATTTGAGCTGTCACAGAACTCGCCAAAGCACCAAATGTGCTGCTCCCGCTCCCAAAATGCCAGCCCCATCCTGAACCCTGTCAGCACCAAACTGTGCATCTGGAAACAGCAATCCCAAGCCTTGGGAGCAGGAAGCATGAGCGAGCAGCTCACAGAGGAAACCAAACCACCTGCATGGGATCAGAGCTGTGCCATTTCATGGGCAGTGGGGTTTGACGCCTGTCAAAGCTCTGTGGAGCCTCAGATATTTTCCTCTGGTGCCACGGGGCATCTAATAGGGAATTTAACCATGGGGCAGCGGGATGGCTTTTCTTAGCTGCCAGAGATTTGTGATCCTTCACAAATTCCTTATAGCAGTCCCTGGGCAGCCAGGACTGTGTTGTGGAAGTGATTGACCAGCAACCGAAAGGAAATGTCATAGAAAGGGCAGAGGAGGAGCAACCTCCAAAGAATTTGGGTCTGCCACCAACATTTAGATTTCTCTCTGCTCACTGTATGACTGCCTGAAAAAGCCGGACACAACGGAGCACCACAGTGAGTTAATCCTTTCACATATAAAATCTCTCCACAGCTGCCCACTCAATCACAAGGCAAGAAAACAACAAGTACATTCAGCTTTAATGAAATAATCATCAGTTCTATGTACAGCTGTAACAGAGGGAAAACCAGCTACGAGAGAAGATGCAAACCCAACCCCCTGACACGGAGCAAGTTGCAGGGCAGGGCTGGGCTAAGTGTTTCTGCCATTCTCCTCCTCTTTTGAAGATGTGTTTCGTCTAAAAGGCAATACTGAAATAACACGAAATCCTCCCAAAACAGCTTAGCAGGCTGACAGAAGATGACAGCCCGGCCCTGTGGGGTAATTTTGTGTTTATTTACTAAAGCTTTGACACCCTCCTCTGCAGGTGACTCCAGTGGGGTCCCACAGCAATGCTGCAGCCCTTTGCTCAGCACCAACCTGCCACAATGCCCAGTGTAAACCCATAAGCAACTCCCAGCATCAGGATGGCTCTTCCTGGGGTGCTGTGGCAGCTCCAAGGGTCCATCTAAAAGTCCTTCAAAAATCCCTTTCAAAACTATGGCAAAATACCTGGAAGGACCAGTATGAAATACAAAGCCACAAAAATTGTACACACTGAATTACCAATAGGTGATAACTTAATAAACAAATTCACAGGAAAAAAGACGCTTTTTTTCTTTACCATCCTCAGGGTTTTCTTAAGTTTTACTTGCACAGAAATGAGCTGTGGCTCTTGCTGCTTGTAGTCCTCTCGTGACAACGGAGATGTTTTATCAAGGTTTAAAACATGGTTGTGCACCAGGTAAAAGGGACACGTACAGCCCTTGTATTTTAGCAGGAATCCAAACCCTGTGCTGGGAAGAGAAATCTCAGCACACCGCTCACGGTCAGTGAGCAATTGCCAAGCACGGCTGCTATTTCTGTACCGGCTGAGGAACACGCAGGAGAATTTTCTCAGAGGAACACACAGCCTTGCCCACAGCTGGACACAAATCCCAGCCATGCAGATGCAAAACCATATTATTAAAAGGCCCCTTTCTCCTGGAGAGCTGGTAGTTGGAGGTGATGCTCGCACATAGACGCTACGCTGGTGCAAAGCCCCTCAGAGCTGGGCAGTTCATAGGGTTTGACAGCAGTAGGCTTGCCCAGGAATTTTCTAGTCATATCCTCAGGCCCTTATGTCTGGATTTTTACCCCTGAGGACTTTGATGAGATTGCTCCAGCATTTCCCTGCATGTTTCAGAGCGAGCTCCATGGCGTGCCAGAGCCTGGTGGCAGCGAGCCGGGCATAATGGACAGTTCCCAAGGGATGCCTGGGCTGGATGAAAGCAGGAGGGCTTTGCGGTGAGCGGAGAGTGGTGCGGGACAGGCTGCCGCCAGCAGCCAGGGAAGCCAGCAGCACTCAGACCAAATCAAAGCAATCCCACCACTGGCAGCACACTGCAGCTTCCCAAACTATGTTGACTGCTAACACGCATGCAGCTCACTGCTATTTATATCACATGCCATGTATAAAAAATATGCTACATCTGAGGAGAACTTCACCACAACACCGAGACTGGGATAGAGGAAGGCAAGGGAGGAGAGGGGCTGCCTACAGCAGGGCTGCTCCTGCCTGGCCCACACCCGTGATGCCACAGGGAAATTTGAGTTTAATGGTGCGAGAAATACACCCCCAGAAAACGAAATGCTGTTGCTCTCTTGGCATTTTTGCAGCCCGGGGTCAGCAAGGCGAGGCTGATGCTCAGCTTTAACATGTCTGGAGATGCACAGGCTGCTTGTGATGGGGGAGAGGCCGAGTGAAGGAGAGCACTCGCTGGAACCCACCGGCTTAACGTGGCAGCAGTGACCACGGTTCCTGGCACCTGTGCGTAGCAAGAGCCTGTTCACAGCACTGAACACCAGCCCGGCATTGGTGTTTTCATGTTAACATTGCAGACACTTCACTCTCCCTCATCTGCAATAAAGCCCCAGCAAGCCTCCAGCTGTTCCAGCGTGCCCCGAATCCAGCCCAGCAGCACGTTGGGCCCTCACTGCCTCTCAGGACCTTTCTTCAAACACGTGGTATGTAGAGATCTACAGCATGAACAGCAGGGAAATCTGGCATGGGTCACAGCAGAAATGTGGCCTTGACATAAATATGTGAATAAGTGAAAATACAGTCACTGTAACAGCTTAATTTTTCCACAGCTGTGGTCAGTGGTGCTGTCTAAAGCCCCAGGGGACACACCGCACTCAGCAGGGTCTGCCCACATCCCAGGATCCATTTCACATAGACACACAACTGAATGGGCATGCAGAATTAACTACACCTCAGCCCCAGGAGCTCTCCGTGTTCTCCACACACCCCACAGGCCAAATGGAGCTTTAAATCACTCCCTCTGCTCTTTCTCTCAGGGGCAAGGCTGCCATCACAGAAAGCTGTTGTGTTTATTCTGTTCCAGGGCCATTTCGTTGACCAGCTGCTCTATGGATGACTGAATGGCCGCCTTCACAAGGGAAGAGGCGGTTTCTATGAGGAGCAATTCGTACTGCTCCCCAGTTCTGTGCCCCTGGTCACCCAGGCCTTTCTCCTCTGCCTGGGGACCACCACCAGCCTCAGGGCCTTCTTTTGTACCAACATCAGCATTCCTGTTTGATTTTTTATTCCCTTTTTGCTTTTTTTGGTGCAAAACTGGGGACGGCTCGTAGCCCTGGTCAGAATCGGTGTCGTCAGAGTCCTCTGCTTTGGTGATGGTGATGACGATGCTAACGCCAGTGCCTGTGTTTGCTTCTAATACCTGATGGCTGGAGCATTCCTGCACACTCACTGCATCCTGCACACTTGCTGCATCCTTCACACTCACTGCATCCTGCACACTTGCTGCATCCTGCACACTCGCTGCATCCTTCACACTCACTGCCTCCTGCACACTCACTGCCTCCTGCACACTTGTGGTATCCTTCACACTTGTGGTATCTTGCACGCTCACTGACTCCTGCACACTCATGGTATCCTGAATACTTGCTGCATCCTTCACACTTGCTGCATCCTGCACACTTTCTGCATCCGGCACACTCACTGCATCCTGCACACTTTCTGCATCCGGCACACTCACTGCATCCTTCACACTCACTGCCTCCTGCACACTCATGGCATCCTGCATACTTGCTGCATCCTTCACACTTGCTGCATCCTGCACACTCATGGTATCCTGCATACTTGCTGCATCCTCCACACTCACTGCATCCTTGACACCCACTGCCTCCTGTACACTCGCTGCATCCTTCACACTCGATGTATCCTGCACACTCACTGTATCGTTCACACTCACAGCATCCTTCACACTTGCTGCCTCCTGCACACTCACTGTATCCTGCACACTCGCTGCATCCTGCACACTCGATGTATCCTGCACACTCCCTGCATCCTTCACTCTCACAGCATCCTTCACACTTGCTGCCTCCTGCACACTCACTGTATCCTGCACACTCACTGTATCCTGCACACTCACTGTATCCTGCACACTCGCTGCATCCTGCACACTCGCTGCATCCTGCACACTCCCAGCATCCTGCACACTCCCTGCATCCTTCACACTTGCTGCCTTCTGCGCACTCACTGTATCCTGCACACTCACAACATCCTGCACACTCGCTGTATCCTCCACACTCGCTGCATCCTGCACACTCGCTGCATCCTGCACACTCCCAGCATCCTGCACACTCCCTGCATCCTGCACTCCTCCTGCATCCTGCACTCTCCCTGCATCCTGCATACTCGCTGCCTCCTGCACACTCGCTGCCTCCTGCACACTTGATGCATCCTGCACTCTTGCTGCATCACCTCCAGATGCCAACTCACTGAAATCAGTTACAGTCCCCTTGGCTTTGCACTCCTCAGGAGGATTTACACTCTTTTCCAATTCATCCCTTCCAGGCATCTCTTTGCAGATATTAGGGATTTTTTGCCACTCTGTGATTTCAGGCGCATTGTTGGGTTGATCTTTGGAAACAGGTGTAACTTCCGGAGTAACTTTCCTGCTATCCACATCGTCCGTGGTTTGGGGTAGGCTCCCTTTCTGCAGTTTGTCCTGGGCTGTTTCATCAGCTGTCTCTGAATCAGTTATCTCTGACTGAACAGTGCACTCTGAGTGTTCCTCTGCGTCAGGGGTGGGCTCTGTCAGGGGCTCACTCTTCCCAACAGAGGTGCCACTTCCCTTTGCTGTATCCTGGTCCTCCTTCACTATATCCTGCACTTCTTTCATTGTATCCTGATCCTCCTTCACTGTGTCCTGCTCCTCCTCTGCAGAGACTGGGCTGAAGGACTGAGATTTGTCCGTGGGGGCCAAATCCTCTGGCTCTTCACTAGCCTTATTCAAAACACCCATCGCTTCATTTGCTTGAACACTGCCCTCTGACTCCTCCACGACTTCTGAGGGACTGGGTTTTTTCTTGCCTCTGGAAAACTTCACGCAGGGCATCTTCACCCCAGAGCTCGCCCGTTTCTTTGGGAGGTCTTGCGCACAGCTCTCCTCAGCATCCACCTCCAGCTGCACTTGGGAATCGGTGGGCATCTTCTTCCGTGAGGAGGATTTCTGCCTTCTCCGAGGTCTAGTAAAGTTTTTGATGGCTGCCCACGCTCCTTTGGAGGATCGTGATGGATTGGAAGCATTTGTGTCCTCTTGCTCAGTGCTGACACATTGGCTTTTCTCCTCTGAGGCTCCTTTGCACGCATCCTTCACAGGCAGCCCCTTCTTACAGGACTTCTTCCTCTTCTTAAAACAGAGCATGGAGGGTTTTTCTGCTTGTTCCTCTGGCAGGGAACATGTGGCCCCTGTGCTGGGACTCTCTACCTCTCTTGGGTTCTCCATTTGAATTTCCTTAGCTGCCTTCACCATATTCTCTTCTCCTTTGTTGGTGTTGTGCTGCCGATTTTCCTGATCAGTGCTTCAGACACAAGAACTGCAGAGATGCTCAAAGTGCATTTCTTCCTCAAATAGATTTCCAAATAACGTTAGTTGCTTTGTAACGAGCGTGTGTGGCAGTGAGAAGTTCTGCTGGAGCTGTCGCATCCACTTTATGACTCCCACTTCGCCTTATTACTCACTTTATCACCTCTCCGAGGAATCCTGGGTAGACGTGGCTTCTCCTTGGATTTGCTGGCCTCAGCCACTCTCATCTCCGGAACAACCCACTTGCAGTTGTGTTTGGTCTAACAGCAACGACTGTATAATGGCCAGTCTCACATACCTTTTTTATCCCCCAAAGGATGACAAATCAAGCCAAGAGTTAACAATTTTTATTCACCCCACGGACCTGGAAGGAACTTGCGCTTTGTGAGCTCTCTGCAATTCCACATTGCCCAGGGAGCTTGATTGAAGCACCAGTGGAACCAGCGGCAGTTTTCTGCCCCCCAGTGACAAGGTCAGATGTTGCTTTGCCTTGGCTTTGGCTTCTGCTTCAGCTCCCTTTGCGTATTACATGAAATTCACTGCAAAGCATGACTGAGGCGTTCATCTTTTATCTGGAACACAACAGATGAGTGATAAGACACATAGAGTAATTTTTAAAAAGTGCTAAAAAGTTTTTTCTTTCTAAACTTTTCATTTTGGGAGGCAGACCAGGGCTGCCTGCAGTTTTTTTTTTTGCTAATTAGCATCAACATCCAAAGGCAAAATAAGGCCACAAGATGTCAACCCAGTGATATTCCGTCACAGAAAGTACTATTTTGCTCTTTTATGTGGTAAAAAGGGACTTATTTTTATATAACTGCCCGTATTATGGCGAACACTTATTACACAGGCACACACATATTTTCTTCTCCTACGGTTTGCTAAATCCTTTCCCCACTGCTCCATATGCACTTATAGTTCCAGCTAGGGAAATTACACCCTGAGACAGAAGATATTTTTATCTTTAATGCACCATATGACAATATGCAAAACCAGAGAATACAAAAACGAGGCTTGAGGAATACAAAAGTGAAATCACATGGCAAGAAGGGAGCTTATTTATACTACGTGCATGCCTCCCATGGCAACCTCAATTAACACCGTGTGTGCTCATCAAAGACATGATGTTGTAAGATGTGTGTCAACCTT
>VZRN01000243.1:18812-137130 GCA_013397935.1 Dasyornis broadbenti
GCCCCCCGCCCCGGCCCGGCTCTGCCGCCACCTGCTCGCCGCCTCCTTCCTCCTATGGGAAAGCATCTCTCCCTGCTCGCCGATCAGCATCCCTTTCCTCTCGCGAGGTAGCATCCCGCCCAGTAGCGGGATAGCACCGCTCTTCCGGGGGGCAGCGTCCTTGCTTGGGGGGCAGGATCCCTCGCCCGCTCGGAGAGTAACCTTCCGTCCCCTCCCAGGCTGTGCACAGCAGCTGCAGTCACGAAAACGCGCTGGAGGTAAAGGTCCTCCCCGAAATGGAGCTGTGGTTTGTAGTTCGGATCCCAATGGCAGCAGGAGGCACTGTAAGGGAGCCGGGAGCGCATCCCGCAGGGAGGAGGGACCTGGGGGTTTTCATGGCTCTGTGGGAAGGAAGAGGGTCTTGGCTCTTGGCAGCTGTTTTTTTGTGTCCCATCTGAAATTTTCACAACTTTCAGCATGCACTCTTGGGGTGCTGCAGGAGCGACACCTTTGGAGGTGGAGGTAAGGACAGCCAGCTCTTGACTTTCAACTAATCTATGCCAAAAACACCAGAGAAAGTGCCTCTTTCATATGAGCCTTTATTCTCTCCAAAGCAGCTGAGATCTGACTTTAAAAAATCACATCTCCAGCTGTGATGATTGATGGGACAGCCTCCAGAAAAAGGACTACCCAGTGCAGCTGATGAACTACAGGAAACTCGTTGAGATGCCCAAACGTCCCCATTCATCTTCACAGGGAACTGACGCCTACAAAGGTTTTACAGACATTAACTGCTTCACAGCATGTTTGCACATGAGAAACGGGGCAAAGCAGCACTTTGAACTTCCAAGTGGCTTCCAGTGTAGGCCGGGCTTGGAAAAACACATGTGGCCTCCCCCCTCCTCAGCTTCTTCGTGGGAAAAAAGGTACAAAATGGGTTAGCTGGGCTGAAATGTCAGCCAGGAGGGCAGAAAAACTGCACCGAGCATCATAAAAATTTGCCTTTTTATAAGCTCCCCTGTGAGATGTGTTTGCTCGCATTCACTCAGGATAATAATCTTCATTTGGAAACAGCTTCTCTGCTGAGGTGGGTGCTGGGTTCTAATTATGATCCACTTCTTTATTAAAGCCATGTGAGGCCCTTCAATGCAAGGAGCTTTTCCCTCGTTGCAGTTGGAAGCAGACGACTGCAGTGGTGTGAGGGAGGCAAGCTGCCCATCAATTCCCTTGGGAGCACTTTGTATTATTCCTGGTGCTCCAGGGGCAGATGGTAGCACCAACAGCGTGGTGCAAGGGAAATAAAAGACACGGTCTGCAGCAAGCAAAGGATCAGCTCGGAAGTTGGGTAAGCTTGACAGAAGATCCTGGCCCAGCTCGATCCCAGTCTTTTTCTGGGCCCACACTCAAATGCTGTTGAAAGTCAACCAAGCAACACCTTCTCCTCTTTCTTGTCCCCAGCACTACTTAAAAACATCAATCTGTGTTATTTCTTACAGGATGTGATGCAGTGCTCTCACAACAGCACAGCTCGGGGGACGGATGGCCGTAACACCAGCTAAGGACTCTGGACCCACAAATAGCCCACAGAGAACAAATTTGTACATAATTAGTTTTTTCTCCAGGCAAAAGGAGAAGGCAACCATCCAGTACTTCATTAGAAGAAATTAAGTGTCCTCTGTGTCCTATTTGATAGGACAAGACCTAGCTGAAACCCTCAGCTGCAAAGGAGAGTGTTGAAAAAATAACCTATTTATGTATCCATCCTGCAAGAGAAGAGAGAGGTTGGAAGTGCACGTTAGGAAACATACCCCATTAATCTCTGGAGATGCTTGGGACTATTTTTCAGCCCTTGTGCTTTGTTGTTGTGTAGCAAACCCTTCAATTCAACAGCTTGTGCCTGATCCAGTGCTGTGCCTCACTGCAGGAAGGGGACTAGCAACCTCTTGAACCACCTCTCTGAAGCACATGGCTATGATCTCATGCTAAACTAAAAGGAGGCTAATCTTAGCATAAATTTGCACTTATCCCATCTTTCATAAGCATAAAATGAAGGTGGAACGCAGAGCACTTGCAGGAAAGTAGTGTAGCAGGGAAGATTAAATGTAGGAACTGACAGCAGACTTGGCAGCATCCACTCTTGCAACCTGCTTCCAGGGAAGGCTGAGCCCAGGAGCTGCAGGTGAAGAGGCGCCCTCAGCCAGGCAGGGGGGCTGGGCAGGAATGGGGGAACCTCTCCTGACCCCTTGCAAGAGAACTGAGCCTGCCCTCCTGGCTGACAGGAAATCCTTGGCTGGATAGTATCAAAAGGAACATTTTAGGAGGCTGTGAATGCATCTCAAGTGCTCTTACGACTATTTAAAAGTGTTGTGTCTGCTTGTGTTGCAACCAGGTAACTTTTATATAATTTTTCTCCCCTCCTGAATAACTGAGGAGATATAGATCTCTCTCTCCATATATATATATATGTGTGTGTATGCTCACACACAGTATCTGTGTACTAGAGATGCTCCCCTGCATTGGGGCACACCTACATCCTGATCCTCCCAGTTGTCACCAAATTTGGAATGTTTCTAGATTCAGTTCTGATACAAGCAGATGGGTCTCACGAATCTTAATTCAGATATTCTGCAGCCAGCTGCAAGTATCTCAAATTCACAGAATAATTCAGGTAGTTTATTTCCTACAGATGACACACATCATCCAGGGAATATATCAACCAGATTAAAACACACACAAACTGGTGCATTGCAGGCTACTTATTACTGCAATAATCACTCCTACTTGTCAATACAAGGCTTGCTGTTGTGTGCAGTTAATCACAGAAATAAATTCTAATTCAGTAATCTCAATGCATACATTAAAACCCAAAAAGCACTTGAAGTATTTGCCAGTTTATTTGTATTAGTTAAAAAATTGGCAGCAACACCATTCTTTATGTTACAAAATTAGTTCTGGCCTACTGACAAAACCTGCTACAAGTCACTTGATCATTATTTGTGTTGTCTCTATTGACCAAAGAGGTACCTTCAGGAACAAGGCTTGTCAATGGTGTAACTGCACTTACGGTTGAACAGAAAATGGTTCAAAAGACACATTTGGTAGAAGCCACAGATACAGGCCAGAGACCCAGTCCCTCCATTTCTGATATCCAGAGGTTTCATTCCATTGACAGTAGAATACAGTAGTCACAGCCGGGCTCGGGATATCTGATGTGGCTCAGCCTGTGGCAGTAATTCACAGCAGAAGCCAGGGTAAGCACTTCTGGAGAGCGCTGGGAAGCAAAGGGATTCCTCCTTGCTCCTTTGAAATGACACTGGTGCAGTGTCAAGGCACAGCAGGTTCTCCCATAGTGTGAGAAGTGGAATAGTGCATTCCGTGTGGCAAACGGTAAACTGCAGCCAACAAGACTTTCAAAGATAATATATGCTGCAAAGCCCCAACGGTTAAGACAATTAAGTCCCAAGACTGTTTCAAACAGCTCCAGCTTTAGGATTTTTAATTATTAAAATCATGTCACTGAATCAAAAGAAGTCATTCAACCCAAGCTTCTGTATTCTGCTTCAGCTACAATTACAAAGCAGAAGGTCTGTAGAGGAAGTATGCTTTATATGCTCAGTGTCAACTAGCTTGGAACACAGCAGTTTAAAAATTATTACAGATTAAAAGTTAGTGGTTTATTCTTCAGCACTTCTCCTTCCAGTCACTTCTTGTACTATATTCTCACTCATATCTTGTTCTGACTTAAAAAGGAAGATCAGAGTACAGTTCCATTTACATGACTCATCAGGTGTTCTTCTGGGAGCTAAAAACAAAAATAAAATTTAATTATTATTATATAGTACTGCAGGCAACTTTCAGGCTGAATTGTAATCAAATGTCATTTGGAAACATATGGCATAATATAGGATTGGCTAAATCCTTTATCTCAAGATAAGAAATAAAGCCGAAATATTGAAAGACATCAAGAAGGCACTGACCTTTGGTTAATCATTCCTTTCAGAAGAGCCCATTTACTCCTCCTGACACTGGGTCCAAGTCAATATCATAGAAGCAGGGTCTTGTAGGAAGTCCTGGCATGGTGCTCATCTGGACAATGAGAGATGGAATGTTAAAATGGCAGCAGCAGCAGCATTTTGTGCACAAGATCCAATACTGAAGACTTGGATGGCAACAACTCCTTGCACACAAAATGACCAGAGAATGATGGTCATGGACTGCTTTGGAGCACCCCATGAGAACCAGGAACTCCTGGCTCAGTAGACAGATATGAAGTTTTTGCTTTTGATGATGAGGATTAAGTTTGGTTTCTGCAGCTGCAAGTGACTGAGCCCAAGATCTGGCAAAGTGCTTGGCTATCCAATTGACCAGTTCACTGCTGGAGGAGTGTTCATGGACTTTGCTATAATGAGACAATTAATTCTGGCAGTTTTCTGGGTACTAAAGCGAGGATACAAATTTTAATACAATTTTTCCAACTGTAAAGTCTCAGTTGATTACAATTCTTTAAGAGTCTAGAACCAGACATATTTAATAAGTAGGAATAATTACTGTTGAGAAGACAGTTTAAACAGTTTTGTTTTCTCTAAACTGGAATAAAGCTTAGACAGAAGTGAAGAGGCCAGTTCTCCTGACTGGAACGGTCTAAGAAGGGCTGTGTAGGGACAGAACCAAAGCTCACAGAGCAGCTTCCAGCACTACAGCCTCAGGCCAGTCCTCTCCACTTGTCCCACTGCCGAGTACCCAGCTTCAGGGATGCAGAACACAAGGCTGACAGGAACTACACTTGGCCTGATTTATTCTTGCAGCTGACAGCATTTCCCCTCTCCTAACTCAGCATTTAGCCCAGCAGCACACACAGGCTGAACACAGAGGCTCTACTAAGGTGGACAACTTGTGACCATGTTTGGTAGTTTGTGTCAGTGGCCATTAAGTGCTTTTATAAAAAGAGAGAACTTGAAAGGTCTCATTTTTTATCTGCATCACTCAGCCTCAGCTTTCACAGTCCGTATTGTTATGCCTGTCTCCATTAGATTAAAGATCTCTTTGGCAACCTGGTATTTTCTCCCTGAGCAAGTATTTTGCACGCTAATCAAATTACCTCCCCATCTTCCTTTTGATAATAAGCTAAGCAGCAAGGAGGTAAAGCTCTGTTGGTGAGGCCTTTTCTGCAGTTCTCAAAACTGTACAGGGAGCTTTCGGA
The DNA here is from genome assembly GCA_013397935.1 of Dasyornis broadbenti. NCBI lineage: Eukaryota > Metazoa > Chordata > Aves > Passeriformes > Dasyornithidae > Dasyornis > Dasyornis broadbenti. The sequence goes on from VZRN01000243.1 coordinate 23,992, forward strand.
GTCCCAGCCCATTTTCTTAAGCCATTTACAAGTGCTAACACTAGTCCCACATGCACTGTACCACTGCAAGTCTTTCATGGCTTATGCAGAGGTAAAAATCATTTAAAGTCTCCTCTTTGTAATGAATTCTAGGGCTGCACTAGCTTTTTGTGAGAGCCGCTGCCCTCCCAGACAGAGAACAGGGGGCCCCAGAGAGGAGCCCCATTCCTTTTGTGCTCAGCTGTATGAATATTTTGCTCTCAAGAATTTTTCAAGAAGGTATTAAGAGTTTCAAAGTGCTCAGAGGGGTTTTCCTCTTCTCAGCTCCCAGTCTCTGGCCATGAAGAGCAAGAAATTTCCTATTTATTTATTTATGTACCACTGAAGAATCATGGAACTTTGCAGCTCTCCACCTCCAGATTCAGAGGGCCACAGCAGGAGCTGAGTGACATTCAATAGAGTAGGAGGTGCTGAAAATGTGCCTGACTTTGCCATTTCTTGCACTTTCTATTTTGAAATGAACAGTCAATTTTTCCTCCTTTCTTATCCATAGGGCAGCCCACAGTGGCTACTCTGCTATTGCTTAAAGGCAGTCTGCTTAAACCCCAAATTTCCATGCAGTGCAGAGTAATTTCCATCCAGGCTACTAATTTTCTGTACAAGTGTCTACAATGGTTCATGCCCTCAGTTATTTTCAGAGCTGATGGAATGAACTTTTTCTCCTTTATCCTCCTCCCCTTTAATACCACATGTGCTCAAAAAGAACACAGGACAATTCACACTATTTACTTACAAGAAAAACTTAGCCCACATGGGTATAATCAAATCCCTTGTAAGATTTCAAATAAAACTCATACCAACTAAACATGTATTATTTATTGCTTTTGTGGATCTTTCAAAATAAATGCCATTTAGGATCTAAAAAAACTAGAGCTGAATAAAGGAATTGTTCTCAATTCAGCAGCAGCATCAGAAAAGAAACCAAATCAATCTGAGTCCAATGATTTACTCCACTTTAAATCCAAATGACCTTTGAAATTATATTTCCTTTAAAAATCTCAGAGTATTTAATTGAAGTACAACAGTTTCAACTTTGAACCAGAAAGGAAAAATCCAAAACTCAGAAGCTGAGAAAAAAAAATAAAATGTGACACACCTTTGTGATTAACTTCAGGTAACAAGAATAGGCACACACCAGTGATTAATTTCACCTCACATTTATCCTAAAAGCTTCAGCACAGAGCTACATATTTGTTGCATTTTCAGCTCACAGTTCAATGGCTGCTGCCAAAAATTTATTCTGAGGCTAACACATCCCCTGCTGAATGGGTTTAAAATAGTGATCTGATTCAAAATGCCCCAGACTGCTTCTTGAAAGGACATCCATTCCCTGGGTTTTAGACACCACAGAAGAATGACCACGTCCCAACCAGACTTGTTAACTCTGGCAAAATTAACACCATGATTCACTACATGGCCAAGAAAACATTAGGAAACTGGTAAGAGAACAGAAAGGAAAAAGTCCAACTCCACAGAAATGGAAGACATCAGAAAAAGAGCCAACATGTTAGTTTTAATGTCTGTGAACATCTTTCTCTTGTGTAGTTCATTAATGCAGTGTACCCTTTCCTTCTCCAATGCTTATGAAATAAATAATAAAATAAATCATTGTTTGGACTAAATCTTGGCTTGCAAAAAATGTCATTTACAGCAGGAACAGGCATGCTATCTTTCATTCTATCCCAAAATACACATTACTCTTTAGAATATGGATGAGCCAGACTTTAATCAGGGTGTGGTTACCTTATTTATGCTGGGTAATCTGGAAACTTTAACTACCTTTTTAAAATAGAATTAAAAGAAAAAAACAGCCAATATTTGGCTCTAGCTAGCCATTTGAAGGAAGACAGGATCCAACTCTTAAATCAGCAGATTTCATCAATTGAGTCATGCACCCCTAATAATGCTTTTGAAACTTTATTATAACAAACATACTGCCATGAGAACTTCAGAAAAAGGTTCAGGCCTAATAAACAAAAAAAGACAGGGCTGCTTGCTCCAACTGCCTCATGCCCTAAGGTAATCTAACTAGTTACTTAACATTTGCCCAGAAGAGATTCCCCAGGTAAGATTTCCAGTGGATCCTTTCATCCTGCTGTTCCTTCTACAGATGCAAACCTGAATGTGAGCTCATTTTGCAGACAGCTCCTCTTTCTGCCAGGCAATCCATATCAAAGCTGTTCTAGGATCCTGTTTCCATTGTTGCTACTCTCTCCCCTCTCAGCTGACATTATGCCAATCTTGTCAAAGGACAGAAACTAAAAACTCATGGGCACAGTGGAATGAGCTGTTGGAATTGTTGCAGGCTGAACAGCAAACAGATGGTCAGCAAAACCATGAGAACCAAAGAGGAGGGGAGCCTGATAAATGATTGATAGCAGAGGTCAGCCTGGCTTTGGAGGTTCTCATCCAAAGGCATCTGCTCTATAAGCTTAGGAGGCATTGCTTTGTTCTACCCTGATCCACAGGTGTACACAGCAGTCACCTGCAAAGTGCTTTCATCAGGAATGCAAAGTCACAACAGCAACCAAGGATTTCTCCCTCTACCAGACTGCAGTTCCTAGAATTCACTAACTACAGAGCTCACCCTTTTCTCAAAGTCTAGGAAAAGAGAGATGTCGGACCTGAGGGATACATCGGGGCTTGTTAATTATTCACGTCAGATGGTCTGTTTCAGCCTCCCTCTTCCCCCTGAGAAAAACCCCTGTTAAGGCATCTGATACACCAGACTGTTAAAACACCAACTGCAAATGACAAGGACTCTCCTAATTTAAGATACTTAACAGTAAGTGATTCCTGGAATGCACATGAGGTTTTTTTCCTCACCCCACAGCTATCACATACCGTTCCTACCAGAGGATACAAGAATCCAGCTCCAACACTGGCCCGAATATCTCTAATAGGCAGAACAAAACCTGTAGGTGCTCCTTTTTGTTCAGGGTCATGAGACAATGACAAGTGAGTTTTAGCCATGCAGATTGGCAGGTTTCCAAAACCCTGAGAAAAGAGAAAGAAAAGGAATGACATAAGTGGAAAAAACAGTAACATTTCCAGTACAAAAATGTAATTGCTTTATTGTGCCATTCTCTGCAGATATCAGGCATTTTATTGCCCAGCAAGTGCTTAATCCACAGCCTGTCAGATCCACTGATCATTCTGCATCCCATTCTTTCTCTCTCAAACTCTCTCCCCACCCACCATTAAGTACTAAAGAAACAACTACCATGTCCCTCAGCATATCCAGCTGAGGAAAAAGTTAGTGGTATGGAAGCGCTGGATACACAACCTTGAGAGCCAACTTACTTTCTACTCTCTTCCCAAAATGTTAAACAGCTCAGAGTCAAAGTTTTGTTCAGATGAGGTCAGTTAATCAGAAATGTTTGATCAGTACAATTGCAGGTCATGAGGAAGTGGTAATTATATACCTCTAGGATTTTGATTGACTTGTAAAGGAATATATAAAGAGCATGAAAGTGAGAAGCTATATACGCCAGTAGTAAATAGACCGCAAAAGCAAAGTTGGTTACAGCACCCTGCAACCAATGAATTGCCAGTCCTCACATTGCTTTTCTCTTCAAAGACCTTCACATACTTCAATAATGCAGAAGCAGGTAAATTCACAAAAATGTCCTGCTAGAGAAGAGCAAAAGCAACACAGCAACCAGAAAACATCTAATTCAACAACCAGAAAGCAGGTTCAAAACTTAAAAAACTTTCCACAAGAAGTCTTGTATAACTTGTGGAACTCTTTCCCCAACATAATTGTGACTGATAAAAATCCACAAGGATTCAAAAACTGATTAGTGGAATAAGATGAAAAAAAAAAACTCATCAGTGGAACAAGATGAAAAAATAATCGGAGACTATTTAAAACCAGCGTAATGACTTGTAAATCCCTAATTCTCTAAATGCTGAAAGATTGGAGAGTATAGTAGAAAGATCACTGAACCCTCCTGCACTTCTCTCTCCAACACTATCACAGATGGATACTGGGTGGTCCTGAGCCAGATGAGTGAGTTCTGTCTTCACTAGAAGACAGAGTCAGTTTCTCCTTTCCCACATTCTTTTCTTCCTCTGCCATAGCACTGTTTAATGAGTCCTGGACAAGGACACGATTTGAGTGAGGATTCCCTTCAAACACAAGTTGAACACCACTATTCAATATGATAATTTTGAATGAAAGGCACCACTGCTACCAGGTGACGTGGAAAACTCACCTGCTTAGTGTACAGGGCAACTTTCTCCTGTGCTTCTGGAAGCAGCTCAATGTCTCTTGCCCCGTAGACCTGCTGGGCAATAAGCCTGATCTTATCTACAACAGGCAGCTAGAAAAACAAAACAGACAGGCAAGTCAGTGTGGCCGAAGAACAAAGACCTGCAGCATCACAGCAGTTGCACATCCCCCCCACATGTTGTGAAGTGCCCACCTGCAGACATAAGGTTAAATTCCATTTGCTGTAGAACAAAATATAGAGTAATTTGAGGGTTTTCAAAGCATGTTTCAATATTTCAGTGGGTAGCCAAAACAGTAAGAACTGATTAACTGGCTCTTTGAGACTGGTGGAATAAATGTTACAATTCTAACATCATGTTTCTTCTCAATTTCTCAGGCAGCCTTTTAGACAGCAGCTTAAGCTAGTGAAACCAACAGACATCCCCCTTATAAATAAAGCATCTCTATAATAGTGCAAGTTCCTACCTCCACATTATAGAGGAACCTGAAGTTGCTGGGTGCCTGGGATGCTCTCTGAACAGCTCGGGCCAGGGCCAGGGCTCCTTTGCCTCCCTCTGCCCAGTGAGTGCACTCCACAGCATCGAAAGCTCCTGCCTCCTTTGCATGTTGTACTACAAGGGCCAGTTCAGCCTTTGTATCTGTCCTGCAAGGAGAAAGTCTGCGTGTTTGTACCAGAACACACACGCAATAAATTAACTGTTTGTTCTTGGCAAGATCCAAAACCTGTCCAAAGAAATCACATGTACCATGAAGCTGCTCATGGACTATCCACCAGAGCCTCCTCCTTGGCTGGCTTTAACACCACAGCTCAAAGTGCTTCTGCTGCATACAAAGACCACACAGTGGTTGTTTCCTGTGCAGTACAACATGCAGAGCCCAATTAATGCATTTTCCAATAATGCAAAACTGTGGCCTTCCAGTATCTGAAAGGAACCTACAAGAGAGCTGGAGAGAAAACTTCTTACAGGAGCATGTAGTGACAGGACAAGCGGGAACAGTTTCAAACTGACAGAGTAGGTTTAGATTGGATATCAGGAAAAAATTCTTTAGTGTGAGGGTGCTGAGGCACTGGAACAGGTTGCCCAGGTGTTGGAAGTGTTCCTGAAAGTGTTCAAGGCCAGGGTAGATGGGGCTTTGAGCAACTTGGTCTAGGTGAAATGTGCCCCTGCCCATGGCATGGGGGTGGAACTGGATGATCTTCAAGGTTCTTTCCGACCCAGGCCATTCTATGCTTTTATGATCCTATGAAAACGCTGTCAACAACACATCAAAAGTACTGAAAACAGGAGTTTGTGTTAAACACAGTATATGAAGGGCCACAATGTTACACCCCTGCATCACCTCCCCCATCCCAGATCACTTACTTGAAAGCATTGACAGCCACTACCACTGGGACACCAAACATCCGTGCATTTTGGATTTGCTTGTTTAGGTTGCTGCAGCCTTTTGCCACCAGCTCAAGATTCTGTAAAGGCAACAGCAAGCAGGAAGCATGTTTTATCGGGACTGTGAAACTTTTGTTCCAAACCCACTAAATCCACAAGCTAATGGTAAAAATGTCAAAATGGGAAAGAAGCCACAAAGGTAAATCCCCAGTGCTGCTTTCTGAACAGTCCAGACCACTGCATGCTCTTGGACAGAATATAGGAAAAAGAATGACTACTTCTAATGATCACTGGTTTCAGCTCTCAAGGCAAGGTAAGAGAAACCATTTTTTAACACTTTTTGTTATTCTTAAAAAGTCAATACCTGTTCTCATTAACTCCCCACAGTAAAGCCTCGATTTTCTCTCTGACACATTTCTCTTTATGTATTAAATATCACCAGCAGTGAATTTCATGACATCCGTTTGAAGTCTGTGGCAACAGCTTTCAGTTTACATATATTTACATTTTGCAGCATCAGAGACTATTCCTGGAAATTCAGACATTTCATCCCTTCCTATGCAAAGAATAATATATACAGAAGCTCCAGAAGTGAAAGAGCTGCAGCAATGTAAAGAGCCTGATCAATTATCCAAGTATACACAACCATTCAAAGTACAAGGATGGAGGGTGAGACTTTAGTTCGCTTTCCTCTCTTGCTTGCAAACGAGGGGAGATAAAACCAAAAACTGCTGCAAAGAAGAGAGTAAGTAGAGAGGCACTCTGAATATTTTCAGAGACAATATTTCAGCCAAGCAATTACTCCACACTGAGAGGGTTGGGGAAACAGAGTAGATATTACTATGAAAAACTAAGCACACAGACAATTGCATGAGTTAAGGAGAAAAAAAAAAAAGGCTTTGAACACTAGCTAGGTCAAGGACAGTAAATGCTTGAAAGAGCAGAGCCAAAGCAACATCATTTAAAAAACCCCAAAACAAGCCAGAACATTACAGCTTGTATGAAGAAGCCTTTCTGCTGCAGCTAAATAAGTGACATGCAATCCAGGCATGCACTGCATGATACCATCATACCATGACCACAGTTGGCTGGCCCACTGTCACAACATCTTAAGATTACCTCTTCTGTGTATTCCTTCGGCAAAGGTACCCCAGCAGTGACCTGGGGAAAAAAGGAAAGAAATGGAGCCCCATGAGACTTTTATCTATGATAGCAATCTGCGCTTGATTCTTCTTAAATGGTATGAACATACAACATTCTACTCCATGCTGATCCTTTTTATTTGTAAGAAAAATATAAAAGAAAGAGTAAAAGACTGCCTGATAGTCACAGAGTCAGTCATGTACTCTATATCAAGTGGCCCAGCATGCAGGCACTTCACTAGGGCAATAAAACAAGCAGGTATGAATCTGTAACATACTACAGTGAAGGTGCTGACAAACAGGGAAATATCAACTCTTTTTACAGCTGTGAATTTCAAGACAACTTCAAGCTGATTAAACCCCACAGGGCTTTAAGTGACTGGATCAGAAAAACAGGAACAGCTCCTCAGGCCTACTGAAAACCTCCCCCAGTACTTACTGCAGGTCCTCCCCCGTGCATTTTGAGAGCTCGGACAGTAGCAACCAACACAACCACATGAGGCCGGAGACCAGAATAGCGGCACTTAATATTAAAGAATTTCTCCATGCCTATGTCTGCACCAAATCCTGCTTCTGTAACTAGAGTAGGAAATAAAAAGAAGTTTGTGAAAGATTTCTGGGTGGAGAAATCATACTCTGAGATTATAGAAATCAGAAACCTCTTATAAAAAAAAAAAAAAAAAGAGGCCCGAAATCAGTCATGTTAAAAGAGGGCAGATCCCTCCCTCCAAAACAAAAAGCAAACAAAAATACCCAACCTCCATACTTACCAACAAAACCGTCTTTACCCACAAGCTTCAGTGCTATTTTATCTGCCAACACAGAGGAATTCCCATGTGCAATATTGGCAAAAGGTCCAGCATGAACAAACACTGGTGTTCCCTAAAAAGTTGGAGAGAGAGAGAGACAGAGAAAATCAGAAAGTGCAATTTTGCAAATATGCAGCATTTTGGGAGCTAAGTGTACTATGGTATCTTAAGGTAACGAAAAACACTTTTAGAAGACAGATCTTAAAGCCTTCTGATCAGACATTTGTTATCAGCAATAAGGACCACAGGGCAAACAGGATTATTATAATCTCCACAAGTGGAGGTATTAATCCGCTTAGGAAAAGGATGGCTAAATCCCAGCAACTCTTTGTCATTCTCCTTCATCCACACCATTTAAATTCCCAAAACACTTTTTGACATTAAAGACAACAGAACAAAGGCACAGCAAAGTTTAGTGCATTTCCTCAGGGTCATCCCAGATGCCAAAGGCAGACTTAGAAGGATGCCAGCTCTCTCCTCTAGTCCTGAGCCCTAGGCAGGAAACCACAGTAAACCTCCAACTCTAAGCTGAGTAGACCCACACTGATTGTGATGAATGAACTAAACCAGTTGCTGTAAGTGATTTCTCAGAGCCAAGAAGCAAATCATCTGTGCTCACCTCCAGTGTCTGCATGAGGTTTGGTTTAACAGCATCTTTCATCAAGACAGCCAGAGCTCCAGTTACACCCTTAAAGAAAAAAGGACGATCAGTTTCCAGATGTTCCAAGACCTTCAAACAGTTCCTATGCAGTGTCAAGGCTCTGATTTTGTCCTGATGGGCTTTTGGTACCAGAATAAGTAGTTGTTCTACAAAGAATTAACTCTAGTCAGGGCAAGGTGGAAGAATGACCTTTACATTCCTGTAAGAGGATTTGTAATTTCTGCTGGAAGCAGCCTCTTGGCTGTGACTTTGCTGGGCCATCACTTTGTAGCAAAAGCATAAAGAACAATTCATTCATGTTTCAGTGCTATGGCAAGGTTAGCAGATAAAAGCAGCAAGGGAGTAATGTTTCAATAAGCACAAAGCAAACTTCTTAGGTTTTGCAGGTGGGTTTCTCTTGGACTTTTTTCTCTCTTCATTTCAGCAACTCTGTCTACATAGTGGCCTTAAAATGTCATAACAACCTGCTACATCCTGCTTGCAAGTCTGTTGTGCAGCAATAACTTTTAAAGTGAACCTCTGTGCTGATGAAAACAACCAGGCTGACATGAAAGGCAAACATTTCCTCCCAGATGCAGCCCTGTACCCTGCTGAATTCTGCTTTCTGCACAATGAAAGCTTGTGATTTCATCCCCATATGCTTTGGGAAGAGAAGATGTGGGTTTGGTCACTTTTGTGACTGACAGTCCAGTGGAAACCAAACCAGCTGTTACCCTGTACTTGCAAAAGTAACTAAAATTGCTGTCTTGAGTCCTGAGTCAAATGTTCGCAACAGTTATGAAAACCTTGACCCGTGATTTCTTTCTCTTCCCTTTCAATTTCAACTGAATTGCAGCACTCAATTATATGAAAGACTGTTCCTTTGTAAGGCATTCACTGCTTTGTTTCAATCTTGCCACATGAAAGCTTATTTAACATTTAACAGATAAGCTTTAAACTTCAGTCATCTCCACAATAATGAAAACTACAGAGCAAGATTTCCATGGCGACATTTCAGACCTGTGTCACTCAGCGGCACTTCAATACATCCCATCTCTAAAAGCCTGTAGTCAGTTTCTGATTTCACATTTCTTCCCAGATATTTTTTGCACTTCCTGGTAGCACACACTCATGACATTGGTTGCATCATAGCAGAAGGACCCAGCCATGTCTCTGTAATCACCATATTTCTGCCTGCATGAACAGTGTGCAACATCGTCCTAATGACACGAGTCACTAGCTGCCACTAGTGCAAACACAAAACACACAAGAGAACCTGCTGGATGTCTGACACCATCCTCCATTCTGCAGTTGCAATGGACAAAATTAAATATAATTCGATTTTTAAAAAAGAAAAAAAAGCAATCAAACAAACAAACAAACCTGAGATGAAGGACTTCTATCACCTGGACTCTACAGAAAACTCAAAGTAACTCCCAGGCCAAGCACCATCTGCCTACATGTCTGATGGACAGCAAGAAAGACTCCTGTTTTCCAGAAAAAGGGTTTAACTCAGTTACTTAAGTTAAACTGGCAGCATGCTAGGTGTAGGAATTAAAATCTCAAAGCTGCCTGCAGAACTTTGGCACATACTCTTTCTCATTCCCAGCAAATGTCTCACATAGGGATTTACATAGAGATAAATGGTTCCAGCCTGGCACTTTTCCTGCAAGGCCAGAGTCAGGCCACAAATACACTGTTTCTTAGCCTTACTCTGGGAAGTAGTAAAATAAATAAACAACACTCCCACATCCCCAGAAAACACAACAAGAAAAGAAACCTGCAGCAAGATAGCAAGAGCTGAATAAGCCTTAGGACCCTGTCCCACCTAGCTGGAAACACAGGTCAGGAAGAGGTGCCTGGGACACAGGGCATTCCACTGAAACCACACTGAAGCACCATTTGGGAAAGTGCTATTTGACGCACTCCACAAACCTGCCAAGAACTAACAATTACTGGATGGACAGCTGCAAAACAGTGCTGCAGCTTGCAGAGCTGCAGCTTGCAGTGCTGCTTAGGGCTGCTTTATACACTGATAATAAGCACCATCAGCGCCATGACATTCGGCATTTCATGCAGTGGAAACGAAATATTTGTCTCCCTCATCAAAGGCTGCCTTACAGAGAACACACACTTTTTGTCAAGGCTTTGGATTTTGTAGCATTCACAGCTTCCCAGAATAAGGTATTTCATCATCTGTAATTAAAGTTGCACGAGGCTTTGTTCCTGCTCAATGTTTTCCTCACTCCAAGGAGCCTGAGAAACAGGATGGCCAGCAGGATGCATTTGAGTTCTTTTGATTCATAAACATGCTTTTTATGCAGAAGTCACCACGTATTTCCCCAGTAGCTCCTATGGTGCCAGTTTCAACTTGACACACAGCACATCACACAGGACCCTTGTCCCTGTCCAGGTCACACACACACTCTCTAGATAAGGTGGCAGTCACACTGAAGTTAGGAACCTTCATAAACTGCAGGGGATGGGATTTTATCTTTGATCTTCCACATGTTAAGTTTTTTTTCCTGCACAGCACTGTCTCTCTACTTTTTAATCCAAGGACTTTCAGAAATAAGAGGAGAAAGCATTTATTAACAATGACTCTTACAAGGTCATCTGCTGTAACTGGTTGTCCTTTTTTGCTGGAAGCTACCACCATTCTGCCAAATCGCTTTTTCATATCATCTAACCCATCAGCCAGGGCTAGCACTGCCATGATTTCACTGCTCACAGTGATGTCAAACTGAGCCTGCAAGAGATGAATGAAGAATGTGAACTCATTAAGATTCCCTACCAGCAATCCTTACCTCCGTTCAATTCTTGAAACAAGGCAAATCATCACCATCAGAATAAAAAAAACGAAGAAAAAACCACAGGCATACAATATACAAGAAATCCAAAGCACTGCTCTCAGAACACAGTTCATTTAATTTGGCCATTTTAAACTGGATTTTTTTTCCCTGCAAAACTAAGTAAAACCTACTTATTCTGCTGCTATTATGTGTCTCTCCTGGCACGTACATTAGTGATTCATGTAAGAACACTTAACACTAACAAATTATGTTTTTGTAGACTGAGCTTACTAACTTATCTGATTATCGTTAAACAATACAGTAAAAGACAAAAAAATCCACCAACAAAAATACCCAGATTCTGTACGAAATCAAGGGTAGAATTCATCTGACATAATGCAGACACTTCCACCTTAAGGAAGCTAAGCACCCAAGGACATTTCAAGTCAAAAGAAAGAGGCTTTTCTGAGCACAATTAACTCGAACTATAAATTTGACAGTTACTTAAGGGATGAGGGGAGTCACAGCCCAACTGCCTCTTTTACTCTTGTTTATTCAATGAATCTGGACAAGTTCAGATACCATGTCTAGTTTTGGCCAGATTCACCCCACTCAAAACACCTGCAGTAGTGAAGATGAACCATTGTCATGCACCATCTTTAGAAAGGGCACTTGTGTACCACTGCTATGCCACAGTTATCCCAGTTTGGGAGGCCAGTATTCAGGAGAGAACATGAAAGGAGGGACCAGACAACAAAACTAAACAAAGCACTGGTGGCAAATTTAACTGCTTGGTTGAGAAGACTTTCTGCTTTCTCTTTAACAAGATACTGGTAAAAGATGAAAATAGCTGGAATTACAGAAATTGCCTTTAGGAACACCTTTTCCAAAGTACTTTATAAAACACGCGAGAAAAGGGAACAGTTACCGTTCGTGTGAAGCCTTTCTCTGTTGGAGACTGTCCAATAGTGATTTTCCTAAGGAACCTGTCATTTGTATCCAGTACTGCAAGGAATGCAGAGAGATAAGATGTCACACTGCAAGTAATAAATTCACATCTGTCCCCTGTAACAAACCCCCAGCCAGTGAGGAGAAGATGGCAGTTTGAGAAACCATTTTTTCCTAAAGAATGGCAAGTGCTTCTCAGCATGATTCTTCCACAGAACTGATCTGCAATGAAGTTAAGACATGCAGAGACACATCAGACCCTGCATGGCATCCAGAGGGGGTCTGCATCCCTTTGTGTGTATTAACCACCAGAGCAAAGCTTCTCTGAAAAGCAGAACTGCTAATATTATTCCAATTGATTTTTCACCATCATTAACCGATATGAATTCAGGAAATTATTGCAGCTAAAAAGAAATAAAATTATCACTTTATAAGTTAAGTGATAAAAGGGTCAGATACTATCATTTAGTGAGAATTGTTTCACACAGCTCCATTACATCAAATTACCTTGGAAACACAAACTATGAAATACTGGTTTAAATTTGCTCTTACTACGCGCTTGAAATATTGCACGTATTTTATGAAGTATTTCCCATGAGGCAGACTACTTTAGCCTCATTACAGGTTATGAAGCAAATTCTACAGAACACACTTCACACTATATTTTAAAAGAAAAAAAACAATACTTTTGGAGTTTAACTCAGGAAAAAAGTCCATGTTAAAAATTCTTTTGATAGTGAAATAATATATCTGCCAGACTAGAGAATGATCTCATCTTCAACTATCCTTAAAAACCCTTAAAAAAAAATCTGGCCTTCGTTTGCTGTCAATCCCCAACAGAGCAAGTGAGAAGATTAAAACTGAGTTTAATCCCAGAGCAGAACCCTCTCCTTACTCACAGAGCAGTCAGGTAAAAAGGCTGTTGGCTACAATTGCCAAGCTCAACTCTCAGTGACTGACAAATCCAGAAATACAAACTTACACCCATCAGGAAACTCTTAATATTTGTGAATTCAGAGCAGATTCAAGCCCCTGTGTTAGACCCTTCAGAAATGGGATCCCAGCTGCAGGCAGCCATCCCACTGAACTTCAGGGAGAAGAGGCCAGCTCTGCCCTCTTTCCCATTTTCCCAGGAAACAGTTTCAGTTGCAATTGCAAACATCTCTTTTGATACATATTTTGTTTCTTAGTAATTCTTTCATTTAATGTCTCTGGTACCTCTTTGCCATGTTATGGTGCCTGGGTCAATGTCCAGTCTCACAAATGAGTTTACTTCTTCCTTTGTCAAAGCCATAGGATCAGTTTTGTTAATGCCCAGTTTCTATGGGAAGAAAAGACAAATACAAGGTATAGTGAAAAGATCCCCAGAAACGAACCTTTTACTGCAGCACCGAGGCTTTGGCAGCAGCATTTGCACATTCAGAAATAAGGAGGGGCTGCCTTTTTGGTGTCCTTTCTCCCAGACCCCACAACAACTTAAGATGATCCGTATCAGCACATACTGGACAGAGCTTGCTGCTGTCCAGCTCGTAAAGGGCAAGGCAGACAATGGAGCTCATCAGGGCAGGTTGTCACCAAGCTTTCTGCAAGGCACCTACACAAAGAGTAAGAGACAGCTCTGCAGTTCCTTCCACACCTTGCTCTCGTCATTAGTCTCGCATGCTCACATCCATTTCTCATTAGTTTGCCTGGGGTCACTGCACAAAGCTACATGTATTTAAAGCTGGTGCTTTCAGCATGCCGGTTAAGCAGCACAAAGGAAGAATTAAACAATTCAGTCACAAGGCTGTCAGCATCCCAGAAAGCTGATCTTGAACACACTGAGAGGATGGGCACTTTGCCAAGTTGCTTAATTGAGAGAAGAATTATCTCAAGAAGCCTGATACAAGTGCAAGCTTAGGCATGAGGGAAACGATTCAGCTGATTTATGAACGAGCAAGGTTTTTTTAATTAACTAGACAGTTAAGTCATATTTTTCTCCTGAAGAACAGCAGGGAAGAAGAAAATCTGTTCTCTTCCTCTTCAAGCATATAATTTAAAAAAAGGAAATAAACAATAACACTAACAAAGATATCATCTTTCTGGAGCATTAGCATCCTGTTCACATCTTGACATTTAATAACCAGAAGAGTGGTTAGGGTAGAGTTCCCTCAGCAGTTCATTAGGAACACCAAGCAGTATGACATCATTTCTTGCTCAGCAGTGGAAGCAAACCACACATTCTCTAATGCTTGAGACATTATAGTCAATTAATATACCAGAGTTTTACCTTCCTAAGTAGTCTGACTACTGCTCCTGACTTCCAAATTGGCAACTGATTCAGCCTGAATACTCTACAAAACAGGCTTATACCTTGATGGAGCTCAGCAGGGCCTGGTCTGTCCTCCTAGCTGAAAGGTTCAAGCCCAGTGCAAAACCATTCATCTGTTAATCCTCATTTTTGCAGAAGTCAATGTGAACTTGCACATGCCCTTAAGTTTCAAGGATCAGAGGAGCTGTGGGCTGCTCAGAGACTGCCATTCAATGACAGAGCTACTTATCTAACTGAGAATTCAATTTTTTTTTTTTTTGCAGAGGAGAAATTGGCCATCTAGGGAACAGGTGTTTTTTTCATTTTTCTTTGTTTTCTCAATCTGGGTAAGACAAAGAAAATTCTCTAAGTTCTCTTTTTGCTGAATTTTATAAGTTGCCTTTCTTGTGCTGCATTATCTACATAATTGTCACATGGGAACCATTAATCTCTAGCTGTAACTGTGTGTAAGGCACAGAGACTGAATCTGGTCTTTTCTTAAACTGCATTAAGGACACTGAATTGACACCACTAATAAAGAACACTAATCTCTTTGTCTTCTTCCACTATGTTAATCATAGAGCATGATATCAATGATTCCTCCCCTTAGGGCTGCATCTCACTGTCTTTTGTGCTGTATGAAGGGCTACACTTCTGCACACTTTATGTAAAAAATGAATGTCAGCACAACAACCTAGGGGACAACACGAGGGTTTCTGTAACTCAGCTCTGCCTCCTTAAAGGATGAGTAAATGGAACAGAATCAGAAACCAGCAAGAAAGCAGCGAGCTTACCTGTAGTCTTCGGATCTGAATGTCTGAGAACTTCCTGACACCACTGACAGACGGCACCAAACGGTTGTAAAGAGCCTTACAGAATGAAATAAGCACTTAATCAGCACTGCTGGCACATCCAAAACAGACTGGCCAAAGCAGGCTGGGATCAAATCCATGATAAGAAAGGATTGTACCTGGTCAGACTGAGTCAGCTCGTGGAATATACGTGCGTCAATAGCAGCAGCAACCAGGTTGTTGGCTGCAGTGATGGCATGGATGTCACCAGTGAGGTGAAGGTTAAACTAGAGGACATAAAATGTATCAGTTATCTCATGCTGCTGCAATTCTCATTTATTCCAACTCACTGTAGACAGATGGAAAGAGGAGTATTAATAGTAATGTTAAAGTGGGTGAGGGTGGAGGGGGAGAGATTGCTCAGTGCAGTATGTGGAAGAGAGGAAAGAATTTCTCTAAAACATAAAAATGCCTCCCCCACATTCATGTCATTTTACAAACTTCTAGAACAAAGCTCCCAAATAAAAAGTTGTTTGTTTTTCCCTTTTCCCCCTCCACAAGAACAGTTCTCACAGGCTCCTTGACACTTAAAAAGGCCCAACTCAGCATATTCTGTGATCTGCATTGCTCCTCTTTCATCTTCCTCCTGATGCCCTCATTTGCACAACAGGTTTCATACATACGTTAGCTGAAGTGGCTGCTGCTCCCACAAGGGAATCTGAGCTAAACTGGAACTAGCAACCTTGTGCAGCACTAGCAGTGGAGCTGTGGCTGCACGGAGCTCTGCTTAAGGTAACCACCCAAACACAGAATCACAGGCAGAACTTGTAGACCATGTACTACACAGTGACACTGCTAGTAGTTTTCTTAGTTCTCTCTCATTAAAAGATAGTTTGAGTGGGTTTGCCTACATGAGTTATCTGGCTGCACTGTAGCTGTAAAGCTGGTGAAGGATCTAGATTGGATAGGAGGGAAAATTTCTTCATGGAAAGGCTTGTCAAGCACTAGACCAGGCTGCCCAAGGAAGAGGTGGGGTCACCATCCCTGAAGGTATTTAAAAAACATGCAGATGTGGCGCTTGAGGACATGGTTTAGTGGTGGGCTTGGTAATGCTGGGGGAATGGTTGGACTTGGTGATCTTGAACTTCTTTTCCAACCTAAATGATTCTATGAGTATAGCAGGTAAGTAAAAGGTGTGGTTAAAAGAATCCTCTTCATCTCTAGCAAAGCAGTAAAGGAAGATGAAAAAGGGGTATTAGAAAAGGAGATATGACAGAAGACCTTACAATACCATTTTATTGAAGCTTTGTTACTACTGTGGTCTCAAAACCCACAATGCTAAAACAGAATGCAGCTAGTCACACACTGATAATAAATCCTAATTAGTAAATGCTAATTGTTGTCTCATTCTGTATACATGTAACAAGAAGCAATTATTATTACCTTGGTTCAGCAGTATGAACTGAAAAGATTTTCATTTGCTATGTTTTTTCCGTAAGATGAAAGCTGCATGTAGAATTACTAAATGATGTATCAAGGACATTATTGTAACTAGTGACTCCAGCTACTCTAATTTTACGAAACATGCATTGACTAAAACACCCCCACAAACCTATGTATATTTGTATC
Organism: Dasyornis broadbenti; assembly: GCA_013397935.1. Lineage (NCBI taxonomy): Eukaryota > Metazoa > Chordata > Aves > Passeriformes > Dasyornithidae > Dasyornis > Dasyornis broadbenti. Next base: position 40,691 of record VZRN01000243.1, read on the forward strand.
ACGTGGGTCATACTTAAAGAAAGTAATTTCAGCCAGCTTGGTTTGTAGAGTGTGGCTGTTTCCCACTGCTGCACACAGTCAGGTATTTTGGCTCTTCTTATTAAGGCTCCCAAAGAGGAGGAAGTTATTTTTCCTATCACATCTATCCTTCACACATTCTTGGCACGTGACTGAATCTATATCCCGCCTCCCTAACATCTTTATCTTTTATGGACTTGATGCATCAATTAGAAAAAACAGCCCTTTTGATGGTTTCCGCTTTTCTTCCTGAAATTGTCCTGTGTCAATCTACAGTGCATGAGACAAAGGTAGAATTCTACAGGCAATTACCCTGAGAGCTGAGAGAGGCATGAGAGCACATGCTACACGTGCTTTTTGATTCCCTGCCTCCAGACACAGAATTTTACTAGTTGCCAAGTCACACCAGAAATATACTCCAGCGCCAGCCCCCCACAGGCTGAGGTCTTGGCATTGCTGATTCCCAAATTCCCTTTTCCCAGTTCATGTCAGTAATGTAAAACACAAGTACACCAAAACAGCTCATGGAAAGAATTGGTGGCCACCACAGCTGACAAAACTATGCAATATTCTTCCAAAATGCATTAAGCCATTATCATTCTCATTTCAGCACTGGGAAAATGAGGCACAGGATGTACTTTGCTCCAGGATATACAGTAGTTCAAGACAGCAAAGGGGAGGGAACAGGGGAACTGGGAATTACCAACTCTATGAAATTCCCTGACTATAAAGGCACACTTCTGAAACAATCCAAAGATGTTTGTTAAAAATAAAAGCTTTGCTGAAATCAAGCATCAAGTTCTGGGGACTGCTACACTAGGTCATAAACTTAGAGATTTTCTAAGTTATCTGACTGCAGTACCTCTTCAATGTCTGTGAGCTGTAAGTGCAATGAGGCTTTATACAAAGAATTACCTCTTCCATGGGGACAACTTGACAATATCCACCACCTGCAGCTCCACCTGCAGAGAAACAACAGTCAAACCACACCAATCCAGAAGTCTCCAGCCCGCAGTGCTATTACACATGTTTGTTTAATGGCTCCAAGAGGGCGGCTACCATTAAGCAGCTGAGTTTAAATCCCAGTACCTTGAAGACAAAACTGAAGAACTCAGCCAAAGTTCTTTCATCTCTTAAAATAAATGCAATTTTAACTAGGAATTACGTAAAACTACAGTGCAGCAGAATAAAATCTCTGAATGCCATCTTTGCCCATTTAGACCAACTGCAAGCAACAGAACAATCATACCTTTTATGCCAAAAGTTGGCCCCTGAGAAGGCTGCCGAACACAGGCAAAGACATTCTGGTGAAGATGTGCTCCTAAGGCTTGGACAAGGCCAACAGTGGTGGTGCTCTTCCCCTCTCCCAGGGGAGTGGGAGTAATCCTGCAGCAACAAAGCAGAAGAGACACACTTAAACCCTTGTAGTAAGTGAGATTCAAATCACAGGGATAAATAGTCACGCAGTGATTGCAGTTAATGAGAATTCAAATTCTGGACGGGTTCAAACTTCAGCTGATCTTCATCAATTCAAAACTGGAATGAGATTGGCAAATTATCACGTAACCGCTGACAACTTTCCTCTGAAACACCTTGCTACTTCCTGCTGAAGGCAGGCTACTAGACCAGGAGAGCTTTGCCTAGGAACAAGTCTACCCTTCATAACCCTGACCTGTAGACCAAAACACTTAATCTCCTGGAGAGAAATATTAAGCTACACTCCCACTGTTTCCCACAAGTGATCAATCTACTTCCCAAACTACTAAATTTTCAGAGTGGCTTACTAAAAAATCCAGAGCACTCCATATGGTCTCCCTACCAAAAGCAATACAACAAGCCATGCAAATAAAACTTCATCTTGTAAGTGATGTCTCAGTTCAGGAAGCACCTACCCAGTAACAACGACATATTTGCCATCTGGCTGGTTCTTCAGACGTTCCAGAACTGCAAGTTGAACTTTGGCTTTAGTTTGGCCGTAGAGCTCCACCTCATCAGGGAAAAGGCCAACTTCTTTTGCAACTTGATCAATGGGCTTGGGCACGCAAGACTGTGAGATTTCAATATCACTTAAAGAAAAAGAGCAAGATGAGTTTATAAGTCAAAGACTTCCCACAAATTCCCCACTTCAGGATGGCATAAACTACAAACACCTGATCTATATTGTACAAGTCAATCTTTAACCCCTCCTAGTTAAATGAATCAATCCCACTATCACCACGTACATTAGAACAGACATGTCTTCAGAGTTGCCTTTTTAAAAATAAGAAAAGGCCAAACCCAAACTAAACAACCACCCCTCGCTTCTCCCTCACCCCCCATGCCTTTTGTAGGCAATGTGTTGTGATCCCATATGGTATTTTGCGTATTTTCAGCTGCTCCTTGGGGACTTGACACCAACGACTCCTATTTGAAGATGCTAGGGTTTTGGCATGCCAGGCTGAAAATTTTCCAAAATACAAGAGTTTCACTATTTCCTGAACTGGCAACCATCTAGCTGGCTTGAAAAGTCTCTGAAAATCCATGTTTGAATCTTAGTATTATTAGAATAACCCAGTATGTTGACTACACTTCAAAAGATATCACAGCACCACTGCAGGATAGGAAGTGCTCCCTCAGGAAGATTTCACAGTGCTTTATCTCTACTTCTCTCCAAACTTCAATCCCAGCTACAGTCTACATACATGCAAGCCGTACATTACACAAAGCCTGGAAAGAGAAGTGAATACTGTACTGCAATAATACTGCCAACAGCGTCATTTGAAAGCATTACCTTGGAACAGGCATCTTTAGGGTAAGCTGGTTGTATTGGATGGTCCATTTTCCAGGCTGGAACTTCTCCAGAAAACGCTGTGCACTCTCCACAGTGCTCTAAAATGAGCAAGAGATTGCATTATAGCAACCACCACTGTATGAACCACACTGGTTAACAAAGAGACCAGAAAGGTTTGCCCCCCTATCTGCCTCAGTTTGGGATTAAACCAAAGTGCTTTCATTAAAGCATTAGTTAACAATCCAAAATGAGATGCTGCTTATAGTTTTCTTAAAAATTAAAAATCCCACCATATCTCTCTCTCTGCTGATATTCCAGTGTGCTGGATTTTTTTGGGTGTTCTGTGCCAGCAGGGTTTCTTAAGCAAAGCATGGAAACGGAGGGAGCTGACTTATAGTGTTACTCTCCTTTTCATCCAATTACTCTACAGACAGTTTTAGAATTACAACCAGAGCATTGTAACACCAGCCCATTTCTTACTGTTTCGAGTGACCGCACTCAAAAAACGCTAAAAACCCCCCAAAACCAACCAACCAGAAACTTCTGTTCTAACATTTCTTTAAAGTCCATCTTCTTCCTCAGTTAACTGAATCCAAATTCTATGGGCTAGAAATTGGAAATCCTAACTAGATCTCTGCAAGGGCAAGAAGGGAGCGCTCGTTGCTTTGGTAGTGTGCTGACGGTCAGCAGCAACATCCCCCAAATCAAACACAAAGATGACCACGGTCGCACAGCCTGCTCAGTACCTGCATTAACATGGCCACAGTCATAGGCCCAACACCACCAGGAACTGGGGTGATGAAGGAAGCTCTTTCCTTTGCTGAACTGTACGCCACATCTCCCACAACTCTTTTTCCACTGGCCTTTGTGCTGTCTGGGGATTTTAAGGAGAAAAGTAAGTTACACAACACATTTCACCACAGCAGCAGAGGAGACAGCACTGACTGAAGCTGAAGTCTTTAATTCTGCTGGAGTAAACAAAACAGAAGCTGAGTACCCAGGAAGCTGTAAAGAAAGATAAAAAAGCTAAAACAACATCACAAGATGAAGCTGCTATCATCATACTTCACTTGCAGAGTACCAACAGCTCATGCAACACATCACCCTATTAAGCACCATTTATCCTCAGCCAGACCGATCTCCCTTTCCTGGACAATGCAAGTCTTTTCTCAGTGGCTCATGGCCCACAGGGCAGTATGAATGATATATAAACCAACAGTTTAGAAGAAGGGAGAGATGAAACACGGCTGACTTGTTCCAAAACCCTAGGTTCACATTTGCTCTGTTCCATTTTGGAGGACATCTGGGCCTTACTATTGAATAAAACCACCTGCCTTTAGAGAAACTGAAGTCAGAGAGTGCTCAGCTTTTCAATTATCACTTCTAGTTTAATGATGGACCAGTAAATACTGCAGTTCACAGAGATCAGTCTTGTCAAAACAAACTTCACAGGCGGCTTAAGAACACTTCAGTAGGATAACCTCCTTTCTCTTGGGCAAAATATTTTGCTATATGCCACTGCACTATGTGACCTGACAATTCAGAAGCAGATATAGACGTTTTTTCCAGTGGTGACCTTTAAGTCCACCCATGAAGAGAGGAGGAGATAAAATGCATTCGTTTACTAGCACAGTCATCTAAGAAAGTCACTGATTACAGCATATAAACCCAGAAAATTTAAGTTGCTCCTGGAATGGCAGATTTTCACTTCAGATAATGGACTCTAGGGAGCTTCTAACCAGTGTGAAAACCTGAAAATAGATTTTAATGTTGTTATATTGAAATATTACATTGCATACAGTAAGTGTATGTTTGAATAGAACACAATCAATAACTTTCATATACATCTAGTGAGGAGGAGGAGTGGAGGAGAAACCAAACTCCTAAACAGCTGATTATGTTAAAACCAAAGAGAGAACAAAAGCAGCTCCTGCCAACAGTATTTTTTAGCTGCATTGTTACTGACAATTAGCAGCTTGGATGCTTTGCTGTGTTTGTGTTTTAAGCAACACTGCTTCTCCCTAAAGCTCAAAGCCTGAACAACATCACAGCTGTTAACCAGTGTTTCTGTAGCCCTGTCAGCTTTACTGCCTGAACTGCAGACCAGTCTGGCCTTCCCCCCTAGAGACCAATTTAATTAAGGCTGCAAAAGGTAAATAATGTAATTTTATTTTCTTCCAAGGATGCCATGCAGGCTCATCAGACATCCTGGCCTGGAAGGCTCTCAGCCCAAGAACGAAGAAAACAAGCTGGCACTCCAAACTGCCTCATCTGTTACACAGACAGAGATGAGCACAAGCCAAACAATTCCCCAGTCCCTGCTTCTGCATCTGCACCTCACACCAAGCACTGCTGAGCACTGCTTAGGAGCTATTCAATTACCTGCAAAATATTCTTTTGAAAGAAAGCTCACATTCAATACTTGCCATTTCTCCCCACAATTTCACCTTCTCAATATTCATCATCTCACTCTTAAAAAATACAAACTAGTTACAGGGAGTATCAGTGACACTATAACCATGTTGCAAAAAAGCTGCTCTCATATTCCTCTGTTCAAGGCTCCCTGTTAGCAAGGGCTGCAAAATCCCACAGCAGAGGAGGACTTTGAACAGAGTTGCTTCCTCCACCAGGACTCAGAGAAGGACACTCCAAAGACACCGCCATCTCTGGGAATATCCTCTGCCTGCACTGCTTTCCCTTTCTGAAGCAGAAAACTCCTGCAGCCCTGGAACAAGGCATGTAAAATATTTGCTGGACCAGTCTTCCAACTGCAGCAGTGGGGAGAGACAATAGAATCCAGTTTGGAAAGTAAGAGACACTTGTCTCTTACTCAAGTAGAGGTAGAGGCTCTAGCAGAGGTTTCAGGAAATCATTTTTTCCTGTCTACTTGGAGGCCTGGAAGAAATTCTGTTTCTTGTGGTACACATGAACACAAAGCCAGATGTGGCTGAAGTTATCTTCCAGCCTCCAAACTGGCACCCTTGAGAGTATTCAGGCCACACTCCATTCACAAGCACAACAGCTGCATTTGTATGGCACTACATGACTGTAACTTGTTTTAACCCCAGCTTGGCAACACTGCATGAGGTTAACGTCCTGATACATCAAATCAGATTGTGATGTGCCTGGACAGGGTAGCCTGACTAGCAAAGCAAAAGCATATCCAGAGATTGCCATGCCTTCCAGCTGCAACTCACAGCTACACATGGGAGGCACCCAGATGGGTGCACTATCACCTATGATAAAGATGTATGTGCCCTCTCACCCCATCACATTCAAAGCACCACCACAGCTAGCAGCAATATTCTATCTGTACAGTGACTTAGCTGGTGAAGCCAGCAAACTGGCTGCTATTCTTTCTGTAGCACTGCAATTCCCACAATTCTGGTACTCATTTCCCAAAAGATTCGTCTGAAAACATTTTTGCAACATATCACAGAGGAAGAAAGAGTCTGGAAATCTCAGTAGCTTCAGAAAACCGCAGGAAAGAAAAGAAAAAGAAACCTATGCCATCCATCATTTCAAAATGTGACTATTTCCATGATCCTCTACCAAGTCTCAATTATCAAATCTCAATGCCAGTAGGTGTATTCCATGTGACACTGACTGGGTTGGGTGCACAAGAAGCTCACATGTTGGTGCACTGCTCAAAGCAGGCTAGTGGCAAAGGAGCAGGGAGGCGTGCTCAGAGATGCAGTTCACATAAAGCTGAAAAAAAGGTCATACCATCATATATCAGAAACACAATGGGGGTTTTATTTGCAACATCTCAGCTGGGGAAACTCCAATCCATTCTGCTTCATGTACTTTAGCAGTGACCCTGTGGGTTTTGGCAAACAGCCTAAATTTGGGTAGCTTGGAACAAACACATCAAGCAACAAACAGCAACAGCAGATGACTTTTTAATTTTAATTAGACAGAGGACTAATGTTTTTAAATGCAGCCCAATGTCAACTTTGAGTAACAAGACCACTGAACAGAAATTTCTTTACAATCTGTTGAATAATGGCAACAAAATGACTGATTAATTATGAAAACTACTTTTTAAAAGCCTTGTGGGTGTAGCACAGAAAGAGTGACTAATTTTCCATATCATTCAATATCTGTAATTTGGATTTTAAATGAGATGAAAACAGAAATTGCCAGACTGTCTGTACCATCTTTATAAGGAAGGAGCAGCTAAGTGAAACCTTACCCTAAAATCCATTATGTTAAAGCACTTTATTCTTATATTCTTATGCCTGAGCCATTGTCACCAATACTCTTGCACAATCTGCTTTGTTTCAAGACAACAGCCATTCAAGCCTAAGAAGTTAATGCTGTGACTCAACAAATCCACAGGTACTTTAAGAGACTGCTTGTCACTTCTGTATTTCAAAGAGAACAGTTTCATCAGATCCAACCACGAAGTAATGACAGCAAAGCCGTGTGCTCCTGACAACAGCGACACGACTTCACTATGTAGTTGGGGCAAATTAAATGGATATTCTATTGCAATCTATCTTAGGCCTCCTCTTTCCTCTGTTAATCATCAGCCTCCTTGAAGGAAGAATCAAAATTGCCACTGATCTGTCTTAGGAGATTACTTCAGACCAGTGTTTTCTTTACTTTGGCATGGTCAGAGGTTGCCATCACTACTTAAGACAGACTTACAAGAGAGAAAAGTCCATGTGGACCAGAGACACCAAGGAAATCATTCATGAACTTAGCAACTGCATTTATATACAAACACATCCCCTCTTGTTATACATTACCTGGCACATGGTTAATTCCACAGTCAATTACAATTGCACCAGGCTTGATCCATTCACCTTTTACCATTTCAGCTCTGCCAGCTGCAACCACCAGGATATCAGCTTTGCCAACCTATAAAAAAAATTTAAAAACAACAAACAACTATGTATCACACTGGCTGTGGAAAAATACAGAGATGCTTTTGCAGCAACTTCACTGCAACTTACCAGCTTCAGTTGCAGTGAAACTGTTCTCACCCATTGCCACTGGAGGCATGGAAGGGCACTGTCAGCAATGAAAGGTAGCTGCCAGTTCCTTGGCAAGGACAAATTCCTGCAGCTAGAAATGATGGCCTATTTTCACACTCCTACCCCTGAACTATTGCTAGTCAACACTTCACAACCTCCTCTGAACTCCTCCATGATTCCCAAGTGGATCATACATACATACATTTAGATAAAATTAAAGCGTTCTGCACATTCTTCTCTTCCTCCCTTCAAATATTCCTGCATATTCAGTGCTAGAAATATACCCAGCACTCATCAGACAGCAGCCAAGAACAACCCTGCACAGAACTAAGCGGCACTTCACTTGTGACAGTACTGTCTTGTGCTTTTCATGTCCAGGACTGCAGAACACACAACTGCAGAGGAAGCTGACTGTATTTCAGCACTAAGATTCATTCAGGGACTTCTCAGTAAATTTGACAGATCCAGTCATGAAGCTAGAGGTAGAGACTCTGACTTAAGCTCGTTGTCAGTTCCTGCACTGCTTCATTTATGTCTGCTTAGGAAGCTGCTATCCCGTGGAATTTTTTTCTTTTAATCTTCAAGGGAGATAAACTATTTTAAAGATTTCATTAAGTATTAGCACTTCAATTTTTAATCAACCTAATGATGGTCTTACTGAACAGCAATTTAACGGCATGAAGCACTGCAGTGTTTCTGATCTACTTTGAGAGTTATATTCAAACACTCCTACTCCCTTTTCAGCTTTAATACTTGCCTACAGAGCCTGGCAGTGCTGATGGCTCTACAAAATCCAAGTAGGTGGCAGCACAGCAAAACACTATTTCTGTCACTCTCACTGCTGAAGAGGCAAATGGTACCAACTCCCTGGCATAGAAAATCGACTGAAAAAAACAAATCAACTGAGAAATCATTTGACCTAACAATCCTCAGCCATTAGAGCAGAAGACCACCTGGTCTTTTTCGTAAAAAAAAACTAACAGAACAAAACAAGAAAAACATATGCCGTTTTGCCTACCCCTACATAGAGATTAGGAAGGGATGATTAAATTCTCAGCACTTGCTCAAAGAAAACAAAAATAATAATTTTATTGTTATAATTAAACCCCTCTAATTAAGTGCCAAAAATAATCAAAATCCTATTCCAGTGGAAGTATTTACACAACCATGCAATGAGCAGGACTGGGAAAGCAATTGAGACGAAAGGCACTCCAGACCTAATGACTCAGAGCAGCAACACACTGAGCAGCAACGTGCATGGAGCAGCAGTGGCCTGAACAAATAACCAGAGCCTGCCCTTACCTCCTCAGCCAGGGTGGAGGTCTTGGAATGGCACGTGGTGACTGTTGCGTTATTCCAGAGCAGCAGGTCGTGCATGGGAGCACCCACGATCTTACTGCGGCCGATCACCACGGCTCTCTTCCCTGCCACCTGGACACCTGCACCAGAGAGAGTCAGGAGAGAGCAAAAAAGAGGTCACTGTGCAGCCTAGAACACACTAACTCCAACAGCTCTGGAGCCACGGTCAGTTTAAGACTGGCCCTGGTACTTCAGAATACCATTTTTCCTTGATGTGTGTGGTAAAGAATTGCAGTTGGTAGGGAAGAAGGAAAGACCATTTTATCCTAGTTCTTTTACTGTCTAAGGCAGCAGAGATGAAGTGTGGTATCTCACTAGAAGTTGTGAAGCAGAGCCTTGCAATGTGTATAATTTCTACACTTATTGAAGACTCCTGCATTCATGAATAATATATGGAAACCTCCTTACCCGTTTGCCTGATAAGTTCCATGCATCCCTTTGGCGTACAAGGAATAAAGCAGTCTCCAAGGTCCCCTCTAGAGAGTTTCCCAGCATTGATGCTACTTAAGCTGTATTTTGAAAGAATAAAGGCCACGTAAAATGCCCAGCCTCACTGTTCAAGAGAAAATAAATAAAAGAGGTTTCTTTCTGGAGTAGCTGTCATGCTCTCCAGGGGTGAAATCAGTTTACCCATCCACGTCCTTCTCAGGTGCAACAGCATTGGTTATTTTTTCTGTGTTGATGGGTTTGTCAGAGTCGAGTGGAAGCTGTACTATAAAGCCATGAACAGCTGGGTCTGCATTCAAAGAGGCAATGCACTTGAGCACCTACAACAGCAAAAAAAAAAAAACTGAAATATGATAAACTGAAATATGACTGATGCAAAGGAAAAAACATAATCTTATCTGGATTAAAAGATACACACTTTACATTTAGTTTTTCCTCCCAAAAGTAAATCATTTACATTTTTTGTTTAAGAAAAAATAGCTTTTCAAGTCTCTACATTTTCCACTGTAGTGTTTTAGTTTTCTTTAAAAAAAAACCAAACCAAAACCACCTCAACAGGTTCCAACTCTTTTTTCATGAGTTTATATCAATGGGCCAGTAGTCCTTTCTTATACAATGACAGAGCAAATGTAAGTTGGTATCTTAAGCACAACACCAAAGTGATATATTTTTTCATCACTGACTATATTACTTACATCAGCTTCTGTTGCTGTATTTGGCAGTTTTATGTGATTGGCACTGATCCCAATCTGCAAATGAGAATAACAACAAATTATCTGATTTCTGAATTGACATCCAGTTGATCTGGCTAATCTCTCTAGCCAGATAAATCACACCTGTATTCTGTCACATTTCCCAGGTCTATCTCCTGTATCTGAGGCTGCAAGTCCTATTATTTAGAAATACCAACAAAGAAAGATCAGTGCTTTGCCTACTTAGTCTGTCCTTTAACTGTCCTATTCACCTTTTGACATGAACAACACCAACTTTGCTTGACAGCACACTGCCCGAAAATGCAGTAATGCCAGGTATCACCCAGGGAGAAGTGGATTTATCTGTGTTCCTGTTCTGCTGCAGCATGTAATGTTCTACCTGTGACAAGCACAAGGCAGCCACAGGTACAAGACATTCAGGGAAGATAAGGACAAGGCCGCAGGTCAGGAAAGACATCAGCACTTCAGACAAATGTCATCTCTGATGACCACACAAAAAGTGGCACCAACCCACACTGCTGTGACCAGAGCACCCCACTTGGCTCTCAGGTTACAAACAAAGAACAAAGAACTCAGGCCAACACTGGCTTCTCCAATACTGGCAAAGCTTAGATGAAACTATTTGGCTTGTATCTGCTTTTTCATATTCAGACCTGATCAACTATAGGAGGATAAAAAGTAGTCCTAAAGTCCAGGCATTACCTCAGCAGCCGCCTTCAGCTTCATGTGAATATAGAGGTTCGAATCATCCCGATTTCCAACCTAAGGATGAAAACACAGTTGAATCACAGGACAGAACAGAGACCCAGACACAGGCTGAGATGGGCTTAACCTTCAGCTTCCTTCAATCTACATCAAGGAGACACAGGCATTCCTAAACAACTGTAAAACACACTGATAGAGGCTATAAGCACCTGGAGCTAACAGGAAAGTTCTTTTCAGTAAGAGGCAGCTGAAGACAAATTGTCTATCTTGTGCATAAACACCATTTGTATCTGTTGAAAAATCTTAGAAACGTAGTGGTCTCCAAAGCAGAAAATACTGCCTGCCATCTGATCTGAGAAAGTGAAATCCTTAGCTAATTAACATGATCAGCAGGTGCTGATGACATTCAATTATCTTATTAAGGCTTTCAGGAAAGTTGGGCCTCTTTGATACCCAGGAGTCTCAATTTTATGCACATGTGGGCTTTGATGGAGACATTTCTTCCACTGCTGTTTTGAACCTTGAGAATTTTCCTGCCAAACAAAAACCAAAGCTAGGATAAAGTGATGCACAAAGAGAAAGCAGAAAGTGGAACAAATGCCTGCATTTTTTGGCAGTATTGGGTGCTTACAGTACAACTGCATTTCAGGAGACCACTTGCATCATCCAGTATGTTTTGTTAAAGGTAATACTCCTTCTAACCTAAAGAAAATGAGGGTCAAATAAGGAAAAGCAGATAAGAAAGCTCTTGAAACCCTGTTCCCTGTTACTTGGGAGACACCCCTGGTTCTCACATAGATTACAAACTGCAGGGGTGACTGCATTACATGATCACCCAGCACACACTTATTCTTCCTCCCTAGGTGTAGATAAAGGGGATGTCTCCTCTGTAGAGTCTGCTGGGTTTAGGAAAAGGTATGCCTCATACAGGGCAGAGAAGCAAGAGATGTCAGCAAAAACATATTGTGTGAATAAGGAATTACTGACTACAGGACAAAAAAAAATAAAGATTAATTGACATATTTTTTGAGCTCAGAGGACACCAGATGCCTCCTGAGAAATGAGCACATAATGTGTGGCATGCTACATATCAGAATCAGCTCATTGTCCTGACTTCACTGAAAAATAGACAGCTGCAAATATCAGTATTAGGAGATAAACTCCAAGCCCAGACTGTCTGGCAGCTTACAAAAGCATCAGACAGCCAAAGAGCAAACAGGTTGTTAAAGACTCTGAGACAATCCAGGAGTGAATTTTGGCCCAGCATGAAGACAATCCAATAATGCTACAAGACAGCAATTTCTGAAGACAGTTTATGAGGTCAACAGTTCAGCAGCTTTCATCAAAGCACTACTAAATTTTAAATAAAGTCCCTTCCTTCCTTCTAAGCACCTGCAGACAAATTTTCTGTAAAGACAATCTTCCCAAAGCTAATGCAAAAGAAACCCGGAAAAAAACCCCCAAAACACAAGCACAAATTTGTTCCTGGCATTGAAGAGCAGCATGGGCTTTGTATGCTATGGTGGTATTAGCACTGGACTCCACTAACAGGCAGCAAAAGCTCTGCAGGAGCCCAAAACACTGAATAAGGACAAAAGTCACTTCTCTAAGCAGCCACTTTTATTTCCCCCATCCTTTGTGGACACACAGTTCCCTCCTGTTACATGGCACTTGCTACTGCTAGTCACCTTCTGACCTAAGCACAAAGAGTTTCCATTTTTTTTATAGCTGCAAAGGAAAAAACATTCTGCCAAACACAGGTCAAACCCCTGTACTGACAAGTGCTTTTTACCTCTGCAAGCATTTCTGTGTAGACTCTAACACTTACTTCTGAGAGATACCCAATTCAGCAATGGGATTTTGTTCCATCCCCTGCACTCAAAGCTATCTTAGCCAAAGGCAGTTCTGGTTTTGTTTGGGTTCCCCCACCTCCTCTGCCCCTCTTATCTCTCCATGTTTTGACATAACAGCAGACCAAACCACTTAATAAACATCCCATTTGGAGGATTACTGCTACAAACACACCTCTGAAAGCTGACAGATTTCAGGGCTCACTAAAGTGCAGAGATTTGGAACAGAGTGTACAAGCATTGCTTCCTCTTAATAGGCAAGCAGCTTGATTTCACCATTTCACAAACGCAACACTCCAACAGAGAACAGGGTCTGAAGAAATAAATAAAACAACTGAAAATCCCCAAAAGATTTTGGGGTCCTGATACTTGGCAAAAAGATGTAACAGGACTGTGTTACCATCGCGCAGAGAACCCTGTTCCTTACAAAATGCTACCACTGCAAGGCAGCTTTGACGAAGCTCTCCAGCTGTGCACTTACAAATGCAAAGCAACTCATATTTTCTGTAGACATCATTAAAGAAAACAATACCTGCAAAATGGCGAGTCCTGGTCTGAAGCCTGGAAACTTCTCCGTCATCTCAACAACTTGCTGTTTTAGTCTGTCTCTCACTTGTCTGAAGAGTGGGGGAGAAAAGAAAACAAATACAAGGTAGAAGTTAATCACAGAGCTGAATTTTGATACAGTGATGGAGTTGTTCTGACAGTCAGGAGTTGTAAAGGTGAAAGATGGGTAGACTGGAAAATATGTACTTATGCCTAGAGTACAAAAGTGCCAACAATCTCCAAATAAGATTGATACGCATAAATCACTAAGACACTTTGGAACCAGGTTCATTCAAACTTTTAAAATAATGTTATTTTTTTAAAGTCCACATTGCGGTTCTTCACCCTGCTCTTCATGCTCTCATAGGATAGAAGAGGATAAGAAGTTCAAAATTTGGCATGGAAACTCCTGGGATTTCAAACTCCTTCCTCAAAAGGAAATCCCCTTTCCACCTATGCTGTATTAAAATTACCTGAATCCCAGAGGCGCCAGTCAACACTGTCACGAATGCTACTGTGGTAAAGGATTATGAATCTACAACAGTAAAACTCTGGGAAAGAACTAAACCAGCAGGAGGAACCCAAAGATACCCCTCTTCTACAGCCTGTCAATATTATGTGTTTCTATTTCCTGCCTGCTTGGCCTACGCCAGGCTGGACTGGTCCTATACCCACCTTCTTGCTCCTAATTTGCTTCTGAGATCTCCAACACACGTGAGAAAATGCCTCCAGCCCAAGGGCTTCCAAATTAGGCCAAAACTTCACCATGAGAGCAGAGAGAAGAATGGGAGGTGGACAGAGGTGAAGATAAATTGCCAAACCCTGGTATACAGCTCAGGTCAACTCTTTGGTAAAGGCAAATTTAAGGATACAACCATAAAAAACCCACAGCTTTGAAACAGAGCATGAGAGGTTTCACTGATTAGTCTAGTTCAGATGTGGATTCATACACAGTTTACTAGGAAATGTTTCAGAGGTAACGAGTACCCATCACTGAAATCAGCCACCAACCCCTCAAAAGCCACTGTGAACACCTCTCCCCAGCCTTGCACTTCTCTCTAATTTCTCAGCCACTCTCTGGCCTCACATGCATAATCCTTCACCAGGGAAGGTGGAGGGGAAGAGCTTCCAGTGCCAGGCCCAACTGCTCCACCTCCTCACCAGAGGCAGCCGGCATTCAGAGAGAAGAACTGGCCAGTTCTGCCCACCTCGTGGGCTCACAGCACGGGAAGGAGGCCGTGGCACGGCACTGCACTGCAAATGTAAGAGATACTGAGAAGCAAAAGCCAGATAAGCAAAACGTGACAGGACACAAGACAGGTTTGTCCTCCATGTGGTCTCCATCCTGTGTCCCACCCCATATTCTCAGAGATGAGAGAGTGCTACCACCACACTCAGCAGACCTACCCTGCACCAAATACCCTTTTGTTTAAAACACAGATGGTCTCCTTGCGCTCATCTACTCTCAAATCAGTATCACCAGGTCTGCTACTTCCCAAGTGCAACTAGACTTCTCAGACTGGAGGAGGTGCTGCTGGTGCACATTAAAAATGTGAACAGCAAAGGTACAAGGACAGAATAAGCAGCTGATGCCAGCTGGCTGACTGTGACTCCTGCCACGTAGGGAAACTCCAGGAAAACAACCAGTGAGGCAATTCTACCTTGCAACTGTGAGCTCCAAACCAGAAATGCCAGAGTCAGGAAGACAAGGAAAGGGGAGCAGCACACAGCTCTCTCAACCCACTGCAGCACTGATCCCAGGGGACAGCTGCAGCTGGCCCAGCCAGAAGCAGCCCTAAGGCTGTTTTAAGTCTCATCTCAGAGGGAGTCACAGCCTCTAGCTACAGCCCGAATAATGCATCTCTCCTGCTGCACCCTGAATCACGTGGTCAAAGCTCTGCTGCACCTGAGGAGTGGGTTCAGAGTATTTACAGGCGTTTGCATCTGGCTAAGGGTTCAATGTCTCTTAAGAAACTTAAGAAGAAGTAGCAGTTTTCAGCCTTACTTAAGAAACAGTAGTTCCGAGGCTTCCTTTGGCTGTCACCTCTGAAGAAGACTTGACACCAAGACCAGCCGATGAGTTCAGAAAACAAGTGTCATAGCAAACCTTATCCCACCAATTCTTTGTGCTTAAGTGACAAAAATTCATCTGCTGGGTAGCAAAATCCCCAGCTGCCTCTCCTTACACTCCAGCTGTAAGCCACAGCCTCAGCTGGGAAGGCACCTGAGCTGGCACATGAGCAGCTTGTACCAACAACACAACAATCTCAAGGAGCATCAGAAACCCTCTGCATGTGGCCTGTGTGCAGGGGCTGCAGGCAGCTCTTTGAGGGCACTATTTCTGAAAACAGTCTCTGGTGTTCCAGTAAGGAAACAGTAGCACTGGTTTGTGGCAAACAAAAAGAAACATAAACAGAAAATATATTATCATTTATGATTAAGCAAAGCCCTTGTAAGGGACAGCCGACTAGAAAAGGTCCCAGGTTTAAGTATTACTTTTATTCCTGTCTTCTCAGTTGAAGAGAAATGAGCCCACCCAATTTCCTCTGTCCTCTGTGAAGCAGGGCTGTGGTGCGCCTTTTACCCCCAGCAGCCAGAACTACTCACATAGTTGCTGTCATTTTCTGTAATTAGGCACTAGCTCACTTCCCTTTCAGCTCCAGAAGAAAGGTAACACACACAAACATACAAATGAGGTGCTGTCAGTGCTGATTTGCTTTAGGAGCTTTGAATCAAGAAATCACTTGTTAGACAGCTGCCTAGCGTTGGGTACCACTGCTCTCCAGTGGTCACAAAAACCACAGGAGCAAAGCTGTGGTAAAATCCAAGAAAAAAAAAAGAGGAAATTCTTGTTTTAACTCTGCAGACTTACACAAACCTTACAAAATAATCTTTTCAAGTCAGTAGCTGGTGATACAGTCTGAAAAATTCTATTGTGGACCACAGGCATTCCCAAAGATAGAAGTTCATATTGATAAATCAACACCACTTATTCACTTGCTGTATAAAAATTCTTTCAAGTCTTCAAACAAAAAATTTGCAATTCTATGTAGCAGCTACTCCAAAAGCCTTCTCTCTGACTCTCAGCCCCCTCCTGTGCCCACGTGCCCTTCCCCAAACAAACTCATGCGGCAAACAAAAGTCCAGGGTTCACGCAGGTTAAGGACACCACACAGCTCTAAGCATACAATGCAACAATCAGCTCCAAACACTAAAGAACTTGTTAGAATTTCTTTCTCTAGGCTGCAATAGTGAACTGAATTTAATTTACTAAGTGAATTTCCCAGAAGTTCAAACAAAGGACAAATCACACTCTTCCAGCTCTGCTGTAAATGGAGAGCATGGCTTCCATGTCAGGCAGAACCCCACACTCCCCTGTGGGATTATGGGCACACACAGCACTGTACTGAAGACGACACCAGGCTGTGTTTCTGTCCCTTCTGTGAGTAACAGGGTCCAGGGTCTATGTGAATACTGCCAAGCATAAGACATGGCAAACACCTCCTCAGAGACAGGGGTGCTTCAGGAGATGCCTGCCCCAAAGAAGAGGGTTTGGCTTCACTGCTTGGATCACAGAATCCCCAAGGGTTTCATAAACATGCATCAGAAACGCCCTTGCTGCAGCTCTGCAGCAATGGCTGCATGAGGCTGATGGTCCTCCCCAGGTCCTGCACCATCCTGGTCAGAGCTGTTGTCCCTGCAGCCATTCTTCCTTATAGCCCACAGCACTGCCACTGCTCACCTCCTTTAGCTCCCATGACCAACATCATAATGTGGAAAAACAAGTTTTCCCATCTCCAAACCACCATGGCACTGTGTCCCAGCTCAGGACAACTGCATTATCTTAAAATGCTGCAAAGGGGCTGCAAAGAAGAAAATCACAGAATTTCTCACTTGTAACCAAAGGAGGCACAGAGGAATCTCTCCTGAGGGAAGTCAGAGGTTGGCTCAATGAAGTGGCACTGGGATAGGAAACACCTCAGGAAAGACCATCTGAACACTGCTGGCAATTCAACAGATGGCTCCAGTTGAGGAAAGAAATCATTTAGACAACAGAGCTGGAACCAGTTCACAAGTTTCCCACCCACTTGTCTCGTGCTCCACCACTGCATGCTCTTGGCACACTGTCATTAATCTCCTAGGAAAAATGCCTCCTACTTTTTACTGCTTCCACACTCCCAAGGTTATTTAACCACCTTTTTGGTTGTGTCAGCTCAAATACTTGCATAAGCTCTCTTCAGACCAGATGAATATATGAAGCCATTTCTGCTTTTTTACATGCTTTTTCATCATGTCCAGAACTTTAATCAAAGGTGGGCTATACACAAATCTAAGGTGGGTCTGAGAGACAGGCAGCAATTGAGGCACTTCGCAAACGTGGATGGCAGACAACAGAACAGAGTCTAACATAAAGCTGAGTCTTTAAAACTTGGAAGCGTTTGTCCCAAATATGAGTTATGATACCATCCATGCTGCAACATCTATGACACTAACCAGGTCTGCTTCCCAAAATAGATACTGCATACAATACCCTACTATCAGGTGATTTAATCAGAGGAAAACACAAGAGAAATAGGTAAGGACTCAGTCCACCTTTGTGGGGCTGCAAGCACTCCAGACAATACTCTATACCCTGTCTACAATGGTTTGCCTTCTCATGGAATAATATAGAGATTTTATTCATTCCACAAAGAGGACAGGGCAGTCCCCACATGTTCTTTCCCGTCTACGTAACCTGGTGCTGATGTGCACAGATCTGTGGCCCTGCAGTCTAGCAGACAATGTTTTCTCATCTCTTATCAATTCCTTAGAGCAAGGTCCATTTTTTTCAAATTCTGTCTGCACAGCACTGAACACAAGGGGTTCTTGCTCATATTTGGGGCCACCCAGTGGAACTGGCAGTTCACTTCAACTTAGCCCATCCACAGTGTGGGACCCTTCAGTGCAAGCCTGAAACACTGTGGGTAGGACCTGGTAAATGATCTCACAGATCAGGGCTTTTTTTCCACTAGATTTACTTGGAGTTTCAATAGGAACTCCAAGAAAACACTTAAGGCCCAGACTGAAAATGTTAAGGAGTTGTTACTGCACTGTTACCTTCAGTTAGAAGCTGAGCCTGGTCATCACTTCATTAAACCCAAAGCACTGCCTGGCCCTTCCCTAGGGGCTGTGAAGGGTGTAAAGTCTTCCCTGCCATCACGACTCATCAGCCAGTCTTCCAGACCAGAAATGTTGGTCCACTCCTGGTGCTTTCAACCACTTCAGGCTAAGCCAGAGGTTTCCAAACCTGGGCTCTTTCAGATGGTAAAGACTGAACACACAGTCCACTGTAGTGGACATAAACTGTAAAGAAAAGCCACTACCATGTTTTGTTCTGAGTATCTATTTTACACACAGAAACAGAGATTGGTATTTTTTTCAGAGAATACCCGCAAAAAAAGGTGGAGAATACTGTATTTTTATTACCTTCAACCCTCCATATTATGTATATTGAAAGCACTGCTTCTCTTCCACGCTAATTAGTAATTTGTTTACTGTACTGTTATACAATAACTCATCTTTTGTAACTCATTTGCCAATGAGGCAAATTTAACTTGCAGCAGAATGTAAGGCTGAATTACTAAACAGTCACTCAGAGAAGTAGAGGAAAGCCACCCTGAGGTAACCAGCCAACTCAGACTGATGCATAACCCATCTAATATTTAATATATTTCACACACTGTCCAGGCTTCTTGTTTGTACTGACAGAAGCAGCCTTAGAAAGAGATGCATTAACATCAAATTCCTAAACAGAGAACAGTGTCTGCTGTGTTCTCCCTCCCATGCCCAGCCTAACCACATTCTCCATTCTCACAGGTAATACTCAAAGCCACTAAAAATGTCAGTTTTCCTTTCTACCTCTTCTGAGCCTTCCAAGACTTTCTAAGGTACGAACTAGTTTTATCACCTCATCAAATTTTCCTTATTTATGGAGGCAAGAAAACTCTCTCAAAGTATTTATTCTCTTTACATGTTTCACAAGAGCAAGAATGCCAGTATCTACCTGACTTTTGTTTAGATAGCTGGCATGACTGTGAATTAGGTATTTTTTTCATCTACTTTGAGGAAGGGTTGCTTGGTGGCTGGAGGAGGAAGTTCACAATACTTATGAGTTTTGATTTAAAAGATTTTTTCTGCAGAAACCCAGAATTACATAGCTGGAACACTACTTGTTTGAGTCACCTCGTGTCAATATCTGACTGACTTACAAAGAAACATTTTTATTGCTTAAGGGGTAAAGTAACAAAATACACCCCCTACAAGATAGTAACGGAAAAGGTCTGGCAGTTGACATAAAGTCAGGGACATTCCCTTTCTACAACAAGCAGTTCAGTTGAAAATTCCTAGAAAAACCACATGCCTATCACTTCTGCCGCTGCCAGACTCCTGGCCTGGAGGTGAACTCTGGGTAGTGAGAATCCTTTGGACCAGCACTTCTCCAGAGGGTCGGAAGAAAGGGACAGGTGTCTCCAGGGTGGATAGCCCAATTCCTCACGACTCCTTCAAGTACTCCACTAGGAAAAGGCAGAACTACCTTAGGCCCATATGGAGCAGATGATGCTTTTGCTATACTGGACAAAAATACAGCATAAATAAAGGAACTGAAGGACAGCTGAATAACTGCAATTATTTTTGCATTTTGTGGTGTCTTCAGGTCAAGATTTGATGACTCTGAAAGAGAGACTTCAGCCAAACACCTTAAGAGATGTGCGGGAAGCTAAGCAAACTTTCTCCCGCATGTGTCTGTTAAAGGCTCATTCCTCTTCGTGGATATTTGCACATCATGAATGTCCTAACCTCTGAGAGCTGCTAGTTTAGAGCTTCTACTATAATACAGAAAAAAACCCCAGAAATAAAAGTTTTCACCCCCCTATCTATAAAATTAAGTAAGTAGTGCAACATGCCATGCCAAGGAAGCTAAAAGTTTTAATGTGAATGAACACTGTACTCAAACTAGCATCTTTCCAGGACCTATTGCACTTCAGGATCACTTTCCATGACAGACAATAAACCTGCAACGGGCCAATCACAAAGTCCCATCAGCAACAGGCACAGCCATTGCAGAGTGTGCTGGCTTCAACACTGCCAAAGGAGCAGGTGGAATGAAGCATGTAAGACTGAGAGACTGCAATACACAGGTGGTACTGGCCCAAAAATCAGCAGGCAAAAAAACATGCAAGCAGCCTTTCCTCATGGATATTCTGATTCAAGGCACATTAGGCCTACTTTTCAGAACTACTCCACTGTTTGTTAGCTGTAGCTGCGTGGTACACAGAAATATCTAACAGCAGGACTAACTGCTTTGCTAAGATTGCTTTATACCTTTTCAAATTTACCCTTTCTGTCTGAATTCCCTGATTATATCAACAGGAGTTACCCAATGAACCTATCTAATCAAACCCTGTTTCCACAGCATATGACAGAAACATTATACTGGATTTTCCCCAGGATAAGGGAAATTTATTTGGCTTTCATACCAGATGTGTATGTAGAGTGGCAGCAGGAAAAACAAGCAAACTAGAAGACACAACACAGGCTCACCTACACCAGGACTTGCCAGTTAAGTGAATGTTGCAAAGTATGACAATGCTTTTTCCTTCAAGATCTCCCAAATCTTTCAAATAACTTTGGCAGGACACCTGTGAACATTCAGCTATGTGTTAGCCAAGGTGTGGATTAACGTACTTTGCCTGAAAGGGGAACAATCAAGACCTGTAGGGGATGAACAGAGACCATACCTAAAGCAGATGTTCCCAACTCTTGCTCGTAAAGCATCCCAACAGCCCAGCGTACACGCTCAGAAGCGGTAGGTCAGCGGCTTCATACGTGCCTGGGCTCTCATATCACCTCTGCACAGGGATGCTGAGCGGTCACCACGTGCTCTCTAAGGCTGGGGCTGCCAAAGAGACCCCACCAGACGCACCGCTGGTTTCTGGGGGGCACTGACACCACTTTACATTCTCATGAACACCTTTAATACCGTACTTCTTAACTCCCAGTTTACAGCCAGGAACAAGTGAGCTTTGGTTACAACGTAGTGAAAAAGCTTTGGAGTATCTCCAAAGGTCTGTATCTGTCCCCAGAGCCAGAGCAAAAGCTTCCCACAGCCCCATCCCACTGCCAGCACACAGGGGGGCCCGCCGGGGCACCCCTCAGCTCCCCGGTTACAGCGGTCCCTTTCCGAAGGGCAAAACCCCCGCGGCTCCCAGACTTTCCCGCCCGAGGGAACCGGGCCGAGCGCTGCGTGCAGGGCGGGCGGCCTCGGTACATACCCGGAGACAATCTTTCCGCTGAGGATCTCGGCGGGGGCCATGGCGAGGGTTGGAGGGCGGGCGTACGGCGAGCGTGCAAAGGCGAGTGCGGCGGGGCTGCCGGTCCGTCTGCGGGACGCACTAAGCCCGCGGCCGCCCCACTCCCGCCCCACGTGGCCCCGAACTTTCGGCGGCCCCTGTCCCACCGCGCAAGCGCTGCCCCCAACCGCGCCCCTCCCCGCCCTGGGGCTCCCCCAGTGCGGGCGGCGAGGCCGAGGAGGGTCCGGGTTCGTGCTTCTGTAGCTCTGCTGCAGCCGGGGGGAGTGGGGTGAGATCTGCGGCGAAATGGCCGCCAAAGCGGCCTCCAAAATGCTTCCGAGGCGGCGCTCCCGGGCGTGCCCGGCCCCTGCTCCGCGGAGAGCGGGGCTGGCGGGAGAGAGAGGGCAGCTCCGGAGGGAACTGAGGGTGAGGCGTGCTGGGGCTGGGCTGTGCACGGCGAATCCATAGGAAAATTCCACATCGGTATAAGAATAATCTGTGTTTCTAGTTCTGCGGTTGTCATAACAGGTTATGCCAAGAGTAGAAGCTAAGAGTAGAATCATAGAATCACAGAATGCTTTGGGTTGATCTCGTTTCAACTCCCCTGCCATAGGTAGGGACACCCTCCACCAGGTCAGGTTACTCCAAGCTCCATCTAGCCTGGCCCTGAACGCTTCCAGGGATGGGGCATCCACAGCTTCTCTGGGCTACCTGTGCCAGGGCCTAAGCTCTCTTTGTGCCTTCTGGCTCGGCACAGATCTGTTTAACCCTGTGAAGGTACACAAATGATTCAAAACATTGTAGGTTAGAGGGTCTTGGTGATGAAGGCTGTCTTCTTGCTTCAGTTCTCAGAAGCATCTTGCTCAACAAGTACCTGCTCGTATCCTGTGTCAGAGCCATCTGGTGCAGGATTAAAATGGACGGCTTGAGTAAATGCACGAAGCTTTCATTTTCTCGCTAGCCAGTGGAGGACAATGATAATGAATAGGGCTGCTGGAGCGATCCAAACCAGCAACTTCTGCTGCACGGTGGAAATAAGTATGTCTTCTTCCATTTTAGCTTCTGTTAGTTCCAGTAAGAGCATCTTCTGTTGATGTAGATGTACTTCATGCTCCAGCCTCTTTTTAACTATAGCCACATGTTTCTGGTTCTCCTGCTTCAGGACAGGAGGGATGGCTAGCAGAAGCAGTAACAGTGTGGTTACCAAGGCCATAGCCTGCAGGAGTTGAGAGGAAAGGGGGTGATTAGGTCTGGGTATGGAAGGGAGTAGGGAGCTGAGGGCACCCAGCACATCCCTGTGGTAGTGCATTGTGGCAGGACATTTCCCCCTACCACAAGAGCTTATCTGTTCTATCAGCTGGTGCGATAGCTCAGGGCATCCTTGCCCTCACATGTCCTCACATGACAGGCCAGACATCTGTCTGGATGTGAGTTATCTCTGGTACCAGGGAGGTGGAATCCCCAGTTGACAATAAACATCTTGCCTTGAGAGCGGATTGAAGGGAGATAAGATGGAATTTTTGACTGACAGACACTTTATTTTACAACCTATAAAAGCTACACAAAGTTTCATGAAATCAGAAGTCTCCTACACACACCCTGGAAATGTGTAGGGCTTCTCCCAAAAGTTTGTACACAAGTTTGTGGTTACTCTTCTGCAAGTACCTTTTATCGTGCACTGTATTTATATCTGCTAGTAGTTCTTTTGTTTATCCTGTGTAGTAAGTAAGCCTGTGAAAGTCTCATGTCTGTTTTCGCCCTGTGTCTAAACAAATAAGTAATTCATGTTGTAATAGAGCTGATTGGTCATTATTAAGAACTTGTGAGCGAGAGTAGTTTTGGGGTGCAGGGTGCCTCAATAAAGCTACTGTCTACTGCCAGAAACCTGAGCAAAGGCAGGGACTTCTCTAAGCTCTCCCCTCTCGTTTATAACAAGTGGCGCAGTGAGCAGGGTAATGAGAAATGATCTGGAAAAACAGACCACAGATTTAACAGATGACTCATGGTGGCACAGTGATCCTAACACTTTTCCAGTAGGTAACTGGTTTGAGTGGGAAAAAAGTCAAGAGAAATGGACAGTGGGAATTGCTGGCAGATAAAAATGGGGAAAATACAGTTTTTCATGCACTTGTATTATGCTTAAAATCTGCTTGTCAATGGTGGCAACAAATGATAACAGAATGTGACAAATTAAACCAAGAA
The DNA here is from genome assembly GCA_013397935.1 of Dasyornis broadbenti. Taxonomy (NCBI): domain Eukaryota; kingdom Metazoa; phylum Chordata; class Aves; order Passeriformes; family Dasyornithidae; genus Dasyornis; species Dasyornis broadbenti. The sequence continues at coordinate 64,613 of VZRN01000243.1, forward strand.
AAGAATCCAGTGAGCATAGCTAAGAGTTTACAACTAGAGGCCAGAGATGGAACTACTGTCGTAACTCTCTGTGGGAAACATATCTATTATTTAAGTTCTGTTGTTTCGGTTTCTTTAATAAACTTGAATGTTTAAGTATACCCTCACTAGAAAAAAGCCATGTGTGTATCTGGATGTGGGATGAGGACCCAGTCAAGCAGCAGTGAGGAGGACTGTTCACTGCCTAAAGGCTACTACTTCTGAACGTAGTATTCCTTTTATTGAGCCTATAAGAGGATAAAACCAATTCCAGACCTGATTGGTCATTTATTAAGAACTTCTTAAGTTTTATTAAAGTTCTTTTATTAATAACTTCTTAAGCAAGAGTGGTTTTGGGGTGCTGGCTGCCTCAATAAAGCTGCTGCCTACTGCCAGAAACCTGGGCAAAAGCAGGGACTTATCTAAGCTCTCCCCCTCATTCGTAACAGGGATGGAAAAAGCAGTTAAATGTCACTGAGACAGACTTTCCCACGCAAGATAATGCTGTTGTTACCAAGAGAACTGTTAAGAAACTCATCAGTGTTCCCTGCTAATGCCTGGTACATGGTTAGAGAGTGGGTCCATGACTCAAGAAACTGGTGATAAAAAGTTTCGGGGCAGAGAACTGGCAAATTGGGATCAATGATGGGCTGGCCCCACCGCATCAGGTTGCTGTTGGGGAATAGTAGCACGTTCCTGTGCCTCTAGTAAAGCTGTGCTCTTACTGTTTTGGGACCTAGCAACATCTGCCACATGTTGGCAGTACAGCAAAGAAATGGGATAATCTCACTGCAGATCATCAAGCTATGGAGGATCAGTACTGAATGCTAGAACAGCAGTGTTCCTGCTGAGAATTTGAGACTTAAGAAGCCTGTGTGAAGTGCTTTCACTTAGGTTTTTGCTTTACATAGAATGCATAGGTTTGGAAAAATAAAGTATCTATTCCAAAGACTTTGCTGAGAAAACTTTCAATCCTGCTATTCCATAATGTAATCAGCTCACAAAGGGATTTGGGGAACTCTCAGATTTTGAGAAGGGAGTAATGCAGGCCTTGCAGCTTCCGCCTAGGGCACAGAACTGTGAGGATAGCAATATACAGGCCCTTCTGTTTCAGAAGCTCAGAGGTTGCTTCTTTGGCCTTCTAGGAGGGGAATATAAACCATATATAGTTCAAAACTTGTCTGAGGATAAGGCTTTTGTCCTTTGTGTTTGCTTTCATACACTAAAGTGTGACACCTTTTCTGCTTTTTTTCTGCTTTCTTTTCTGTTGAGGGTAGAGATTGCTACCTTGAGTGATTAACTACCTTGAGTTAACGTGTTGTAATTGTGGGATTAAAGGTCAGAAATTTCTCTGTAAAAGTGATTTGGAAAAGAGAGAAAACATTGTAGTTTAGGACTTTTGTATGCTAAATAGAAAAACATAGGAACAAATACAAAGAGCTAGAAGGAACTTGTTTTTCCCTTTCATTATGTATTCCCTTTATTTCCTGGGATGCAGCAACAGGCACTTGCAGTATTATACAGTCAAAACTAAGATTATGCAATTGGTCAAGAGAAGGGATTTTTCTAGGCGGCTTGAAATTTTCTGCCTTAGCTGTTTTTTCTGTTGTCTTTATCTGAGGCCTGAATGAAATCTTGGAGGGGGAAATGACCCAGTGTTCAAAAAAACCCCAAAACCACAAAAGATGTTCTCCTTTAGCTAAGGACAGGATAAGCTCACAAAAACAATTTTTGCGAGAAATAGACCTGACACTCAGGATTGCAGTGTAAAAATATCAGGCAGGGAAAGGCAGAAAAAGAAAGCCATTTTGTTTAAAATATTCAGGTGACCTTATTTGCAGAGGAGCTATAGATTCCTACCCAGAGCTGCTAACTTACATGATTTACATGTGTGTGTGAACAATAAACCTCCCTTCTTGCTTTTCTTAATGCCCCATTTCCTGAAAAATAGATGTGTCATGATGACAGATAAAACTTTGAAACTAACCGAATTTATTGCAGGAAAGGAACTAAGAATACTTGCAAACAACTCCTTCTATTACTTCTTTAGTTTTGCTCCAGATTCTCATTTTCAGGAAGGGACAGGCTCATGAATTTTAAATGCTTGTGCCAGAAAATCAGACTAACCTTCTTTTATCAGAGGAGGAAGTCCTTTTGTATTTCCAACTTGTCTCATGTGGCAGTCAAGTTGGGATTGTTCCTCACAAATTGTGCACATCATGTCTTTAGGTAAGACCATGTTCTTTAACATTTATTCTTGATTGTCATCCTGAGATCAGAATGCTGGAAAAGGAGAGGGAAAGGAACAGAAAAGGGATTATGTGATGAGAAATGGCTGAGCTTCTGCTCAGCTCATATCAGAACCATATCCAGCCCTGAATTGCAATAAAAACGTTAAAGCTACTATTCACATATAGGAACTCTCAGAGAAACACAGTTGCAAAGGAGACAAAACAACGTGAAAATGTTTACAAAGTTGACAGCAAAGATCAATGTTTTATGCATTCAGTACCAAAGCAGACTTACTACCTAATGGTTGTTAGGATAAAGAAGGATAAAAGGTTACTTCAGGATAGGCTGAAGCCCCAGTGTAAGAGATATCTCTGCTATGAGTGTTGCCTCAGCACAGTTGTTCTCCCTCACTCACCTCCCTGCCAGCATCTCTGGGTTTGATTTGGCAACTCCCACAGTGTGACTGTTTACCTTTGCATCCACCCCCTCTTACCCAATACGTCAAAAGTTATGAAGGTTGCTCTTTAAAAAAAACGTGAAGGCTGCAAAATACATGCCAGAAAGACTTTCAGTGTTACTGGTGAGCTAACAGCTGTGCCTCTGATGGCACAGGGCCCCAGAACCTGTGATTTGTCATGAGAAACGGATCCCAAATATTCAAAGTGAGGAAGAACATTAAGAGTTGCTTTACCCATTAAGTGGGATGGCTAGGATAGGACATTGTCTCCAGTACAGGGTGAGGAACAGAGAAGTTACATTAGCTTTATAAACCTTGATCAGAAAAGAGATTTTGAGAAAATGTGTTTTCAGGAGCACAGCAGAAAACCAGCATTAGATTTTGATACTTCAGATGTTTATGGCGAACTTTTCCTGCTACGAGATGCTCCACTGAACAATGAATGACGTTACTCAAGAATGTACCTTCATCTGCCATGATGAGGGACACAACTTTGTCACAGGGTAACAGTGCCACATTATAACACATGCTGTTGGTCCACTCTCCCTCTTGTCAGAGGATGACTGAACTTTTGACATAAGGCTTGAGACTGATCTCAATGTACAAGCTTTTAAACAGCCCTTATAGCTAAATTGTGTTAATGAAATAGTAGGTAGCTTGAGCTATGATTTTGTTCCATCACAAAGTGTTTCCCTAGTGTAGTTCTCCTAATCTCTTTAGCCATATCATGTGTTCCATCTCTGAAATAAGAAGGTGGTGATACCGCCAGCTGTTGGACAGAAGTAGCTCTCCTGGGTTAGGATATTTGCTCTCTGGCCTTCTCCTCAGGGCTCCTGGTCTGATAGCTGAACTGGTAGAATAGGGACTTGGAGTGCTCGTTGTCCACTTCAGTGCAAAGGTAGACAAATTAACGGAATCACTTTAAGCACAGATTTGACTCCAACAAACTTTTTTTTGTAAGACCAATGAAGGGTATTTTTGTCGTAGGTATTTCTGGCAGGGAGGTGACACTGGTTTAATCCCACAAAGTGGCAATAACAGACCTCTCAAATGCTTTCCTGATCCCTGTCTCCAGCTTGCTGATCACTTGCCTACCATGCAGCAGTTTTGTATTGACCACAGTTTATCTGTCACTCTAAAGACAGCAATAACCAGCTCAGATTATCTCTCAATTTCTGCTTGTGTTACTATGCCAGTGACACAAATTTGTACATAATTGAGTCAATTGTCCATTGGCTGCTTTTGTTGTTCTTTTAGCTAACTTCTTTTAGCTACATCATCTTACCTTCTCACAAAAATCCAACAGTTCCCATTGACCCCTTAGGCATCCTGCAGAAGGTCTTGGTAATAGTTTGAAGAATTTTGTGTCACGCTTGATTCCACTGAGAACAGTACCAGAGTCCTTGATAAATATGGGCCCTAGGTTGTCCCAACTCTTTGATGTTAAGAGGGAATTCAGATCAAAGAAACCATTTTCTAAGTAGTTCCCTCTCTCACATTGTAACCATTCCTAATATTTGTACAGCATGTTGGGGCACTCTGTGCAATAAACAACAGCCTAATTCACTGTCCCAACTTGCCTGTGAGTCGTGTATTACCACGTTTTCCAGATAAGGTAGCTGAGAAAGATGGGAATATTGATTGCCTAAAGCAGAATACAAACATAAGTGATAGAACTGTGATTAACTACCTTAACATTTCCACCTCCTCCTAATTCTCTTTGACTAATAATTTTTAGTTACCAGTGTGTGGCTACAGAGAACTTCCCCACCCCGCCCCCCTCTTTTTTTTTCCCAACTGCTAAATTCACTAGTAGACTATGAAAAAAGCATTTCCAATATTTTTCAAAGAAATACTCCCAATACCAATTCCACCTTTCTAACTGCACAGGGAATTGTGCACACTGACACAGGAAGAGGTAGGCAGGGGAAAAGGTGAGTTTCAGGGCTGCAGATAGAAGGATGTCCAGAAGACAGTCTTTCCAGTGCAGTTTAATCCACACTGGCTTCCAGATAGTTTTCCCAGCTCAGGCAAGAACATCCCTGGCAGAGCAAGATTGCAGAGCTAGTTCTATGCCATTTCTGCAAGAACTTTCACAGGGCACTCTCTCAACCAGCCTGCTCTTGCGGTGTCCTGAAGAGACAGGAGGAGGGTAAAAAGATCTTATGAAGTGGGGGAAGTCTAAGAAACCAGCTCTTCTGTGAAGCATAATTTCGGCAAGTGAGATATTTGGAGGTAAAAATAGGTATAAATGCATTTCATTTGCACTTCAAACTTGGGTGATACAGTCTTTGTGCTTCTCTTAATATCCACACACTGAGTGCTGTTTGGTGATGCACACAGTGCATAGTGTGAAACAGGCTTAAGAAGTTGTACCTTCAATGTGCTTTTACTTACACCATTCCTGTTTCCAGTACGTGCCCTTTCTCTGTAATTGCCTCTAGATCATAGGACTGCCTATAGCAGGTCAGACAAAAGGTTGTCCCAGCACAGGATCATGGCTCCGATGGTGGCCAGGTGCAGATATCTAAGGAAGGCTATAGGAACACGGCAAGCGGATGATATTCCTGGTCTCCAACCACTTACAGGTGGAAAAATTTCTAAGGCAAATAGGATAATGGAAGTGGGGGAGAAATAGGGTAAAGTTAGGGACAAACAACAGTTTGAAGCCTGTGCCTTTTGTTCTCAGAGGTTCGTGAGAGACACAGATTCCCTTATATTATATGGAATGTCTCAATTTTTCTCTGTAGTCAGGATCTTTGTGTTCTTCCCCTTTTCATAACACCTCTTGACTCTGTGAGTCTGTTGGTTAGTTTTAATTGTAACGGCACTGATGAGGTACTTCTACATGCTGTAGTGACTTTTTCCCCCCTTATTTGATATGTGCATGGTTTTTCATGTCTCTGAAGTATCGATACGCTTGCCTACTGTGCTTCATTATCTCCCTATTGGGGTTGTTCATAATTAGATTTTAATTTCTCCCAGGTAGCAGGCAACAGGACAAGAGGAAATGGCCTCAAATTGTGCCAGGGGAGGTTTATGTTGGATATTAGGAAAAATTTCTTCACTGATAGGGTGGTCAAGCATTGAAACAGTCTGCCCATGGAAGTACTGGAATTATCATCTCTGAAAATGCTCGAAGCGGCGCAGATGTGGAGCTTAGGGGTGTGATTTAGTGGTGGACCTGGCAGTGTTAGGTCAGTGGTTGGACTTGAGGTTGTTTTTTTCAACCTTCATGATCCTTAAAAAGCATTAAAAGTCCATATTTATCCTCCATTGCCCATGTTTGATGACTGCTATTTGTAGTTAGAAAGAAACAGTAAGCTGAAGTTGGAAGGGTCCTAACTGAACTGCTCTGGAAAAAAATGGTCTTTGGAGGATGTGCTGTTCATATAAGCACATACCCGTACACATGTGAAACAAACAGATTTTTTTTCTTGGAGGTCTCCTAATTAATGTATTTGGAGCTGAATTTAGCTGGAACATGCTGTGACATCCCAGCCCTCTGAAGTGGGTGGGAATCTTGCCATTTTTTCTGTGACTGTCAGTGACTTCTGTTATCACAGGTGATGCAACGTCTGTGGTACAATAATACAAATGTCACAATGTAGGTGCTTGACCCTGTGGCAAAAAAAAAAAGCAAACAAAGAGTGACAGTAGCTGCCAGCCAAGGCAAATAAAGACTTGGAGAAAGGTAAGTTGCTCAGGACTTTTTAAACTTTTACAAAGTGTTCTGGATGCACACAGAATTTTTATTCTTGTTGTTAGTTAACTCTGAAGAAGAATTAATCAACTTTTCTTAAATAGTGAGAAACACTTTGACTACAGCACAAGTTCAAAGTAAATGCTCGTCACACAACAAAAGCAGGAATCAGTGCTTCTTTCCTAGAGAAATATGAATTTCACAAAGAACTTCTTTACTCTGTGAGGTCTAGATTGGGTTACCTGTGAGCTATGGCCATAGGCTGTTCCCTGTGGGCTGAGCCCTCTGAAAGTCGAGGGGCGAGCTGAAAGCAATCACTTCAAATGTGATTTTTGACTTTCTGAATATGTTCCTGACACTGCACAGGTATGGCAGATACTGCATCTGGTAATGGTGAAGGTCAGCACAAGCTGAAAATCTGCAGAAAGGACATTTTAAGCTGTGTGTAATGAATGTTACGAGCTCACTCTCTGTGCTTTTCCACAAAACCCCAACAGCTGTATTTAAACAATCCTGAAGGACTCTCTTTGTAAAAGGCTGTGCTGTCACTTCCAGTTCTGAGGGAGCAACGGATATGGACTGAACCTTTCCCCACCCTCTCATGACAAGTGGCAGTGACAGCACATGCTGAACACATTCAGACAGTGGCAGTATTCCCAGTGAAGCGCAAGCTCCCCTGAGCGTCAGGAGCAGAACTGGCTAGGCCAGACAGCATTTTGCCCAAGGCCTTTCCATGCTCCCAATTCTACTTAGAGGCAACCAGTTATTTATAGAAAGCAATGTGAGTTCTCCTGTATCGGTCTCTTCCTTGCAAACCATTGTTCTTTGAGAAATGTCCTGCAAGTGGTAATATTGTCAGAAGTCTCTCTTGGAAGAATCTAGATACTGTGCAGCATATTTGAAGAGTCCTCTACACCATTCAGAAAAAAGGGGAAACTTAGGCTGAATTCAACAGCCTATGAATTAAGTCCTGCCTGCCACTCAAGCCTGTTTTGTGAATATTTATAGTTTCCATTAACTTCAACAAGAACTTTGTGGATCTAACAGTTTATTCTGCCATTTGCCCTAGTACCAAAACCATCTGTGGAATTAATCAAAAATGCTAAAATATTAAAAGGCAAAGCAGTTTCCAGGTGCCTGGTGTGAGATCAGTAGGCTGAGAATAGACAACAGAGAGTGTTTTCTTGGGAGGTGACCTGCTTTTGGTTTTCTCCTCAGAACCCCTCCCATAGCTGTAAGAATAAAATAGGTTACACACTTTTCTATCAGAATATTTCAGTACTGCATTTGCAGTCCAACATGTAGTAAATATGCTTCACTGTACACTGAGTTTAGTGACCACATGGCCCTTGCATGGTGGAACCTGGAGGACTAGACCCGAGGTAGGTGCACAGTAAATTGTGCAGCGAAAGCTGCTATTCAGATGTTTGACACGAGGGGGAGCTCTGGTAACACAGGAGAGAAACTTGCTCTGCATCATCTGCGGACACTGAACGGGAAAGGATGGTGTAAGGCTGCTCCCAGCATTTGTCTGGTCCTACGGCTTTATTTGCAAATGCTAAGTGTATTTATCTCATTTGTTAATAAAGAGCTCCTTTTATGCAGGCAGCTGAAGACTCTACAGCTGGTGAGATAATCGCCCTTATCTGTGTGCTACAGAGCTCCTGCCTGTCTGGCTGAAGACAAAAGATTTCTTTTTGTCTTTCTCATCTTTTAGGTTTCAGCCCCGGTTCTACTGATTACAAATTAGCTCAGTCCCTATTAGTCCTTGGTTTGTGCCAAGCCTGAAAAATACGGTACATACTTTATCAAGGTCCTATTATAAAATGATCTCATAGGTATTGTCCCGTTGTTCTTAACAAGGGAAACAAAATAGTATCATTTAATTCATTCTTTTCTGTTTTCCTATGGGCAGAATAAAGGCAGAAGGAAAGTTAAAAATTGCTTAAATTTTTGGGGATTGCAAAATAATTGTCAGGGAGCAGCAAGGGCTGGTTGCTCCATGAGGAACGGTGAGCCAGAAGCAGAAGGTGATTCCAGCCTTGTCAGTGTCCTCACTGATGGCTGAACTTAGAATTACAAAATGGTTTGGGTTGGGAGAGACCTTAAGGACAATCCAATTCCAACCCCCCTGATATAGGCAGGGACACTGTCCACTAGAGCAGGTTGCTCAAAGCCCCATCCAGCTTGGCTTTGAATCCAGGGATGGGGCAATCCACAGCTTCTCTGGGCAACCTGTTCCAGTGTTTCACCCTCTCAGTGAAGAATTCCTTGCTAATATCTAAGTCTCTTCTCTTTTGGTTTAAAACCATTGTCCCTTATCCTATCACTATCTGCCTGTGTAAAAGGTCACTCTTCCTTATTTTTATTAGCCCCTTTAGGTACTGGAATGTGCTCCAAGGTCTCCCTGGAGCCTTCTCCATGCTGCACAACCCCATCTCTCTCAGTGTGTCTTCATAGGAAGAATGTCTTCATGCCTTCATGTCCTGACTGAACATGGTGGACAGATACATGATGGTAAGAGAGTTCATCAACAGTCCCAGACCAGGCAAGTAATGAACCAAATCCAGGGTCCAAACTGGGATCAGGAGCAAATGGAGACAGGGCTGTAGACAGGGCTACTACATCAGTCCGAAGTCCATCCAGTATACAGGGACAAAGATAGGCTGGAGACAAGCTACAATGTGCAGTCTTGGGGTCCATCTACCCACAGCACAGCTTCATGGCCTGTCCAGGACACCAGGCCTGAGACTGAACTGGGGACATGTTTGAGTATAACTCAGCTTGGACAGGGACTGCAGCCCTTGATGGGCCTGGTCAGGACTGGTCAGGTGTGGTGCAGAGCCAGCAGCCTGTCCTTCCATCAGAGCTGCCATGGGGACAGGGTCCTGCATTCACTGTGGGACAGCCACCAGCACAGCATGTAATGAATAGCCTGTCTGGCAGCTGAAAGCACACTGCCTTCAGAAGGACATCTATAAAATAAATATTGTTATGCTGCATTGTGGATTACAGATTCCTCGGTGAAGTAGTGGGGAAAAAAGTAATCATTTAGGCCTTCTGTAAGATTAGTTTTAGTCATGATAGTGAAAAATTATTATTAATCATGGGTCTTCTGGATTTTTGTCATGGGGTTTTTAAAGCACTGCAATCTGCATTGCAAGCTTTCCATAGCAGCAGCATGAATGCCAGGAATTGTTTCCTCATTTATACCCAAATCATAACCTGCTTAATACTTCTCATTTGCTTTTGACCCAAAGAGCACAATTCTTGAGAAACAAACTGTTATGCTTTTTGAAAGGGTAGAACTTAGTTCTTTTACAGAAGGCAGTTTATTTTAACTGCACCCTTCCTCCAGCATCTGGAGAAGTTTGAGCAGGATGTTAAGCAGTTTACCTCTTGGTATGGCAGATCATTTGTTGATTGCTCACTTGCTATACATTTGCATGATGAACTGACTCAAGCTTGAGGAGAAAGAAACCTTTTCTTGTTCTGTCTGCATTTTCAGTTCAAAGTTCAAACAGCCCAGTTTGAATTTTCATAGAATTATAGAATATCCTGAGTTGGCAGGGACCCATGGCGGTCATTGAGTCCAACTCCTGGCTCTGTACAGGACTCCCCAAGAATCACAGCATGTGACTGAGAGCATTGTTCAAGCACTTCTTGAACTCTGTCAGGTTTGGTGCTGTGACCACTTGCCTGGGGAGCCTGTTCCAGTGCCCAGCCACCCTCTGAGTGAAAAGTCTTTCCCTATTATCCAACCTATACCTCCCCTGCTGCATCTTTATGCCATTGCCTTGAGTCCCATCGCTGGTCAACAGAGATGCAAACTTACACAGTTCCTGTTATCTTTTATATTATTGTACCCCAGGCAGACCAGTAGCACTTCTCTACTCTGACTGTGCAGGTTGTTTAAGGAAGATACTGCTCAGTGTAAGGGTCTCAACAAAAATTTTTATCTGTGAAAGACCTGTCAAGAGCCTGTAATCAACAAGATCTGATGGTTTCTTGTTTAACTAGTACTGTCTTCATCACTTCTAGGAGGTCTCTGACATTTTCCTATGGGTCTTAAAATCCTCACATTTTGTCAGGTGGAACTGTGTGATTGGACAGGTAGCAGCTAGGGAGATAATGCTGTCTGCATGAAAACCTGGTTAGCTCTACTGGCAAATATGAATTTTACCTATGAATTATGTTGCTTGTATCCTCCCTGTTTTAGATATCCTGTATTTCCAGTGACACACCTCTTATTTCTGATACTAAGCCATGATTACTTGTTCTTGTTATATGAATTGCACCTGCCTACTTAGTAATTAAGATCCTTCATTTCATCTTATGATCTGAGGTTTTCTGCAACATACTCTCTTCATAGTATGTAGCTACATTAAGATTAGATGGACAATTTCACACCCCCAATCTCCCAGATTAAATTTATATATCATCACAGAGGTCAGAATTTCACTGGGTTTTTTTTCTGGCTGGCTGGTTGTCTTCTCTGTTAGATCAACTTATTGAAAAAGATCCCACAGAGTAGCAGAGATATGGTTTTGAAACTGAGACCAGTTTTGCTTTTTGGGCCAAGAAGATAATGGCTCATCTGCAGCTGCTCTTCTTTCCACTGGCCAGTGGATATTACCAGACTGGCTGAGGCTGGTGGGACTTAGCCAGACCTGATCCAAATAGAAGTGACTTTTGGATACTCAGCAAGTGAGGAAAGCCAATCTGTTATGGTATAACACTGGTCATACTTCATCAAAAAAGCAGCCAGGAAATAACTAGGAGTGACTGATTGGATTTTGGGTTCAGTAATGTGCTAAAATAGCTTAGAATTTCAAAATAATTGCAGTAGCTCGAGCAGCTTCGTACTGCATCAATTATACAAAGATATGATAAGGACTGGTAATATGTTACCTGGAGACCATACCAAGCACCTCACACATTGATGGATTGGAACTCTCACTCCAATGAGTACACCAAAAATATAGCAAATAATTGATGTAGACGAAACATCTATTAAAGATCATATTTAAAAAAAAAAAGCAGAAGAGGGGGGACACTTACACATAATCACAGTTTCTCATTTTTTTACATGAAACTGTGATTAGTTTGAAAGTATCTACTTCTGACACCTGTTTCCATGACAACAAGAGCAGTAGCTAGAAATAGCATCTTTGGAGTTCTTGTTGGTTGCACAGGCACGGGAAACTGGACATAGTGTATACAAGCATTGGGACCATTCAGCAGAGTGTTGTCAGGAGAAGAGGAAGGTTTCATGGTTTATTAAAATCCCTTAACATACTTAGAGGAACTCCCTACAGCAAGTATTATTGTTATTCTCAAAACCAAAAAAACCCAAAAAAAACTCACACCAAAAAAAAAAAAAAAAACAACGAAAAAACCCAAACCAAAAAAACAAAAAAAAAAAACAAAAAAAAACCAAAAAAAAAAAAAAAAACAACGAAAAAACCCAAACCAAAAAAACAAAAAAAAAAAACAAAAAAAAACCAAAAAAAAAAAAAAAAACAACGAAAAAACCCAAACCAAAAAAACAAAAAAAAAAAACAAAAAAAAACCAAAAAAAAAAAAAAAAACAACCACCCCAAAAAAACAAAACCACCAAACCAACCAACCAACCAAACAGAAAATAAAAGGTAATTTTAAATTTAAAGCTAAAATTTTCAGCAAGAAGTACGTTTTCCCTTGAAAAACTGCACCTCTCAGGCAACTAATAACATGAGGCTTGGAAAAGAAGCACTAAATGTAACAACCTTGTATTATTCTGTGCCTCTAAAACTGCCTGATAGATACTTATTTGCCTTTCATTGCATCTTTTCCTTAATGGTATTGCATTACATCTAATTTCAATATGTGCTGGCAAAACACCTTTTCATGTGTTGCTGAATCATATATTTACTTGGAGTTTTTTACAATGAGCAGTCTTAATTTTCTATCTGATTTGCCTAAATATTTTCTTGGACTAAAAGTGTTTTGCAATGGAAAATTTAGGCATGAATTCCTACTTAGTTGGGCAATACTGTAAAATCTGGAAAGGATCATAGCCAGCATGATGGAGTGAGTGCTCTACTTCTGTGGAAGCTGTTGTTCAGATGTCTCCCATGTAAAATGGAGGTGTGGGTCATTCGTGCAAAATTTCTGAATGTTTGCAAACTATCAAATCTGAGCAGCTCTGGACTAAGTATGACAGCATGCTGCTTCTTCCCCAAATTACTCTCTCTCCTGACAAATGCAGGCTGTTTCTTCTTCCAGAAAGTGTATTAAAAGCATAATTTATGTGTGAGTTCATATATTGTTCAGAATAAAGTTCTGTTTAGAAAAATGTGTTGTTTCTAATGTTGATCAATAATTATATCCAAGACAGTGTGAGGAAGGGTTCCTGTATGGAATGATCCTTTTTTGCTATGACTACTCCTGGCAAACAGTGAACTAAGGTTAGTTTTTGTGTGAAGGTAAAAAACCCTTTTTCCTGTATCTGGTTACTGGTATTTAATTGTACAATTTTTTTTCCTAAGGTCCTTCTTCAATAAGCTGCTGCATGCCGCATTTAACAGGATTAAGTTAATTGGCAACTTTTTTTCCCAAAGGGAAAAACCCTCAAGAAAACAAGGAACAAAGCCTCGAGGCTGCAAGTTACTTGTGTGCATGCTGCTTTTGCAGGGGGAGATTCAACAGCTTGTGATTGATGCAGTTTCTTGTAGTAACAAAATATTCCTGACTTTCTGTTGATAATTTTTATTGCTATTACAGTTATTAACAATTTGGTTGCACCAGTGGTGACACGCGGTACTCCAAATAAAAAGGAACCATCTGAACCCGTCTGGATAGAGCCCACCCATGATGTGTCTCTGCCAGGAGTTAGGACAGAGCTCAGGCCTCACTCAGCCTCAGTGCAGATATTATGGGGCTGCAGGCAGTGGCTGAAGGTTGTGCACCATGATGGGCTTTGGAGTATAGTTACTGCTGGAGTGACAAGATGCGGATCATCCAGGCTGTTCCTGTGATTACTGTCTTAAATGCCAAGAGAAATTATTATAATCATTGGCATTTTTATTCCTTCAGACAGACAGTGTCACAGTGCCACTAGGCAGGTTTCAGTGGTGTTTCAGAGCAGATGATGGTGGGTTTGAGACTGTTTCAGTAGAAGTCTGGGACCCTTCCTGGGGGCTTCATTTTGCATTGAAAGCTGCACCATGAGGTAGAACTGGGGTCACGGGAACCCTGCCTTTCTACTTGTGGTACAGAAGCATTTACCTGATCACAACCTCTCTTGCTCCCTTCCCTACCCCTGGAGTGGTCCATCAACTCAAATAATGCTGGCAACCTGTAAGAACAGTATGTGTGAAGAGACATTATGACAGATTGGTACTGGTTATATCCAGGTTAAACTATGGAAGGCAGCACAGGAGGTATGCAAGAATACTCTTTCAAATACTAGCAGAGTATGGGTACTTCATAATTCGGTATTGAGTGCATTTAAGAACTATTATGCTACCAAAATATCAGTGGATTGCCTTTCACTAATAGAGGTGCCTGTGAGAATAGTATGTGAACAGTTTAATTTACTGCTTCCTCTAAGAAGGAAAAGTTGAAAAGTTTTCCTAACTTAAACCAGCTTTCTTATCCCTGAGAAGCCAATAAATATCCAAGAAGTGTGCAGTTTTTACTTTCTTGATATCTGCTTATCCCTAGTGTTGGAGGTTGGGAATTTTTTCCATCCTGTGGCTAATGATACCTTAACGAGCCTTTATGACTGGGCACTTAAGAGACAAGAGATGCACTTAAGAGACTAAAACAGCCAGGTGTGGGGAGGGAAGATAAAGGTACCTGGCTGTTGGCAAACACACACTTGTTCCCAGGACTTGGAGGGGGACGGTGGGGCTGATTTTCTTCACTGCTGCCGCGGGAGATGAGCACTGTTTTATCTTCCTTGCTGGGTGAGTTTTTCGCTGGGAGGAGAGGCGCGGCGCCCTGACCCTGTTTCTCCACCTCTCCCAGAGTGCGCACTTTCCCCGGCTGCATGCGGTGGTTGCCACGTGGGGAGCTCGGCTGCCGCTGACCCTCATCACCCACCCCGCCTGCTGGGACACACTGCGGCTTCTGCCACCGCTGTGGAGTCTGTGCCACCCTTTTGCTCGTGGGCCTGAGTGAACCAGCTCTGCCACCCAGTTTGCTGCCCTGAGATTTCCTGCTGCAGCTCTGGTCGCCGTGCAGCCGCCTCGCCCTCCGCTCCGTCCGCCATCACCGAGGAGCTGAACTCGCGTCACAGCGCCCCCTGCGGCTGCGCAGGAGCCATCACCCCTGCCCTGCCAGGAGCCCGACAGCGCCCCCTGCCGACCATGACCGGAACTGCACCACAGCTGGGGGTGGTGTCTGGCAGCCCAGAGAAAGCTGCCACCGGGTTTCTGCTTTTGTTTATTTGTTATTGCTACTGTTATTGTTGCTTGTTTTCCTTGTTATAGATACGAGTAAAGAACTGTTATTCCTTTTCCCATATCTTTGCCTGAGAGCCTTTGATTTCCAAATTATAACATTTTGGAGGGAGAGGGTTTATATCCTCTATTCTAAGGCAGGTTTCCACCTTCCTTAGCAGACGCCTGTCTTCCAAACCAAGACACCTAGATACTGTTTTCAGCCTATTTTGTTCTGCAGAGTGCTCATAGGTATTTTATTCTTGATATCCCTGTAGAAGGAGAAAAAGAAGAGCAGCAGCAGCATAAGAAGAATCTGAGAAGCCAGAGGCAGGTTATCCTCTTATATGACGTTAACGGCAAGAGGATCTGCTGGGATTTCTGGTAATAAAGGTGACGGTATTTGAATCCCTTTTTATTTGCAGAGATTATAAGGGGAAGCATTGCAGTGACTTGCTGTGGCAGTTTTCGTGGCTGTGCTCCTCCTCCTGTCAAAGGAAAGAAACTTTTGTCCATTAAACAACTCCTTCCGGAGGGGACATGCTTTTTTTGTTGTCTCTGGTCAGATCCACCACTCATTTAGTAGATAATGAAGGAACTTTTGTGCCCAACTCAGAAACTCCAGCAGATATGGACCTTATTTCATTGGATGCATTTGACTTTCAGCTGAAATAATGATCCTTCGGGGTGACAAGGACTGAGCACGTTTCCCTGCTGTGGGGTTTTAAACTCTGGAAGCTTGACTATTGAGGAGGTGAGTTGTGATATCCAGCTGTGAGTGACATTCAGGTAAAGTTACAGGTGAATTTAAACTCTCATGCTCTAGCTTTGTAGTGTTGCTCAGTAAACACACCCATAGGCAGTAATAGCTGAATGGAAATGTGAAAACATGCTCCTCATCACCTCTCAACTACTTATACCAACTCCCACCTGGAGACCAGTGCTTTGTTAGAGTGCACAAGTGGATTTAGCTGTGGGTTAGCCTTCCAAATCTTCCTGTATATGTAGTGCATCCGCAGTCATGCTGTGTCTGGGACCAAGACCTCAGTAGGTGTGAGGAGAGTCAACAGCTCCTCCAAGAAACCTGTAGTATCTCTTCTATAAATTTGAAGCAATGCGTCTCTCTCCCTTTCTGCCTGAGTTAAAAAATGACAATGCTGCCAGGACATCCATGGTACCCATTTTTTGTGCTGAAATAAAAGGTTCTAGGAAAACCTGATGATTTCTTTGAAGCATTATGTGCATGGATTCCTTACTGCAGCTGCCATGTTCGTGTACAGTAATTTCCAGCTGATAAAATGTCCCTGGAAAATACATCCTTACCAGCTGCTCCAGGTCAGAGCAATCAATGGCATCTCAGAGGTACAAAATAAACTCCTTTGTTGGCTTGCTACTCACTTGTTGTATCCACAAGTACATTAAAGCCTTTTGTAAATAATGAAAGGAGTTTGCTGTTGAGTGACAATGGTGTTCCCATATTGCATTATATCCTGTTCATTACTTTTATTCCCTGACTTAAGCCATAAGTAGGACTGCAAAATGTGTCACTTTCCCTGCACATCTGCCTTTTGTAGCTCTGTGATTCAGAATACCTTGAAAGAACATTGGCTGAGGAAGACCAGCACTGCACTCTTAAAAAGGCATTGACTGTTCAGGAAATTAAATTTAAAATTAGTAGAGAAGTTAAAGTAATTTTACCTGGAAAAATAGAGTAAAGTGAACAAGCAGCTGGCTTCATTGAACAAGTGATACAATGAAAAGGTAGCAAATTCTTTTTATCTTTCCTGATTGCTATCACTTGGCTTCCTCATTGTGAAGAATTATGTTATTTAGCACAAAAAGGAAAGCATGACACTCTGTTCCTTGTGAGAAAAATAGCATTAATTTATGGTACCTCAGACGGCTATCAGTTGATGTTCAGGTAAGTACTTCTCAAGGGAAAAGTACTTGCTGTTCTCAAGTTTAACAGTAGGTCACTTTCCAATGTTGTTGGGTTTTAGTGCCCAAATACTTCCTGCTTAAAAAGTTGTGGGGATACTGGATGATGGGTCCTGAAACCAATCCTTCAGTAAGGAGCACAAAGAACAGGTACCAGCCTTGCCACAGACATGAGCAAACTGTTCTGGTTTTCTCAAATAAAACAAACAAAACAAAATGAAACAAATAAAGAAAAAAATTAAAAAGATTGTGAAATATAAAAGGGTTTTTATCCTTTTTGGAGATGTACAACTTGTAAGGAAACAGAGTACCTTCTATGAAAATTGCATTGTGGGGAAACTGGTATATTTAGGAGTCATAAAAAGATTTAGCAAAAATTGCAACAGTCACAATATTTCTCTTAGAAAAAAACACGTATCATGCAGTATTTGATAGGCAGGAGAAAATAATTGCTGTTTTTCTGAGTGAAGTAGGTAGTTGGTATTAGTTGATCGTGACCACCTTCACAGCCTGAGAAGCAATGCCTTGATGTAGTTTGGTCCTGTTGACAGACATGAGGCTGTACTGACCATGCAAAACACTGAATGGAACAGTAATATTTTCACAGAGACAGGTAAAATGTTTCCCAAGGTCTAATTCCACCAAGTTCCATAGAAAGAGGAAAAGAAAAAACCTTAAGTTAAAATTCTGTTTGCCCCCAAGGGAAAGACTACAACTACCCAGAGCTTGCCTTGGTTGGCTACATTTGTGAACAACAGATTATTGACAAATTAAGGCAAAAGCCACAAAGAAAAAAGATTAAATAGATATGTGGTAAGGAATATTCCAGAAATTTGCAAGATGGATCTGTCTAATTTTAATTGCCGTTTCCTTTTGGATTCATAGTAAGTCCTCAAACATTGAACTTTGTATATTGCATTTTAACTCTGGGTACTTCTCTGCAATTCTACAGTACAAATTATTTTCAAAAGGATTTGAAGTGCTGCAGTTATGTGAGTTTGAAAAATACGGCATACAGAACCATATGGGTTTTTCTAAAAAGGTCTTTGTTTCTGTTTTTTGCTTCACTTGAACATCATGAAAATCCAGAAACAGCCCTGCGGAGAAGGACTTGGGGGTTCTGGTGGATAAAAAGCTGGACAAGAGCCTTAGCAGTTGACATTCTGTGCCAGGGTGAGCATTGATGTGGAGTGTGGTCTAAAAGCCTAACACTGTGAAACTATTATTTTCAGTTTATCTTTATGTTTTCATAAATAATCAACTGCTTTAGAGCTGTGAATTCCAATTCAGCACAGGAATAGGGAATATAATTTCAGTACCTTTGATGTTATTTGCAGCCCTTTGAGCATCTTCCCAAGGTGACCAGCAGCCCTGGACCCTTCACACCCCATTGTCCTTCCTGTGTGTGTGCCTGGAGGACTTGTAGGGTTACATTCCCCAAGGCTCTTTGCTGTGCAATAATTAGATTTTCTCCATCATTCTTTATCATAGTTTGGGGGAAAACTGGCCATTCCCAGAACCTGTCCCCAGGAAGGACTTCTGAGGAGCACGAGTAGCTAGTCCTGCAGTGAAGGCATGGCCAAAGGATTTTCAGAAACAAACAAACCAAGAGATGGCCAGCTGAACTGTCAACTAATGTATGCTTAAGCCTGTCATAAAATCATAGAATCCTTAGGGTTGCAAAAGACCTCCAAGATCATCAAAGCCAGCATTCAACCAAATACCAGTATGCTCATTAAACCATTTTGTGAAGTGCCATGTCTACTCATTTCTTGAACACTTCCAGGGATGTGTTCACTTCCAGGGATGTGTTCACACTCAGCCATTTCCCTGGAGAGCCTGTTTAAATGGTTAACCACTCTTTCAAGTGAAGAAATTTTTTGTAATATTCAACTCCCCTGGAGCAGTTTTCACAGTACTCAAAAATATTCTAAAATGCAATATTTAAAAAAAACCCCAACAACAACAACAACAACAAAAAGCCAACACAGCATGACAATCTTGAATATGCATTATGGAAGATCAGCAGCACAAGTTTTGGACACCCAGCATAAGGATGGAGCAGACACTTTGCTGTCTCATGACGCACTGGCTGTTTTCCCCTGTTTGTAGCACAAAATCTGGTGTTTGCTATGAGGAGAATGTGTGGGCTCCCCTTGCCAGCATAACCTTTCTGCCCCTTTTTAACTAAGCTTGAAAGGCTTATGTATGTAAGGAATGAAAAAATGAACTAGTCAGGCTTGAATTAATACCTTTTTCCTTTTCTGAATTCGCATTCGACAGCAAAGCCAGGAGTCCTGGCTTGGGCAGTGGCTTTTTGAGGGTTTGGAGCTTCTCCTACCCTTGTCCTCTCTGCACAAGGCATCACAGGGGCTCCCAGAGCAGGCTGCAAAGTGGCAGGCCTGCCAGAGTTCATCTTTTCCTTTTTCCCCCTAAAGCACCTCACCTTGTAGCCATGGTAACTTGCTGCCAGGAGCAGGCAGCATACCTTTGTGAGCCACAGCATCCCTTCATGAGCTGCAGCATCCCTTTGTGGTCCGCAGCGCCCCTGCATGAGCTGCAGCATCCCTTTGTGGCCAACAGCATCTCTTCACGGTCCACAGCCTCTCTTCATGGGCTGCTCCCACATCTGCACCCGGGCTATGGAGCTGAAGATGCTGGACAAGACTCCACATTAAATCTGAGCATGGGTGTGGGTCTGCCCTCTTTGGAAAGGCCATTACCAGCATTTGAGTTTGCTGCTGCCACAAACAGCCCTGTACCCACAGTGCACATTCTGTCTCAAAAATAATCTCAATTGAGATGTGCATTCTGGGGTGAAAAAGGAATCTGATCCTTTTCCAGCAGCAAGGTTAAAGGTGTTAAAGGGATGGAGTAACACAGCTTGGGATTTTTTCCTAGATTTCTTGCTGTTGTTTGTTATTGCAGACATTTGTTATAACCTGCACTAGTTGGGTTGTCCTTTAAGATATTTTCTCATTACAGCAGCACTCTCCCTTAGTGAAAATTTCTTAATGAAGATTTCTTAATGAAAACCTTTACTTAAGGTTTCCAATAGGTTGCTCTTTATTTACACAGCAGTCCAAACCCTTTCCTTTCATTGCCTTGAAGCATCATCCTCCTGAGGGCCTGAGGAAAAAGAGGAGGTAAGAGAAGAGCAAACTGTCACACTCTTGATTCTGACAGCACCTTCTTAGGGCTGTGAGAGCAACAGCCCTAAGCAGCTCCCTTGTGGCACCATCCTGAGGTGATGAGTGGAAACCAGGGGCACATTCTGACTTGAGCCAGCATGAGAGCAGCCTGGTGTGAGGCATGGCTCCATCCTTGCTGCCACCTCCTGCAGTTCATCCTCTGCTGCCCAAAAGCATTGCTATAACCAGGAGCCGCAGCTCCACAAGTCTCCGCATTGATCCCTGTGGAATAATTCTGGCTTCAATGGAAGAGGCAATGCCATGCCTGCAGTGCAATGTGTTCCAGACACCAAAAAGGCTACAGAGGAGTCTCAGATCTGCATTGCTCATAGTCTGCAGTGCTGATATTTCTGTGTGCCCAAGTAGCCATCCCTGGGTTTCACACCAGGTGTTGTTTCTCATATAGTGATATGCCTGGAAAAGTGCAAATCTCCGGATTCACAGATGCGTTATGAGAGCAGAGATGGGGAGACTGGACTGGCTGGAAAGAGATGACACTGTGATGACACTTATAAAAAGAGAGCAATCCATAGGGTTGTATTATTCCAAAGAGAGGAATCTGTTGGCAGATTACCAGTGCCACCACACAGAAACTTGTGCCCTCTGGCTCTGCACAGATCTGTTGAACCTTGTGAAGGTGCACCAATGATTCAAAGAATCCCAGACTAGAGGCCGTTGACAACACTTTCTTGCTTCAGCCTTTGGAAGCATTTTGGTCATCAAGTATCAGCTTGATTTCAAACTCGGAGATATCTTGTGGGAGACCAGAACAGCAGGCTGTGAATAACTGAGGAGGCTCATGAACCAGCTCTCGCCTGGCTTGCCAGCAGACTCCAGTGACCAGGACCAGGGCTGCTACAGCAGTCCAAAACAGACACTGCCACTGCAATGTGGAAAGGAATGTGTCTTCCTCTGTGCTCTCCTCAATCTCATGGAGCAGGCGGATCATCTCCTGATGCAGATACACCTCCTGCTCCAGCATCTTTCTGGCTATGCTCACATCTTTTGGGTGATCCTGCTTCAGGACAGGCTGAACAGCCAGCAGAAGCAGAAACAGTGTCATTAGCAAGGACATGGCCTGAAGGAGGTGAGAGGAAAGGGGGCTCGTGAGGTCTGGGTGGGAGGGAGTAGGGAGCTGAGGGCACCCAGCACATCCCCAAAGTCTCTCTGGGCACCCAGCTCTCCCTCTGGGTTAGAAATGCATCACCCTGGTCCCCCATCCAGCCCAGCCTTCCTCCTGCAAGTCTACTTGCCGGTTGCCCAAGTCCAGCGGCACTGGGGCTGAGGCTGCCTGTGGATGCTCCTGGTGACAGGTCCCATTGTGCCCTGTCCTCAGTGATGTCACAACCACCAGAGCCTCATCTCCTGGCTGACAAGTGGGTGATGGCCCTGGTGACAGCTCCCATTGTGAGCTATTCCCAGTGATATCACAGCCCCCAGAGTGACATCACCCAGCTGGAAGCCTCAGCCTTCGTTCCCCCTGGTTCAGTGGGTTCTGGGTGTCATCACACCAAGTGCAAACCCACCTGAGGAATGAGCTATCAGGGGCTCTTTGCACAAAGTAGGCAGAGCCCCCCAAAGCTGTAATTGGAACAAGATTCCAGTTGTCTCCCTGGTGCAAATGTAAAAGAACCACCACTATACCATATGCCCCAGTGCCACACGTCTTTTAAATTCCTCCGGCAGTGGTGACTCCATCAGTTCCCTCAACAGACTGTTCTCCAGTGCTTCAGAACCTTTTTGGGGAAAAGATTTTTCATTGTATCCAACTAAAACCTCTCCTGGTGCAACCTGAGGCCGTTTCCTTGTCCTGTCACTTGTTACCTAGGAGAAGAGACCAAACCCCACCTGGCTGCAACCTTCTGGCTGGACTTAGAAGCAGACCCTTAAATTAGATTGTCAGGGAAAGGTGTTGTACTTCCAAGTGTCAGAGGGGAGCCAGGAAACACCAACATTTTAGGAAGCAGCAGGGAAATACCTGTAAATAGGTAATAGTATCTACAGAGCTGGGCTGGGAAGGAGGTGTGTGTGTTGTGCTCTGTGTTAAGGAATGGATTGATTGTGAAGAGCTGTGTGTGAGAAACAGCCACGATCAGGTTGAGAACCTGTAGGCACAAATCAAAGACCAGACCAACAGAGGGCACCTTATGCTTGGGGTCTGCTACAGGGATCTGTCCTGGGGGCCCTGTTGCTGAGTTATCTCATTTCAGCTACGGAAGCATCTTGCTCCCAAGCTCTCACCCTGATGGGAGTTTTAGTCCTCGGGGTTGTCTGCTGGAAGAGCAGCACAGCTGGCTGTGAGCAATCCGAGAGAGTCCTGGAGAGTGTCGAGGACAACTTCTTGGTTCAGGTGCTGGTACAGCCAGAAGAGAAGTGTTACTGGACCTGGTGCTCACATACACAAATAAGCTCATCAGAAGTTAAGAGTGGAGCAGCCTGGGCTGTAGTGACTGTGCCCTGGGGTTGTTTGTGGTCCTGAGCCACATGGGCCTGCTGAGGAGCGGAGTCAGGACCCTGAAGTTTGGAAGAATGAACTTTCAGCTGTTTAAAGAACTAGCATATGAACAGTGGGCAGATTTAAACTGTTTTGTAGCCCTGTGCTTTTGAGAAAAACTAAAGGCAGGGATTTGAGTAGGATATGAAAAGCTTACTTCAGTGAAGCTTTCTTGCTTTTCAGGCTTCCTTTATACCTGCTACAGCAGTTCTGTTATTTGCCTTTTCTCCACATATGAGATCCGGATTGAACATAATGACTTTACACAGGTGTGGCAGATGTCCCTGCTGCTCTTCAGCCTTTCTGATAAATCTGAAAGCAATATATCCTGCATGATATGTGATTGAAAGCTGCTTAGTCTCCAAATGTCTGCCCTATTAGTTTTTGGAATGACCCTGAGTAACAATGGGCTAAATTATTCTATAGTGTAATCTCACAGATTATGAAGGAAAAGTATAATGAATTAATTTGTCCTGAAAACCTTTGATAAAAATATTACAATAAATTAGTTCCTTTCATAGGAAACCATTCTGTCTTCTTGTTTTTTCCTAGAAGTTTGGAAATTTCCTTTCTTTCCCTTCCCACTATCAGTTTTTACCCCATTCTGTTGCTTTCCTATAATGTCCTCAGAAAAATACTTTATTCCCTTTCCTTGTAGTTTTTTGATTAAAAACAGTTTATGGAATGCAATCATAAGGTCAGTTCAGATTCTGTTTGCTCTCAAACATATTCCTTACATTGGGGAAGGGATAGACATAAGCATGTAATGAAATCACTTTGCCTTAAATTACAAATATCTCCTTAAAAATATATTTTTGAGTCTAGAATAATAATGCTCACAGGTGTTGAAATGTCACTGATTTTATTTTAGTGTTATCAGATTGTGGAAAGATCCCTTCACTAATTATATTTTTCCTGAAAGTACTTCAGTAACATTGTTCTCAATGATTTTTTTGAGTTCTTTGCCTTCTCTTCCCCACTCTATTATAAAAGAAACAAATGAGTAATTATGTAATATAATTTTGATGAAACCATACTAGAGATAAGACATTTAGGAATATTTTTTTATTTAATCTATTTCAAGTGCTGTTCTCAAAAATTTCATATTAAAAACAAACCCGTGGCCAGTTTTCTATGTAAATTTAGAATAAAATGCATTCCTACACAAATTAACATAATGTCTGCTGTCTCTTAATTAAAAATAATTATCTTCAGAGTGCACAATGACCCTCTGCACTACCCTGTTGAAATATTATCCGTGGTGGCAAACACCTTCCATGATAGCATTTCCTGCATGGATTTGTTTCCAAGGAATATAGTCTGTAAATGTTCTTAGAGGTGAACAGCCTGAGAGAGGGAAGACATGAAGGAACCAGTGTCCAGAGAACCAGAGAGAACTGATGATTCACTGTAGCCCTGTCACCCTACACGGAGGCCAGCAAATGGTCACCAAGATGATTAAAAGGATGGAACAAGTGATCACAGAATCCGGGAATGAGTTGGGTTGGAAGGGACCGTAAAGATCATCTCATTCCGATGCACCTGCCATGGGCAGGGACACCTTCCACTACACCAGGCTGCTCAGAGCCCCATACTGGTCTTGATGCACAAGGAAAAGCCAACTGGGCAGGAATTTTTCCAGCCTGAAGAAGGGAAAGGAATGATCAGTTCAAATGTATCTATGAACACCCGCTAGAAAACACAGACAGACTCTCCATTCATTTGAATATGGAAAGGACAAGAAGCAACAAAAAGAAATTGCAACAAGGAAAACTCCAATCAGATAGAAAGAGATGAATTCTTCATCATGAGACCCACCCAGCACTGTTACAAGCATCCCAGAGGGGTTCTGGAACCTCTTTGGAGATAAACATAATTTGACTGTGCTGAACAACCTAATGTAACTGCTTTAAGCAGTGGAGGTGGACCAGATGACCTACATTTCTCAGTTTTTCTAAAAAAAAAAAAAATCCATCCCTAACCTGATATCTCAGGTAGCAGTGACATCCCTATCACAGGGCTCTGGGAATAGCTTTGTAAAGGCACAGATGTATTTCAAAAATTTGAAATTGGG
The DNA here is from genome assembly GCA_013397935.1 of Dasyornis broadbenti. Taxonomy (NCBI): domain Eukaryota; kingdom Metazoa; phylum Chordata; class Aves; order Passeriformes; family Dasyornithidae; genus Dasyornis; species Dasyornis broadbenti. The sequence continues at coordinate 89,146 of VZRN01000243.1, forward strand.
AAAAGAAAGCTTGAAGAAGAAAATTTGCATATAAGAACAAGATTAAAATGAGAGAAAAAGATTAAAAAGAAAGAATAGTAGGTCATGTTAAATGCACTGTTTAATTCTGGCAATAGCAGCCCTGACACCCCACTGACTCATTTAAACTGTATTTAGCCTTGATGAGGCAGTGACACAAGGCATAAAGCAGGAAGGACCAGCACTTAAGGCTCTGGCAGCTCTCAGATTTCCTAGGGGTTTAAAAACACTCAACACTTTCAGGGAGAAGTGGCAGATTTTATCAAAGCAGAAGAAGAGCCCAGTGAGTGAATAACCTGGCAAGGTACTCTTCCTTTCATTATGTTCTTTCCCTTAGTGCTTCTTTTAATTATTATTCACGACTCTTCTAATTTCTCATGCCTATTAATTTCTCTAATGCTCCACCCAATCACATGCATCCATTTCTTTTAGGATGTTACACATGGGTCTGTGAGAGGACAAGAAATAAATACACATGGTACTTATGTTGATTTCAGGATTCTTCTGGCAGTATCCATCTTCTCTCTTCCCTTTGCTGCTGTACAGACTATGAAGAAACATCTGATTATATTATTTATGCTTAGGTACAGCTCTTAACTCAATTCAACTGCTTAATCAAATAGAATTGAGGTATTTCTCTTTCTTTTGTGATATCTTGGCATTAGAGCTGTGATGATACTTCTTACAGATACAGTAGATACCATCCATGTCTTTGCACATGGAATCTGACATAAGATGCCTTAAAGACAAGGGGATTCTAAACAGATTTCTAAAAGATAGATTCTAAACAGATTTCAAAAGGTAGCTGATTTCTTAGTAACCTTGGCTACAACAATGCAAAAATTATGCTGTTTACTGTTAGGTTTTCTGCACAACACAAAGTAGAAAAAAGCTGGTCGATGCTGAAGATAAGGAAGTTGAGCTTATCAGTGCTCTGGGTTCTTCTGGTGTTCTCGGAAAAAGTGGAACATCTTAATGAACAAGACCAGACTGTATCTGCAACTACTAATTGCACATCTAACCTACAGGGAAAGTCAGTGTAAATTTTCAACTTCACATGCGAAATCCAGTGTGATTGATTCCTCCTATTTTAGGGTGATGAGTTACTGTTCTCAGGAGGTTGCAATCTTGTTTCAATTGCTATGATTCCATAGGAAGCCCTGCAATAACCGAATGAGCAGCAACACAACCCATTGAGATGAATACTCATCAGTTAACATTAAAAGAACAAACATGTATTCTCCTTTCCACTATAAACTCTTCCTACAGGGCACAGAACTCTGTAAATTTAATCTGCAAGTACTCCAGACGCAATATTGGGTCACAAAATACTAGCAAAGGCAACAATATGCTCCACATGTTAATGCAAGTTTTCTTGAAGCAAACTTCAGATGAAAAATCTAGTGAGTAGAGTTGAAAACCACACCCATCTTTGATAATCTCATCTGAGAGTAGAGAGGGAGCACAGCACACATGAATCTCACCCAGGTCTCTGGCAATATTTTCCTGGTGAGCCTCCTCATGGAGGACTCGTGTCTTCCTACTGTTTCACAAGAGCAACAGAACTGCTTTTCTCACTCAGAGGCTGATGGAGCACTGGGACATTTTCAGCACTTAGAAAGAATTCTAGTTTGCTTCCCAAACATCACATAAGTCATTAACTGTTACTGGAACAATCAATTAATGCATTCATGAAAATACTTGGGAACAGTAATATGTGTGTGTTGAGAAGCAACTGTGCCATCATTCCCTGTCATTCAAATCTGTTCATCAGTCTTTGTTTTAGGGAAGAGAGGGCAAATATAAACAGGAGGAATTCAAGTTTTTCAGGGTACATGCTCTATAAAATTAATTCTTGTAATACGGGTTAGGTTTCCTTTGGGGGAGGAGAAATAAATATGCAGAACAGCATATAAACAAATACCAGAGAAGATTTAATCAGCTTGAGAAGGGTGAAGAGCAACAAATTTCTGTCAATGCTGAAAGTTTCTCAGAACCTCAAAACTCACGATGGTGCTGTGAAACTTCAGGAACAGCTCACTGAAAGGACAGTGTCAAATCCACAGCTACAGCTTCAATTTACAATCTGAACATTAAGTACAGCCATTCTAATTTACTGACTATATAGAGAGAATTGCTGTCTGCAGATTGCTAACATAGTAGCATCAAGGCAATTTTTCACAGCTCTTTGCAATTCAGATGACTGAGCATGATGTTACCCAAGTTGGAGCAGTGAACAGAAGTTATCAGCCAATGCAGTTTTAACATTGTAACCCAAATCTGTATTATCTGGAACAAAATGTTTTCATTTGACCACAGGTGCTTCAAGCGAGTCAGTGGGTACAGCTGTTTCTTCCAACACCTACATACTTCACAAGATTTAGATAATCATTTGCAGATTTTCCCCATCCTATTCTCTCCACATTAAACAGCTTATTGGTTAGTTACACCACGGATCTGTCTGACAAAGCCACTAGCTTGAGGAACTTAGCTCCTTGTTCCCAATTTGAACATTTGAATGAGATTTCTGATTTATTTCCTTATTTATCAAATATATTTCACAGAAAAAAAATCACAGCAGAACCCTAAGTGTTTTGGAAGGATTTTAGAGGTCTGGAGAAAAAGAAGTATCTGTAAAGATGGTCAGTTTGAAAACAGACCAAGTATCCACAGGCTATGAAACAGAAAAAGATGAAGACAGCATATGCTGGAAGCAGTCACTGATGAGCTGCACTTGGCCAAAAGAGCACTTGAAGAAACAGCAAGATGAGGAAAAAAAGAGCCAGTTACTTTTTTCCTCTGTATTGCTATTACAGTGAATCATTAAGGTCTCTTAAGATACACTTTAAAACCTTATTTAAAAGGTTTTGGGTGCTCTAGTTAATACAAGTTAGCTCTCTGTTCAAATGACTGTAGCTTAAGGAGTTTTTAAGAGACTTCTTCAGCAATCTGAAAGAATGAGTTTTGTCACAAAAAGAGATAGAATACATTGCAGAAACTGAATAAAAGTACTGTTTGTAAGAGAATAGTCACAAGAACTGCATTGTTCCTTTCAAAAGCAATCAGGAGTTGGTTTATCGAGAGTTTAAAAAAAAATGAACAAATAACAGTTTTAGAGGTTTAATTAAAAACAATCTTGATCTTTTATTAAAAATGATTTTAGTAACAGTCTCACTGCTTTCATACCACTGCTATTATTAGCACACTGCTGGCAAAGTAACCATGTTCATGTGCTCACTACAGTATGCTGGCTTCACAGAATATGTTATGAAAAAATGTGCTTTAATAGCAATGCATTGCTTGTATCAGATGTAAGCATTAGCTGCATGGAGTAACATAGAGTTGCAGTTACTTAAATAATCAATTAGAACTTTCAACTGCTGGGTTCTTTAGCATCAGAGAAATTAGGAAATATGTTCATTAAAATCAGAGTTGTAATGATACGGGCACTAGTTTCAAGAGATCAAAACAGGAGACTATATTCTATGTAGGACTCTGCTCTTATTTGCAACACGCAGAGTAGTTGTCTTGTGTATAAACACCCAGGTGGATTTCTTTTGTTTTGTTCTGCAGAACTGTATGTTGGAATATATCTAGAGGCAAGCAAAAAATCCATATAGACGTGTGTGTACATATGTATGTTTAATTTTGTGTTTCAAGCAGCCTTTTTGTTAAGTTGGTGTCATGTCCGGGTTCAGGTGGATAATGATGAGTGTAAGAGATGTAAAGTTGCTCCTCAAGAGAGAAATGTGGGGATTACAAGCTATGTGGAATATTTTAGGATCACTCATAAGGCAGCATGGAAAGACTCACAGTTTAGAAAGTAATTTAAACAAACTTGTATACAGATTAACATCTTGTATTCCATTACATGGAAAATATTTACAGTGTGCTTTTCCAATTAATGGCGGTATACATTGTCTGATCTACTTTTCGCAGTATGGGAAATTGGAAGGAACTAAAATGAAGTTAAAATCAAAATGAGTGCAAGGTGTAGTCAGGAGATATTGAGGTCTATTACATGTAGGTCTATCACATGTATTTTTTCTTCCCAAAATTGTAACTGAAGAAGTGGTAGGCAAGCCCAGTCCTGCATGCTACATCATGGTAAAACAGTCTATTCCCACAGAGCCATGTATTGTGACTTGCGGGGAAATTTACTTTTGCTACCTTTGGACCACCTTTAAATTGATATACTTCAGGTTATATATGTTAGTAGTCCATCCCAGTTATGGAAAATGTGTTTAACCGAGGTTGTTTCACTAACGAGAGTGGAGTTTGGCAAAGCAGAGCTCTGGAGGTCCTCATTCTGTGACACAAGTGGATCTCGGCGAGTGAGTGAGGTCAAGGGAAGAGATGGTTGGCGCTGCTAGGGGTGCTCTTGGGAGCCCTCTGGCACCCAGGGGTGGGTTTAGTTGCCCTGAAGCACAGAATCATCTACAAGCAGCCTTCAAATCAAAACCTCTTATGGTGATACAAAACCTCAATTGTTTTGGTGAGCTCAGATATCTAGCTTCAGGACGTTTAGCTTCTGGGGACCTGAATGTGCTGTTTGTCTTTGCTCTTCTTTGGTTAACTTTGGCACAGAATGCAAGAAAGGCCTTGTCAATGGAGTCTTGGGATGATTCCGGATTTTGAATGATGGTTTTCCTTCATTTTAATCCCATACGGAAGTAGTGATACTGGCCCTGGTGAATTTAATGGCAAGAATTCCACTGACTTCAGCAAGGACACAACTTCTCAGAGAGACCGTGCGCTTTCACCAGTAACAGCTTCATGCAGCTAAGAATTTAGAGGCAGGTCATAAAAATATATAGAAAGGAGGTTGCTTTCCCAGAAAAGAATCACTGAAATAGTTCTGAAAATGATTTTTCCAACATTAATAAAGAAAATGTAATAGACCATTTTATGCTCCTGTCCTTAGGCTGTGCCTTATACCATGATCAATATAAAAGAAAATTATATTTCCTTGATTACTCATTCGAGCAGAAAATTAGTTCTGTTACCTGAAAATTTAGAAGTTTCCCGAGTAATTGGATAGCCTTTGTACATCTTCAATTTTTGATGTTATTGGGTAGTTTATGGTATTTACTAAGATGTTTTAGTCTAATCATTTTTTTGATAGGTTAAAATATCACTATTACAGTGGGAGCATTCTCCTGACAGTGGAAACCATTTAACAAATTAGATGCTGAATGCAATTTGCTGGTCATGGATGCAGAATATACAATGCACGTGCAAGAAATAGTTTAAATATCAACTAGAAACTAAGTATGTAAATTACACAAAAGGATCCTGCATTGTGCTGGTGCTCTCTCCATCTTCCAAGAGTGCAGAAGACACTGGCAGAAATAATTTGAGCAAATAAATTGTATAGAAATCTGTCTGCTCCAGAATTACAGGCTCTTCTTTCAGTGCTGAGCACACTTTAAAGAAATGGAGTTTAAGATTTGAAGGAGAGTGGATTAACCAGCAGTATTCATCAGTTCTCTCTGGTACTCAGATAACAGTCATCAGCCTTGAGGGATGTCTGCCAAAGACAGGCTGGTACCTTTCAAAGGTTTCACAGGGAAGATCTGCCACTTTGACTTGCAAGAGTGTCCCTGAGGCACCTCAGCCCTGGTGTGGGTCCTGTTGGGATTTGCGACAAGTGCCCAGCAACAACAGCAAGTCAGCTGTGACAAAGAGAGATCTCCCAGTTCCTGCACCTGCTGAAGTTTCAGCAGAGTTGAGGTTTAACTTCAGCCAGCACGCTCCTACTCGCTCACTCTTTCTTCCCCACGGTGGCAGGATGGGGAGAGGATCAGAAGAATAATACTGACAAAAGCCATGGGTTGAGATAAAGACAGTTTGATAAGGAAAGCAAAAGGCACCCACACAAGCAAAGCAAAACAAGGAGTTAACTCACTGCTTCCCATGGGCTGGCAGATGTTCAGCCAGACCCAGGTGAGCAGGGCCTCATCACACAGAACTGTGACTGGGAAAGACAAACACTGTGACTCTGAATGTCATCTTCTTTCCCCACTTTTATATGCTGAGCATGAAGCCACATGGTCTGGAATGTCCCGTGGGTCAGTTGGGGTCAGCTGTACTTGCCGTGTCACTTCCCAAATCCTTGTTGCACCCCCAGCCTCCTCGAAGCTTGGGTGGAGTGAGGAGGAGAAAAAGCCTCAACACTGTGGAAGAACTGCTCCATGGTACCGAAAACTGTGAATTACCAACACTGTTTCCAGCATAGACCCAAAACACGGTCCCAAACCAGCTACTATGAGGAAAATTGACTCCACCCCAGACCAAACCAGCGCATTCTCCACTTCTTATCCCTCTGCATGCAATTGCATGGAATCCATGTCTATCAGTGAAGTAAGGAAGTGGGGTGGGCTGTGCAGAAGCTGAAATCTCTTCTCTAAAATTAAACAAGCTGGGACTTTATGGTAAATTCTTAATATGTTTGAACAGTAAATGCCTGTGGGGCTCTTTTTAAGTGTTCTCAGTGCCCACTAGATTGAAATGTTGCCAGGGACAATTTTATATCCATATATATAATTACCTTTGGAAAAAAATTTGAGGATGCCTCAGGTAGGGATGGGGGAGGCAGGAGAAATAAAGACAGTTTCATTTTCTACTTCATGCACAGAATCACCAAAATGAAAAGCAACCTAGTGAATTTCTGTGCCTCTCATCCTCATATTTCTCTCCAAATCCACTTCTGGTATCTTCAGGCATCAGGCTCTGGTGTTGTCTTCTTGGCAATTTCCCCCCAGCCCTAGACTAGATGTATTTTATCTTGTTTCTTTTGACTGTGTCTTCATATATGCACACTTCTGGGGTTTTGTTCCCCTCTAAATCTCTCAAAAGAGGTGTATTAGCCGGATGGTTTTAGTTTGCATATTACAAAGATTTCATCTGTATAGAATAATCAAATAGAATAATTATTTTATGCGTAAAATTTGTTCAGGCATGGGCCTCTATTGAGAAACTCGTTCTATTCCTTCCTAATTCCTACCATCACTGTTACTACTTCTCTTCACAATGCTGCCCAGGTAGGGATTGACAAAATAGGAAATTAATTAGTGAAATGTCTCTAATGTTCATTGGTTTTTTGGCTATTCAAGATAAGATAGCTTTGAGACATAAGTAGGAACACTGTTTGCATTCAACTGCAGCCAGCATTTCTAGTTTCTGACACCTTTTTTATTACATTCATGACTGGTGCAGCAGAATTAAGAGACTGCAGCCTCTGGTGCGTTCAGTATTCACAATTCTGTGGATTCTGTGAATATCCTTTCCTGACTTTCTTCCTGCCTCTTTGTTTCATGTGAAAATCCCTCAGAGCTTTGCTCTGTGTCTTGTACATGAGGAAAGTGTCAGAAAGAGATTAAGGTTAAAATGTCAGGTTTCTCTCATTTTTAGGTGTTGATTTTATGTGTCCAGGCCCTGATCCTTTCAAGTGCACTCTGCATTATTGGACTTTCAGATGGAAGCTGCCCTTTGAAAACCAACCATTGTTGCTTCTTGATTTCCACATCCTTCTTGTTAAAAATCTCTTTAATCTGATGGTGTGCTAGTTGTTTTCCATTTAGCAGAAAGTAGGAACAATGGTGAGCCCCTTTGTTTAACCATAATTGGAACATGGGAAGCTACTGCAGAGACCACTCTGAATGCAAGTAAAAGCTGGAAGTGTTGATCCCCTTGTGGGTGGGTGTGTGATCAAAATAATTAAGGGAAGAGTCAGTGGAAAAGAAGAGTGCTTCTAGTATGAACTTGAGAGAACAACAAAAATTGCTTGGAATTTTTTTGTAAAGAACATTTCTGGAAGAATAAAATGAACTTCCAAATGTTTATTTCTCTGATCAGAGAACAAATTGTTTACATGTACTCTGCAAATAAACAGAGAGAGATGACTGCAGACCCCATATAGTATAGAAACATGGGCTTAGAACAGAGCTAGACCATAAACACTCACCAAAAAATGGTTTAATGAGCACTTGGATTAAAACTGTGGTAGATTGGAACTGAGCTCACCAGGACAGTCTTCGCTTACATGTTGTGTATCTTCTGTTTTCTTTAGCAAAGTAATAGGTGACATGTTCTCTGCTAACACATTGGCAGCATATTTTCTCTAATCTTCTATTAAATTTAAAGCCTATTTGCATTGAAGACTTTGCCTAAATTCATAGTGATTCTGGGAAAAAACACCCTTCTCTCCCTCCCTCTCCTTTTACTGAGAGCGTCCTGTGAAGTTCCCAAGCTAAAGTGGCTTCTCCTGGATCAGGGGAGCTCCAGAGCCAGCATAAATGACATGGAAGGACCATGTGGTCCTGAGAAGGCAAGAGGTTGACACTGGTGCTAGTGACAGCAGTGAACTGTCAGACAGGAGGAGATGGCCAAGCCAACCTCTACCAGTAGCTGCTGCCATTGAAGACATTAGTTTTGAGGGAAAATTGAACTAAACTCGCTGCAAAATGAGATCTGATTTAGAAAACTTAAAAAGATATGTGGTTAGAGTTACCAGGTTCTTTATCTACTTCTTTGTGGTGACACTGAAAAGAGAAACAGCAGTTTCACCGCTGCGGTCTTTGAGGCGGCAAGTTGTTTTTAAGTGTCTGCAAAGATCAAAGAATAAAGTTCAGTTGCTGCAATTGTTGTAAAAAGTTTGGGAACCTCTCAACCACTTCAGGAGCCTTTGTAACTCTCTCTCTTCTCTTGTTCTGCTGGCATCATCATCTGCATTTGAACTTTGCTTTGCTAGTTAGGTTTGGGTTATCTGCTGTGGACAGAAAACATATTTCAGCTTACTTGAGTATATTTGTTGAGACTTGAATATTCGAGAATATTCCTTATGACTCATAACAGAGACTGGTTTCAGGACAGCTGTTCTGGATGCTTGTTAAAGAACTATTGAAGAGCAGTGGATGTGATCAATTACATTTCACCCCCACTTTATTAGTGAAATAACCACTTTATTAGTGATTGCTTTAAGCCAGCAGGCCTTATCTATCTTGCCCAACTATTCTCTCCCGTCCCACTGCCTGCTTTCTGGTAAACTCATTGCAAACAGAGGAGGCAGTAATCATCTGCAAGTTTAGGTGGAGTAGATCTCATGAACAGGTGTATGACAGTAGCTGCTATCTTACAGAATTGCATGGTTCGCATTTTGTATCACCTGCCAGGTGTCTGTAAGGTTGTTAGTTCTCTCTGCTGATTTTTTGTGGCTTTATGGAAAGAACAGCCTTCTCCAAGGACTCCTACACTATAACGTATGGTTTTGGGTTTTTTTCCTAAACTTGTCTAGTAGACTAAATGTGACTGGATTAAATGAAGAAGAACAGCTAAGACTCTCCTCAAATGACAGTTTTGACTAGTGTAACTGTAGGGTAGATGGGAAATTATTCCATTGCCTTTAGTCCTGTGGTGTATAGGGGGGAATTCCTTTAGGGATAAAGAAGCAGTTTGGGGCCCTGGAGGGCATATGAGGTAGGTGAAAAGGAGGAGAAGGAAATTATTATGTATTTTCAGGACAGCAAGAAACAAAATTCTTCCCCATGACCTGACTGTGGTTATGTATTGGCAATAAACTGCTTATGTTTGAAATGTTTTTGTGTAAGGGCTTAGTTTCTGTCATCTCTATGCACCAACTTCTCTGGAAGCAGAAGGGCTGGAGAAACAAGGTCTGCTTTAGGTTTTGGGGAAGCAGAGTTCCCTCCTTCATAACACCAGCCAGTAAGCTAGGATCTCAGAAGAAAAGCAGTGTTTGTTTGTAACAGTTTATTATAATGTATTAGTTTAATTGCTACTTCAGGACAATTGTGTCTACATACAGGTTCTACTCTAGCAGTGTGTTCAAGGCCAAGGGCTCCAAGGGAAGATGGAGGAACCTGCCATAAGGCCATGAGCCATGTCTGGGATCTGTATCTGGAAAGACAAAAGAGGGCAGAAGGGAGTTTGAGCTGTAGCAGTGGGGGAAATCCTTTAGACCCAAAACACCAGGCCTCCTATTTGGTAATATTCTGTACTGTATATACGGTATGGAGACTGCTGGTTTCCTCATGTATGATTTATATAGATGCTTTAGATACTTGTTGAGTCTCTGGAAATGTGGATTTTCTGTATTTAGAAACCAGCTTGAATTCAAAATGACCTATATTGAATATGTATTTGATGAGGTAAATTGGAGGAAGAGAAAGTTCTCTCTTGCACAGAGTCAAGAAATACAAGTTCCACTTTCTCAGCCAGTGACTTTCAACTTTTAACTTTAGTTGCCTCCTACCAAGACTGCAACTAATTGAAAAGAGAATAAAATACTACAGAAACCTTCAATCCTAAGGAATGTTGCAATAATTTAATATTAAAGAATTTAAAACTTTAGTTGTTTTCTTCTGTATGGTAGTGGGGTAGAAGCTGTGGTAGCAAAGCAAGGTATTCACCCACCGGGTACACACAGGTGATGAGAATATAGCTTTGCCCAAGATAACACGGGGATGGGTAGTTTCCTTCAAATTCGGCACAGCTGTGTTACTTATTTCTGCAAATTTAGTATTGCATCCTTCTTTTCCTTAAAATCTACATAATTTTATGGATGTATGAGATAAATGTGGAGCTTTTTTACAGCTATCAGCAAGTGTCCTTAAGGAGAATGCCATAGCACTTTAATAAGGTATATAAGAACCTGTAACCACTGATGAACATTGTCCAAGAAGATTCTTTCTGCAGTTCTGCTCTGGCCCTGCTTCTTCACTCCTCCTTCAGAGTGATCCTTTTACTATAACACCTCTGAAACTTGTGAGAGGTGGTAAAAATGTTCTTTGTTAAGCGAATCCTCAAGTTAAGCCACTCTTCAAATTGCTTATATAGCATGAATTTGCTGGACAGCCAAGTCATAACTGTGAGACCTGAGGTACTAAATACAGTGGGAGTGCTGAGAAGGAAACTTAGTGCTTTTCTGGGAATTATATGGACAGTACAGAATGGACATGGTGTGTCCTGTGGTCCCAGGAGCTTCTCAGCCTTCAGTAATTTTAGGTGATAATGACATAATTTTTTTCTGCCTGAGACAAGACAGTCATCAGGGATGGGCCTGCATTGTCAAGTAGGTAAATTTACCCATTTTATTCTCTACACCACCTTTGTCTAACTGAACTGCTTTTTGTATCTATCTATCGGAATACTAATGTATTTTCCTTCATGTACTTGGACACACAGGGGAGCATAACATCCTGAGCTACATCTGATTTGGAATATTTTTTCCGTGTGTATTGCCTCAAGACTCCTTGTAGCTGCTCCCCACATCTGCAGGTGCGGCTCCACTTGCAAACTGCTGCAGCTTGGAGTCTAATCATCCCTTTCTACGCATGGAAACTCCTATCTTGATGACTCCCCTCCAAAAATACTAAAATGAAAATACATTAATTAAAGACCTTGGTTTTATATTGTTTTAGGAAATATTAATTTATATTTTATATATCAAAGAGAGAGAAGAGGACTTGACTTACTTTTCTTTGTCTGCTGCCAACCTGTTCCTGATCATTTACCTAGTTACTCTTCATTCCGTTTGGTTATCTAACACATAAAGTCTTTAAAACAATCTAAACTTTCCTTGATTGAAGGGTTTGTTTATATAACCCAAAACAGCTGTGGCTCCTAACTGAGTGAAGATCTGAATGGAAAGATACAATCCACAGGTAACCCCTTCATGCTGCTCCAAAGGCTTATTTGGTACCTAGGTATTTAGAGTAAGACTTGCAGAATGAGGGTCTGGTACAGATTGTTTAGGGGCTATGTCAGGATGTGAGGGAAATGCAGCCCTTACATATGCAAAAAACTAAGGTGTACTTCTACAGTGTTTAGCAGAAAACCTTTACTATCTGTCTCATTGTCCCTGAGGGTGGCAGGGAACATGACCTTGTCCTTAAACAGATGTAAATAGGATTTCATAGACCCAGGTCACACTCCACAGAAGAACTAATCATCAAAAAGCACTGGCATTTAAATCCCCTGTAGCTTGCAAAAGGCTTTATCTGTTAAAACAAAAGGCGATTCAAATGAAAAGCGGCAGTGTTTGGACCTGCAAAATAGTAATGAGAGTAGACAAGGAGGCTCAAGGAAAGCACAGAGAATGAAGGCAGAGACAAATCTGATACTGAGAAAAATTGCATTAGCATGAAGTTATTACAGGAAGAGTTGACTGAGTGGACAATAATATTATCTTTCCAGATGGTCCTGGCTCTGCTTGCAGAGAAGTTGTTGATAGCAAAGAGGGCAGAGCTATTTCAGCTCCTAATTCTGACAAGTAGTTTCAGAAAATTGTGTAGACTTGAAGGTGTTTTGGGGTCTAAAATGCAAGAATGACTAACGTGATGCTTTACCCAAGAAAATATATAAGTATGTCAGCTTCCCTTGAATAAATTAGATAAATGCTCTGCAACTAATGAAGGATTTTGAAATAAATCACAATGTATAATTGAGAAATGGCTCTTCCTGCCTGTGTTCAATTTTGATGAGGTTTTGTGTTTGGTTTTTAGTTTTGGGGTTTTTTGGGTTTTGGTTTTTTGGTTGTTTTTTTGTTTGTTTGTTGTTTGGTTGGTTGTTTTTTTTGTTTTCTGTTTGATTTTTTTGGTTTGTTTTTATTTTGGTTTTTTGTTTTGTTTTATATTTGGTCGGTTTGGTTTTGTGTGGTTTGTTGGTGAATGTTAACTCAGTATGCTGGTTTTGGCTGGGGTAGAGTTATTTTTCTTCATAGCAGCTAGCATGGGCTGTGCTTTGAATTTGTGCTGGAATCAGCATTGATAATTCAGGGATGGTTCAGTTTCTGTTGAGTAGAAGTTTTTCATTGTGCAGCCTCAACCTTTCCTGCTTCTCACTCCTCTAGTTAGTAGCCTGGAGATACAGGAGAATCTGGGAGAAGGCACAGCAGGGACAGCTGACCCCAGGTGATGAAAGGGATATTCCAGACCATAAAGTGTCATGCTCTGCATATAAAGCTGAGGAGGGAGAAGGAAGGGAGAATGTTTGAAGGGCTGTGTTTCTTTTCCCCAGCCACCATTACATGTGATGAACACCTGCCTGTCAATGGGAAGTGATGAATGAATTCCTTGTTTTGCTTTGCTTGTGTGTGGGGTTTTGCTTTGCCTGTTCAACTGTCTTTATATCAGCCCATAAGTTTTCTCACTTTAACCTTCCTGATTCTCTCCCTGATCCCACGGGGGAGGAGGGAGTGAGCAGCTGGGTGGTGTTGGGATGTGCTAAATTGAATTTTTAGCTGTCAGTGCTGTTTAGCTATTGATTTGGCTCACTTGCCTGACCATGTATTAGCATCTGGTGCTCATTACTGGCCGCTTTGTGCCCTGGCTGCTGCTGTAGTGCTGAGGGGGTGATCACCTCCCTCTGCAGTGCCTGGGAATGTCTTGGGAACAGCCACAGCGATGCCCCTGGGCTGGCAGGTGGTGAGGGCACTGCTGCTGTCCCTGTGCTGCTGCTGCACTGGACAGGCTGGAAGCCCAGTGTAAGCTCAAGACGAAGGGATGGTGACCCATGGGAGCAGGACACTCCAAAGTGGCCGTGGCCATTGCCAGAGCAGGTCCTTTCAAAGCACCCGTGGCGGTGGTTTTGTCTGTGCCACAGTAGCTCTACCTGTGCAGGGATTGTGACCCAAAGATGCATCCACATGGAGAAGGTACATCTTGAAGCATCAGTGGCTGCGCGTGAGGCCATGCTGGAGCACTTCCACTTGGAGCAGGTCCAGCCTTAAGTGACTGCAGTTTGTGGATAAGTGCAAGCTGGAGCAGGAACGAAGGGAGGAGTCCATTGCAATGTTAAACCAAAAAACCTCACTCTAAGGTCTGCTTTCAACTGCAGCAGACACCCAGCCTGAGCTGCCTTTGGTGTCTGATAACTCCACGCAACACAGCACCTCTCATGTCCCGGGCGATCACCATAACAGATGGAGCACAAAATCGTGGGTTACATGAATCCATCGGGCATTTTGTGGACATTTGTGGTCATTTATGGACACGTTACGGACATTTCACAGCGATAGACTAAGGGAATATTATCTATGAAATATATCAAACAATGGGAATGGGGATGGTGGGTAATGATGATGTGTAGGAACTGAGTATGATGTAAATGGTACGGGATGAAAAGTGGACAATATGCTGGTTTGGGTTGGGGTGGAGTTCTTTTCCTTCATAGTAGCTAGTACAGGGCTGTGTTTTGGATTTGTGCTGGAAATAGTGTTGATACCTCAGGGGTGATTTTATTATCACTGGACAGTGCCTACACAGAGTCCAAGCTTCTCAACACCCCAGCAGCAACCAGACTGAGGCTGCACAGGAAGCTGGGAAGGGTCACAGCCAGGACAGCTGACCCCAGCTGACCAAAGGGATATTCCAGGCCGCAGGGTGTCATGCCCAGCACATAAAACTGGGGGAAGAAGAAGGAAGCGGGGGGACATTCAGAGCGATGGCATTTGTCATCTCCAGTTGCTGTTAGATGTGATGTAGCTCTCCTTTCCTGCCTGCCCATGGGAAGTGGTGAATGAATTCCTTGTTTTGCTTTGTTCATGTGGGTGACTTTTCCCTTACCTATTCAACTGTTTTTATTTCAACTCACAAGTTTTCTCACTTTTACTCTTCCAGTTCTCTCCCCCAGCTCACTGAGGGGAACTGTGTGAGTGGCTGTGTGGTGCTTAGTTGCAGGCTGGGGTTAAACTATAACATGCAGTAAAACAAAGATATTACCCCAAATGGGTTTCAGTTAGTTTGCTTTTCTTGAAAATGAATGTAGTTACACTAAAGAAAAATACCCCCCTGCCCTGCCCCGTCTGTGTTTATGCATCTGGTATTTAAAAAACAATACCAGAGGAGTTTGTTTATTTATTGTGCTGCCCAAAATGTCTAAGGTGAGTACATTTCTGCTTCATAGCATGTGTTATTTATGTTTCAGGTTTTCTGTGACAAAGATATAAAAAGTTTGATTTAGCCTTTTAAAAACCTCAGTATTTGGTACCAGAAATTGCCGGTTAATTAATCTTCAGATTTCTGTGCTACATATGAGAATGCTTGGCTTATAAAATGATTCCATCATGTAAGAGCCTTAACTGCAGCGAACGACAAATTCAGAGGCTTGTTATGTCAGAAAGCAGGAGGAGGAACTTCTGTTTAGGTCTTACCTTCCCAGGGAAAGGAAACACTGATAGTATCTGTGTAACCTTGCACTGATGAGCAGGCACCACATGGCTTTGGAAAGATTCATATTTGAGATCTGGTGACTAAGTGGTGGTGGGCACAGCTGCTTTAGAATCAGAGATAAAGGAAAGAAGAAAAACAAATCCAGAATTGCTGTGAGAAAATCTTGCTGACATGTAATGCTGTCAGAGCATTACTAAAGAGCAGAAACCCTATTCAGTGTCAATCAGGTATGTGCTACATTGAATGACATATTTATTATTGTAAATGTTGCCAAAGTTCTGCAATTGATGATCTCTGGATTTATGAACAATAGCCTTATGAACAAATAGTGAGTGAAATGAGATGCTTAAATTATTGAGAGTTTGAATTGTGGTTCCAGTGTGAATTTGTTCTTAAACTCTAACAGTTTATGCAGATTAAGTGATCTTTTAATAGGCTTTGTTTTTAAAATATTTTTGGATACAGAGAAAAGTATGGAAGTTTGCTATATTTTGTCTTAAGTATCTTATTACAATAGGATTGCTGCACTGAGAGCAGAAGGAGTATTTTGGAACATACATTAGGAGATTGGTTTTTTAAGGTTTTTGGGAAATTCCACTGATGAATATGGTAATAAAAGGTAAATGCCTCTTCCTAGCATCATAATAATTGGTAGGACCTGATCCAAAGCAAATTGGAGTTGCTGGAGGTCTCCTCATTGATTTGACTTGACTTTTGAAATTCCAAGTTTCTCACTGATAAATGTCTCAGATTTTGTTCTTACAGTTCTGAAGTAGTTTTCTCGTTGAAGTGGGTGATACAGATTTACATTCTTTTAATAAGATCTTCAGTTTTGAGAAGGATCTTCCTAATTAGCCAATGAGATACAAGCCTGGTTTTAAAATTTGCTTTCGGCACTGCTAAAAGGTTTATTTAACAATAACTAAAGATTGGACAGCACGTGTGTAAATCTTCATCAAACCCTTCAGAACCTTTACCTGAATGCTCACAAAAGACTTTTTTCTAGCAATGGCAAGAATGATCTGGTCTTTAATCTTAGATGCTTTATAACCAAGGTTTTATTAGAGAAAATAAATTTCAATCTGGAAAGAGGATGGGATAAACAGCAAATTGTGCAGTTTATACCTTGGAATGGTTAGTAAAAGTGTTATTTATTTCCGGGAAAGTGTTCAGCCTTGTCACATGGAGAATGATGCACAATTAATTACAAAAATTAAGGAAGTTTTGATATGATCATGAGTTGCATGAGAAACTGCTTTTGAACATAAGATCATTTACCATTTGCTTCTGATGTGCTCAGTGTTACCAGCAATGTATTTCCTCATCCATATCCTTGAAATTCCTTGCTTGTCTGTTGTCCCCACAAGAGGGGGAAAATTCTAAGACCGGTGCTTTTACTGAAGCAACAAATACATGTTGTATTTCTGATTTAAAGCTTTACAACTTTTATTTGCTGTCTGAGAACTCTATTAAAATTCTTCTTTCTATTTGTGATCGAAGTTCAAGGACAGAATCACTCCTCTATGGCTATCGTCCTTTTAGCTTTCCTTTCTGAACTTTCCTGTACCTTTTAAAATAAGATGTAACTTACATTTTGCAAACACAGTGACTGTAACAGAGTGTTAGTGGAAGGCAGCTGTGGTGTCTTCATTCTCAGGCTGGTGATGCTGTGTCTGTATAAGTGAACAGCTCAGCTTCCTCAGGCTTTCTAAGGAGAAACAACAATAAAAATTTGGAACCTGAAGAGATGGAGCAAATCTGATGCTTCTTTGCAGTTTATCTCTTCAGTGCTGTAAATGCGAATCAGTAAATGAAGCTTCAAGTACTGCTGGAAAAAGTGGAAACACACGAACTATTTTATATTCTTGAGAATTTGTTGACTGATAAACTGAAAAACTTAAAATATCACAGGAAGAAAATGCTCATAGTTTTACAGGTGTTCTTAAAGTGTTGCAATGGGTTAAAATATATTAATTAAAACAACTATAAACCCAGTCAGTATATGATCTCTTTAAATACTTAGTTTTAGTTCTGGTTCTTGAATATTGGCTTAAAGGTAAAAGTAGCAAAAAGCTTACAATGACAAGGGATGGTGATCCAGGGGGCTGAACAGATTTTATATCCACTATTTTCCTGCGCTCTTCTTCAGTTATCTGCAGCATGCTGTTGCTGGCAGCAAGAAATATTCACGTAAAAGAGTTTGCTGGCCCACTCCTTGGGAGATAAGGACATAAGAGGCTCAGAAAACAGAAATCCCAGAATAATTTCTCAGATTTCATTTTAATAGGACTACGAGGACATTGCAGTTTTGTCTTAATTAGTATGTTAGACAAATATCCATCTGTGAGAATCATCAACAAAATTCTGACTGACTCAGCTGAGACAGGATTTAACTCACAATAAAACACAGGTTTTCATGTCTAGGTTAATGATAAGACAAATCCAGAACAGCTTTCTTTGTTTAAGGGACTAAAACACACAAAAACTTTTGTTACCTGTGGCTGGTGTTAAACATTTGACCTGGGATTTCATGCAGCATTTTAAGAGTGTTTCACAGCTTGAAGGGCAGGAATAAGCAATACCTTGGTTTCTGTGCTATTTTAGTGAATTCGTGATGGTGGGGGAAAAGTTTAGGCATAATGGCTAATTTATAGGATGCTTGTAAGTCTTTTAAGTCAGGTATCAAAACACTGCATTGAAAAACTTCTTTTGAAAGAAGTTAGAAGAAAATTGCAGGGACAAAGACATTTAGTCTTGAATTTGCTGTTCATGTGAAGATACACAACAAAATTAATGCAATTGAAATAGTCTTTTACAGAAATTCCATTAAGAAAATCAATTTACTACAGCTAAAACCAGGAAAGCAGCCAAAGGTGTTCTGCATTTCATACATATTCATGCACAGATTTCATTTCTATATCATTATGGAAAAGATTGCTTATTCAAGTTTTATGACTAAAACCACAAAAGTTCTACACTTTTTATTTACTCTTTGGCTATCTAAATTAATCCTATAGCATGAATCATTTGCATAGTAAAGAGGCTGTCTGGAAAAAAAAAAAAACACAGTAAATAAAACCATTTTATTTGGGGGAGGGAAGGCAGAATAAAGTGCATTGCAAATTGGTCTGACAGGAACAAGTCCACTGCTTTTTTTTCACTTTTTAGGTCACTGAGATCTGAAAAAAATTATTCCCTGACAGCATTTCTACAAGGAAGGTCATCTTTTACCAAAGACAGCCCTGGTTATCACCATTGCTTTTCAGCCTCGTAGAGCAAGAGGTCATTTGAGGAGCCTGAGGCATGGCATGCTAAAGGGAAAGACAATACCTCATGTCTGCTTAGCCAGGAGAAATGAATCCTGTATTTCCTGCCATATATGCCAAACAGAAACTCCCTTCTTGTCTTTCGGAGCTGTGGCAGGTCAGATCTGCCAGGGTAGTAGAGCATGAACTGCAGAAATAAACGAGTGCACATCATTTGGGGTTATGTCCCTCTTGTCTACCCAACATCAGACTTGTTGCCTGCAGATTGCCAGGGGCCAGGTTTTAGGGGCAGTTATGACTTTATTCTTCTGTCCATTGGCCAAAGGACTTTTAATCTCATCCCAGGTCTTTATGCCTAGTGAACGACAGCTGCTGCCAGGGAAAGTCTCTCATCTTTGCTTTCATCAGAAAACAAGATAATATCTCCCGTGAGAGTGTAGGAATTTTCAATTCCTGCTCTATCCCTATTGCCTGTTTTACTAGTTTTTCTTCCCATATTGGCTTTTTTAGCCACCATCCCTTTCCTCTCAAATTTCTGTCTCGCATGAGTGCATTGCTGCAGGCTCTGCTCTCTGCGTGCTGCTGTATATCCTCACAGACCCGAGGAGGGGAACTGCTGTGGGAAAAGGGAATAAATGAGGTGGAATTTTCAGTCCCCAATTTATTTATAATACAAGCGGTGTCGATTTGTTGTAAGAGTAAACAGAAGGAACTTGAGTCAAAAAATCTCAGCCTCTGTGCCAGCTCATGTCTATAGCCTGCCAATAACAGAGACAGTTATTCAGTAACCCTCCAAGCTGTGTAAAAGTTCTGCTGGGCAAAATGGGGCATTTTATCCGTATGCTTTTTGCCTTGTTGATGGCAGAGGATTGAACGTGGCACTCTGCTTCTCAGCAGACTGGAATTATCTAACACCTTTGCTGGTACATGGACAGTGGGATCGAGGGCCCCCTCAGCAAGTTTGCTAGCAACTCCAAGCTCTGTGGTGCAGCCTCTGCTCTGCCCTTCTGAAAGCCCACCTGGAGAGCTGCCTCCATCTCTGGGACCCTCAGCATAAGGAGAATGAGGACCATAAGATGGAGTGAGTCCAGAGAAGGCCATGAATTTCATCAGAGGGCTGGAGCACCTCTGCTATGAACACAGGTTAAGAGAGCTGCAGTTGTTCAGCCTGGAGAAGAGAAAGCTTTGGTACCTTCCAGTACATAAAGGAGCTCCAAGAGAGCTGGAGAGAGACTTTTTATGAGGATGTGTAGTAATAGGACAAGGGGGAATGGCTTCGAACTGAAAGAGAGCTGGATTAGATTGGATATTAGGAAGAAATTCTTAACTGTGAGAGAGTGCTGAGGCCCTGGCACAGGTTGTCCAAAGAAGCTGTGGCTGCCTCTTCCTGAGAATGTTCAAGGCCAGGCTGGATGGGGCTCTGAGCAACCTGGTCTGGTGGAAGGTGTCCCTGCCCAAGGCAGGGGGAGGTGGAAGTAGGTGATCTTTAAGGTCTGTTCCAACCCAATCCATCCACAGATTCAGTCATGAGTCGATGATTTTGTGATTCTATGAATGAACATGTTGCAAATGACTAGAAAGAAATGGAGTGGGGGAAGTTTGTGTACATTTGTTCTAGGACACTGTCATTAAGAGAAAAATGGTAATTGAAGGAATTCATTCCTTCTGGATGCAAGCAACTGGTGAATTCCATGCCGTTGGCACAGAGCTATGGTCTGCTCATCAAAACAAGAAAAAAAATTTTAAGAATTAGCTTCATTAATTGGTATGTGCTGAGAGACCCAAGTGTGCTTCAGAGATGCTGGATACAGATGAACATCGCAACTCCACAAAAATCTAAATCCCTGTGCTGCTCTTCCCTGCCCTTTCTTGCATCAGACAGATATGCTTTTATTTAATGATGAAGTTCTTACTGGACACGGGTGCTATTCTGTGTACTGGCTTCTGCCACGATACTGCTGTGGATTGAAGCATGATTACAAAGCCCTCAGATAGATTCTTGCAATTGTTACTTGTGTAATAGTTTTAATAGATATTTATTTTCTAATGGAACACACTAAAATTTTCACGCTGAAATGCAAATGTTCTTTTTCATCGAAAAGTCCATACTGTACTTTGAAATAATTACACGTAAAGTCAAGGAGCTGAAGTGTCTCAGTTTGTATTTGTATTCTTGAGCAGGACAGTAGCTTTTCATTTCTGGTGTCTGAATCCCTAAGGCTATGAAACAAACATAAGAGATGCAAATAGCAAATATAGAAAACTTAAATCAGTTCTCAGGTCTGGTAACATTTTAATTGTCTAGAAATTGAAAGGTTAAAAACTAATAAAGTCACCCTTAACTCTAGTTTGAACTAAGATCTGAAAATATTTTCTGATTCTGTGGATACCGTCTGTTGAACTAATCCCACTGCAGTGTATGCAAGGCAGCAGGTTTTGTGCATCACGAAGTGTTAAGTGTTGGTTGTCTTTGGGCAGGACCCACAGCTCTTACCTTCCTGAAAAGAGTTGAAAAAGTGGCCAGTGTCCATGCTCGTTTGATATGCCTCACTCTTTCCAGCACAGGTAAAATGGAATTTCCTCTGCTATGAATGCCCCCAAGTAACAGGAAGGTGGGAAGGGAAATCTAGAGAGAAACTAATCCAGCATCCTGCTCAAAGTGAGTCTTTTTTAAATCTCTCCAAAGATAGGGATTTCACAGCCTTTCTGGGTATCCTGTTTCTGTACTCAGTTTTCACTGTGGAGAATTTTTCATATGTTCTACTGGAATTTCCCTTGCACTGGATTGTGACTATGATCTCTTGTCCTGACTTGTGCACTTCCTGTAAAAAGAATCTGGATTTCTTTGTAACTCCACTTCAGGGGGTAGAAGACTGCAGTTGTGCATTTGTCTAGTAGAACAAATCCAGTTCCCTTGGTGCCCCCATATCGTATTCATTGAGCCTTGAAATGTATTTATAAATGTTTAGAATAATCTCGACATTGTCAGTGTCCTGAGTAACTCAAAGGCCAACAGGCCCAAAAGCGCTTGTTTTGCTAAAAAGTATTCTTTCCTGTGTGCTTTTGACCTGCAGTATTTCCTTCAGAGAAGGTCTTGATGTCATTGAGCACAGGTTATTAATTTTGCAGGAGTGAGTACAACATCTGAGGTCTGGACAGATAGCTGTGCTTGCATTTTGCTTCCCGATCTCTCCCCTACTTGTTGCATCCAGTTCTTCACAGATAATAATAAACTTGTTTACTTGTCTGCCTTCTGTTGGCAATATCTGGCACTGCTGTGTTCAGTAAGTTTTTCACAAAGCGCAAGTATCATCTTACGCATCAGGAATGACTTTCCTTTAATAATCACTTTTCCAGAAGATGATTCAGTTTATTGTTTTGTTAAATGTAACTTAACAGAATATTAATAGAGTGCTCTGCAAGATGACTGAGGATCTTTGGCTGTGGGGTGGATGGTAGAATGCACGCGTGCTGAATCACTTTTATTAAACCCCAAGGAAGAATGAATGCACTTTAATTTAAGCCTATCAGAGAAAAAGATCATCTTGATTCTCTATTGCAAAATATCTTTACTCAAAATATATAAAAAATTCTAAGCATGTTGTAGTGTATGTTGATGGAAGGATGCCTGAAAATATCGATCACTCCCTTGCTTTTTGAAGTGTTGTACTTTTCTAGGAGAAGCTATTGTATTATGTTCCCAAGCAGGCACCCTGCTCTCTCTACCTATTTTTCCCCTTTCCAAAACTAAAAAACACCAAACAACCAAACAAAACTTAAAAAGAAAAACAAAAAAAACCCTCCAGTTTTTTTCACACAAGGCTTTTAAAGGTACTTGGTATAGGTAATGTGCAATAAGTGGCTTTTGAGTTTGTTGAAATACGTCAGATGGCTTAATTATTCACCCATGTGTCTGTTTGACTGTGACATCTAAACCAGTTCTTGTGCCTCATCTGGCGTGTCTTGCATGGTGACTCTCAAGATGCATTCAGTTGTTGTAGAGTTGTTCGAAGGCAAGAAACCTAAATTTTTTTTTGGTGGAGAACATTGATAACATTCCTTTTTTCCCTACATCCTCACGGATAGTGGTGTCATCCTCTGGGTACTGGAGCTAATGAAGCTGTTTTATGTCAGAAGTGAATCCTGCCTGTAGTGTCTTAGATTTGTGAATGGTAAGTGTTACTTAAGGAACTGGCCAGAATGACTATTTTTTACTTCATAATGGCATTTCAGTAATTGAATATCTCACTAAGCTAAACTGGCTTCAGTGGATTGAAACATTTGAGACTCCCAGGAGAGTGGAGTATAAATATAATAGACACCTGTTTTGTTTTTGTATCTGGTACAGATCTAGTGCAGGGCTGATAGACTGCATCTAAATAATGTATTTTGTCATTGAATCTTGTTTTTAAAATCTTTTTTCAGAGGAAGAGGGAGTGTTGGGACAGGAGTTCACTTTAGGAAGAAGTTCATTTCTGTTTAATGAGTAGTGTTTAAGATATGAGGACATTATACCTGTATGGGACAAACTGATTAGCCTATTGCACTACTTATTGTAATCCTTGTATTAAATATGGTTGTGCTTCCTTCTGCGGTACTGGTGTTTGTGGAGTTTGTTTTCCTGAGTCTCAGATTTTGAGATCTGTTTCCCTCAATCTTCAGTCTTTCTTTAAGACACACAACTTCAGTGTTCAGCAGCCAATTTTTAGGACCTTCTGAGCAATTTCAGCAGTTTCACTTTATTTGTGAGGCTCTGGGCTTTGCATTTTAAATTCTTTGGGTATAAGGAAACATGATCAATGTGATCTCATGTAGATCCATAGTTTACTGTGACTAAACTATTTCTTCTACCCAAGTTAATTATCTCAGGCAAATGCTGTTACTTTTTCACTACATTACATCCTGCTGAAGACCATGAGTACAGTTTTCTTTAACTTGCTTTAACCAGAGTCCCCTTCTCATGTAAATAAGTCATGAGCAATGTGTTTTTGAGGAAGGCTGTACTGACTCCTACCCCTGAAACAAGCGTCACTCTTGCTTCTGGTAACTTCTACGTATGTTTCTAAATACTGTGTGTTGCCCTTTGAAGTCAGTATTTCCTTCTCCTAAACAGGCAGTGACCCTGCGTGCACACAAGTGGATTTCCTCTGCAGAAAAACATGACTCAAATCTCAGCTGATTTCTGTTCATAAAATTCTGTAGTAGGACCTCTGTGTTCTCTCTGCTTCTACAGTGTACAGGCATTTATTTGCTAAATGCTGAGGGAAACCACGCAACCAAAGCTATCAGAGCAGAATGTCTCTAGCTGATTGTAACAGAGGTGTTGCTGCAATGCTGCTCGAGTCCTTCTCTCCAAAGGGTTTGGGGCTGCCCTGCACTCTGTGCCTTTCCAAGGGAGGTAGAGGGACAAAGTGAGCACAGACAGCTTTTGTTGGACATTCCAGATGCTCTGGCAGAGTGTCCATGCTCACCCTGAATACCTGCAGCCTCTGAGATTGCACGGGAAATACAGCTTCGCTTACGCTGAATCTTTAAATGTGTGTTGGATCCAGTGTGCTCACTGGGCTCACTCACAGTAACCCCTGAAAACACTCCTAAGATAATTTTTAGTTCCATCACTTGCTTGTAAAAGATTACCCACTCCATAATCTGGGAGTGAAAGCACCTTTGGGTTTATCAGTGGATTTTTTGCACTGAAGTCTGCACAATGCCTGGTTTTCCCTAGAGGAGGCTGTGAAGCATCTGGTGGGAGCAGATGAAGTATGTAGGTTGTGTGAGGAGTGAGGCCAGAATCCTCTGCTTTGACTGCTCTGGAGTTCCAGTCCAAGAACTGCTGGACACAAACAGCTGCTGAGATATCTCATTTTCCTGTTTCCCACAAAGGAAAAAACAGCAGCTGGGTCTAAAGTGCCTGAGCTGATTTAAATGAGTTTCTGGTTATTTCTACATGTATCTTCAGTTTCATTGCCAGAGTGCAGAGTGAAAAGGAAGGATGGACTCTCAACTATCCATTTTAGTCAAAAAGACTATTTCTTACTTTTTCTGCTAATGCTTCTACCCTGAGTCCTCACCCTAGAGGAGAAAAACATATCAAAGCCTCATGGTGTCATACTAGAAAAGCCATCTGGCTGAGAACTTTGGGGACAGGGAGGTTGCTGTTACTTCAACAAACCTGTGCTTGAATCTTCCTCATCTTGCTTTATGGTCATATATGAGGCAAAAAAAGGTAAGAACATCTAGCATCTACACCATGGCCATTTGTGGAATGGCAAAGGTGTGGGTGAATGTTTAGTTATCCTGTGGTTTCTCATGTTAGGATCTTATTACCGTATGTAAAAGTACACTGCAATATCAGTTCAGGGGGCTGGAACTTGCTGTTTTGGATACAGAATTGTTTTGAATTGCAAACTAGGTCTGTCTTCAGAGCTGGAATGAATTGCAGATGAAACTCTTAGTGAAGAATAAAGAAAAAAGGGTTTTTAAATGCTACTGTAAAATAATGCTTCTAGATCAGGGGTCTGTCTTAGGAAGATTATTTTGGTGGGCTGGTTTTTTTCTTTTCAAAATTCTTTTCTCTCTTAAATGATTTTTTTATATACCTAAATCTGGCAAAGAGTATTTACTGTGGGCAATTTACGGTCTTTGTTTTGATAGCTGAGTCAGATGGGAGAAAGGATGGGGAGTAGCTGGGATGGGGATGGGAAGCGGCAGGGAGCTATAAAACTTCTGGATCTTATGAAATCACTCGAGTTGTGTTGTCAGCATTGAAAATATCTGCATTTTATGACTTCTCCTTTTCTAATGGCTCTGTTCAGAGGTGCCGTATCCAGGGACCTCTCAGTGATGAAGTTTTACTGCTTGCTGACATCCACTACCTGTCTTCCTCCTCTGTGCAGAGGGATGTGCAGTGGAGTTCTGGATTTGGAAGGTATAGGGAATATGCATGTGCGTGTGTTTGTCTGTTTCCAAAATACCTGCTGTTATTACATGTTTGTGATGGAAAAGGGAAGCACCCTGGAGTACAAGGCTGAAGACTGTAGTGCAGTTACAGCAGGAGATGGTGAGTTGTTACAAAGAGAATTGATTTCTCCTTCATAGCTGTGGATCTTGGGGTAATTTTGTCTCTGATATAGAGCTGTTTTACCCTGGTTGTAACTCTTCTTAAGATCCAAGTTGTCACTTTCATCTTTGTTTCAGGCAGGCCTCAAATAATTTTCTTCTTAAAATGATTATTATTTTTTAAGGGAGTCTGAACTCAATGTGTGTTTTAGCCTCTCTTTTTAAGGATATTCTAGAAAGCTTTCTATTTCTTAAAGGCAGTAAATTTGTACATTGACTATTTAAGTGCATTTCGTGTGTAATCTGTTTTAATGAGATGTTTTTATGTTTTCTGTTTGCTGGTTCCTTTTTTCTTTTATAGGAAAAACCTAATGCAGAGCTTTCTTACTTTTTAATTCTTTTTTTTTATATACCTCATCATCTTAGGATGAATATTTAAACAGCACTCTTCAGTCTTGTTCCAAAATGTCCCTGTGCACATCTTCTCACAAGGACTTTTCTCAGCTGCTGCCCCTTCAGGATATTGGATGCAATAAAACAGAAATTAAAAATTCACCTGCTGGTGTCATCTCTCCAGTCCACTACAGCTGCAATCAGTCCACGCTGACAGCAGAACACAGTCCAGTCCACATTCCCTCATCTTACATGGAAAACAGACATGAATATTCTGCAATGGCATTCTGCAGCCCTGCTATGGCGAACTACAACATTGCCGGCAACTTTGGGGATCCAGAGAGCGTGGCTGCAAGGCAAACCTCCAGCCCCAGTGCGCTGTGGTCTGCTCCTGGCCATCTGTCCCCTCTCACACTGCACTGCCAGTCCTCCCTGCTGTATGCAGAGCAGCCCAAGAGCCTGTGGTGCGAGGCACGACCCATGGAGCCCGTGCTGCCCAGGAGCAGGTCAGTGCTGGGTGTTGCTTTGAAACTTGGCTGAATGTTATTTCCAGCTTCCTTAGATCAAGTCTTTTCTTTTAACATTTGAATTCTATGTGTTGATGACCGTGAAAAACAAAACAATGCCAANTTTTTAATGTAACTTCTGAAATGAGATTTTTTCAATACCTCCTTAGAGTACTATACAGCAACACAAAGCGTCACAAATACCTTCAGTGTGGGAACAGTTTACATAGTGTAAACGAAAGTTCAAGAGTGCTAGGTACTATTTTGTGTAATAAAAATTAATTTTGCTATGGCAGATTAAGTCCTTTGAGTGAGAGAGATAAAGGTTCATTCTTTTTGCCTTTTCATACAATATTGTTTGAATTCCTTTTTATCCAGATTAATTTTTTTACTGCATCATTTTTTTACTGTATGGATGTGAAGGTTTTCTGTTAACTTGAAATTCAAGGAAAATGTTTGCTTTGCTTTTTGCCTTCAGGATAAACAATCACACAGCAGTATGCATCATGTTGAAAGAGGGCTGCCACTGAAAAAGCCTTACTTTGTTTCTTGTTGCTGTTCCCAACTGACTTTGTAAAGAAGTGAAGAGCAGTCACTAAGGCTAAATTTTCAGCTGACAAGAAATTCTGTTAGCAAAATCCCACTCTTGTTCCGCACATTTACTCATATAGGAAACCCTAGTCACTGTGTGGATCATCAGCTGATGAAATTGCTCCGTTCATGGGCACAACACTTGTTGGCTGGATAAAAGCTCGGGGTGTGCAGGTGCTGTTCCTGCTTCAGCAGCTGTATGCTTATTCACAGGCCTCCTTGTTTAACTTCAGCAGTCATTTGGAATATGAAAAATAGTGTGTCCTGGCAACAGTTATAAGTCAATGGTTAATAAAGGATTGGTGCTATTTTTGAGACTACCCACATTCCTTCTGCAATGGGTGGACTTTATGCAGTTCTGGAGTGCAAATCTGCTTTCAGTGTACGTGTGTGGATTGGGAAAGACTCTTTGGGTAGCACTTACACACAGAAGACTTCCCCAAGCAGCTTTGATGTGAACAGAGGTAACATCCAAACTCTTTCCACTTTGGTTAAGGTTCCAAAACTGACAGCCCTAGGAAGGTTAGTGTTTGAAGCTGTCCAGATCTTGGCACCCTGTCTGATGCTCTGCAGTGCTCTCTCTACAACAGACAGAAGGGCAGCCAAACCTGCCACACTGGAGTTTAGATAAATTAGTCGCCAGCTTTTTGTATAGATATATAAGGACTATTGCTCATGTAGCTGCTGCTGACCTAACTTAAAGAGAAATCAAGAAAATCTGGAGTACAACTTCTTTCTCACAGAATTATTTGAATTGAAAGGGGTCTTAAAGACCATCTAGTCCCAACCCCCCTGCCATGGGCAGGGACACCTTCCCCTAGACCAGGTTGCGCAGAGTAGAAGGATGACCAGGAGAAAGTCACTGACTTATTATTTTAAGCAAAGTCTTAATTCTTTTTCAGAAAGATGGTATCCCTATATAGAAACCACGATCATAAAACAGAGAAGAGTACTAGGAGGTGTAAAGGGATACATTTTTCACCATGTGGTTCCTCAGTAGCTGCAAGGGTACATCCCCTGTTTTCCTGCATCCTTTGGCACAGGAGCATCATGGGCATCCATCCAGCTACTTCCAGCTCACCTGGAGGACCTGGAAGCTCATTCCTCTGCTGAGCATCCTGGGATGCCCCAGTCCTATAGGAGCTGGGACGTGGTCTCTACCCATGTGGGGGGCTGCCTGCTCTTTGTGTGGAAACACTAGGGAGCAGGAGAGTCCCGGGGTATGGGATGTTTACCTGAAAGCCTTGACTGTTTGCAGGGCCTGTTGTCATCATAGACAGAGGTGACAAACTGGTGGGGTTTGAGCCTCCTGGTGCAAGGCTGCAGGTGTCGCAAATGAGCGGCTCGGATGCCGTTTGGCACAAAGGAAGAATTTGTTCCGGACGGTTCCGCTGCATACAAGATGTTTGCCTCAGCTCTGGGAAAGCCTTGCAGCTTGCATGTGTGCAGGGTGGCTGTAGTTAAACTTTTAAGCAGGGAAAGAAAAAGTGCTTTTAAAAAGCACCTGTCATGACTGGGAGGTAAAAACCAACAGTCCTCACCGAGATGTTACGGTGTGTGTTTTTTCTTTATTTTCATCCATAACCTTGATGCTTTATCGAGGGCAATAAACACTGCTCTCCACAGCACATCAATCAGTCACAGAGAGGCTCTCCAGCTGATTTTGAGTCTCTTCTGACCCTCACAATTGGATAATGATTTCCAAGTAAAGCTTAAAAATATACCTCTTTTGCTAATGTGAAACACCAAATTATTCTTCCTTTCAAATACAGAGGAATAGGAAGGAATAGCAATGCTTTTTCCTCCTTGCATTAGCAGCATATTAGGTATGTGTAATACAGACCCTTTACTCTTGGAGGGAGCTCCCCCTCACTGGTCTTCCCAGCATGGCAGAGAGGGAAACAACTCAGTGATTCACCAATCCATTAATGGGGTGTGTGTGTAATCAAAGACCGAGCTCATTAACCACCTAAACACTCCTCTGCCCTACTACATCTGAATGAATTAACATTAAAAAAAAAAACTCTCAGTAATTTAATTGTGCAACAAATACCTTAATTTTTCTGTTTTGAAATTTGCTCCAAGAAGCACCTTTTCTTCCTTTCCAAATTTTTTTTCTCCAAATTGGAGCATGTTCTCCTCAAATACTTATGAACTTGATGATTTTCATTTGGCACGTGGGTGTGTTTGTCCTTACCTCCTGTCATGAAACCAGCACAAAATCTACTTTTAATATATTAGTTAAAGTCTCTTCGACAGCACTTCCATCCTGTTTCCACTGTTCTGTTTAAGCTTGTCCTTGTTCTGTAGAAGTCATAAAACATGCTACCTGCTCTCTTACCCCAACTGATTTTTCTTCTCTTCCCTAATCCTGCTGGAAGGTGGGATAAGAAATATTGCAGAGTTCCTAAATTCTGCCTTGGTGCTTAAGTTTATATCTCTAAGCTGACTATACACCTTTCCTTTTCTCAAACTGCTACTGAGAGGTTGCATGTGACACTATTTTCTCTCTGTCTAGAAATTGTATTGACCCTGAAAGCACAACGTGCAAAAACCACCAAGGAAATGAGGTCCTGATAAAAAGGATACAATGGATGTACTTCCTATACCTAAACCCAACATGACTGATAATCTAAGCTCCTTTCCTCTTGCTGTTTGTTTACAGGATCTTGGTGTCAGGAATTGGCTATTTTTTCATGTTTTTATCCTGTTTCAGTTTTAATCCAGTCATGAAAAATAGTTCCTGTATGTTGAAATTATTTACAACATTTCAGAAATGTGTATATCTGACTAATTTATACAGAGAAACATTTTTTTAATGTATGAAAATATTTTATTAATTGTGTTTCTCCATTCTTCTTGTATTCAGACTTCTTTTAGTTTAGCATTAGGGTGTCTAACATGGGTAGTCTTGAACAGAAAACTTTGTCTAACGTCATGACCTGATCTTGTAGGCTGAGATTCACATCTCATTTATTTGTCTCCAGAATGTCATTGAGTGAATAAAGCCTCATGTACAGAATTAAATACTTGAGAATGGATGTGTGTTGTAATTTTGCCTTTCTAACAGGACAAAGCAACTGCAGCTCTATTCATTACCGGATTTATCATGTCAGTCTGAGCTGTCTTTTCCTTTTCCATGTGAAGCTCCCACGAGACAAAATCCACTTCACAAATTCCTGGACGTGCCCATTTCCAACAATTCTTCAAGATCCACCAGCTTTCCATATGATTTTCCCAGGGTTCATGTGATTGATACAGCAGCAGTCCAGTTTTATGTCTTTGAGTATTTTATGTCTTTCTAGAGTGTCATCACCGGAATCAGACTACATGCTTTAAATTATCTTGTCAGAAAAGGCTTAACAGTGTTTCACACTGTCCTGTATTCAGGAACATGAAGACTCTACAGAGAAACAGTAGAAGACAATGGAAAATTATGAAATTATTTTTCCTCTTTTGTAACAAATGTTTTTCTTTTCTATCAGAGAAACTTTAAAAAGAAAAACTAATGGCAATGACTGTACAAGCCCAATTGCAAATAATCCTGGCTCAAAAAAGGATGCCCACTTCTGTGCGGTCTGCAGTGACTATGCTTCAGGATACCACTATGGGGTCTGGTCCTGTGAAGGCTGCAAAGCATTTTTTAAAAGAAGTATTCAAGGTAGGACAAACAGGTTTTGATATTTTTGCTCAAATAAATTGTTTCATGTGACAAGGGGCTGTAGCAGTTGATCTAGTAATGAGTTGGTCTGAAATCCTGGTTTCTGGTGCTCCATGCTGAAAATAGAGCAACTCATGATTTGACAGTTTGATCTCTTGACTCTGATGTTACAATGTTGATGAACATTACAGAGTGAGCAACTGATTTCTTTAGAGAAGAGGTGGAATGCACAGCACAGTGAGGCCCTGCAGCAAAGGCCTGGGTGGGATGGCACTGCAGAGCTGTGAATCTGATGGGAGTTTGTGTCCCAGCTTAGTTGTAGTAATTGAGAATTAGTTGTCACAGACACAGTAAGAATAGGCAATTATCTGAAGACTTTGCTTGCCAGGAGCTCTTCTTGACAAGAGTCTGTTGCCTGGAGCTGTTGAGTCATGGTGTATAAAATCTACACACTATGCAGGTTGGAAAAATATGTGTAGCATGTATCAGGTACTAACCTGATTCTTGTTAATGCTCAGCTCTCCACCCCTCAGAGTGTGCACTGCAGCATCTCTTACTCTGCCAGATCTCTCTGTCTAAGACTTCTACTTCTCTGTCTAAATTCTTAAATATTTGGTATTTAGTTCAAGTGTGCTGTGTGGCTGCAGTGTGAACTAAATGTGGGACTCCACATTTGCTGTCACAGCCAGTGGAAGTCACTTGGGCACCACATTGAAGCTTTGGGACACTTAGTTTCTTTAACCTTGGCCTAGTTACCCTGTTCTTTGACCTCATCTGGGATCTCTTGGTGGAAAATTATTTGTATTGACATTGGCTACTACATGTGGATAACAGTGCACAAAATCCTGTTGCTTTTTGGTCATTAGTGTTCCCCTTCCTCTTCTGCCTGCGAAGTCTTTAGCAATCTTCAAATATTTTCTTTTGGCTCAATATGGCAGAGTTCGTGAATCAAACTTAGTTTAGAACTTGTTTTGCCTTTTCAATTTATTGTGCAACTTCTGCACAGGTGAATAGCAATTTCTACAAGCTGGTGCAAGAACTTTTGATTTCTGAAATAATTGAAGAGGACTTTGTGTCCAGTTTGTCACGAATGGAAAGTGAATTTGATCTCAAAGGGTTTTCTGTCAAGTAAATGGTTTTCCTGCTCTGTTGTTCACATGGTCTTGGGCTGCCAGCAAGTTCCTCACTGTGGACTTTTGTACACCTCAGTGTACCCTGCCAGGTAATGGTGTTCGTAATTCAAATAAAGGAATAATAGAACACTGTTCTTGGCATAAAACCCTATCAAGCACTCAGTTGCAATGGTTGCTATGCAGGACTTTATGTATTAAAAGAAAAGACTTCAGGCCCTGCCATAGACCGAAATGTCAGGCTAATGCCTAATTAAAGTTAGGTGGTATGACTGAGCAACTGTGTGCGGTCTCCTCAGCTTGTCTAAGCTTGTAGTGTAGTGTGTTTGTCCCACATTGCTGAACATCTGCCTGCAAGTTAAATTATCCCAATGCCACAAGAGTTGTAAATCGCTTTATACTCCTGTGTACTTGGGTTATAACGCAACAGGGAGCTTTCTCCTCCTCACCTGCCATGTTGTGTGAAGAGTGATAAACAGTAATTTGTTTTTCAGTCATATCTGCCAGTAGGAAATGGGACAAACTGTAACCTGATCTCTTCTTTTCAAAATCGTTGGTTCAAAAATTCAAGGTTAAAATAATTCTAATTTTGAAAGGCTATAGTCACATCGGTTCAGTTAAATAATTATTCCTGGGGACATGAACTCATGGCTTTGCACCAAGTGGAAAAAAATTCACTCTAGTGGCAGTATTTTTGCCTGATATTATTCTTGATTGGGAAAAACCCCCCAACAAACCAACATAAAAAGCAGCCTGGGAGAAAAGACACTAAGAAATGCAAATGAGTGAATATTTTTTGCATCCTTTGGTAATTGCAGCAAGAGATAGTTCCAGTATTTGGCAGGAGATGATTCGACTGTATTTACACCAGGAGCATATCCAAGTCCAGTTTACAGTAATAAACCTTTGGACCAGATTATTGATTAATGAAATACAGTAACATAAAGGGGTTTGGGTGGGAATGACGTGAGATGGTAAAGAATAAGAAGAGAACAAAAGAGGCTGCAGTGAAAAATGATGAAAATAAGATAAACACTTGTCCAGAATATCTAAAACTTACACCTTCTACTTATGCTTTTCTTCGTAGTAGTTACAGGATGCATTATTTCATATCAGTCTGCTTTTTCTCTTGGCCTTTTTTTTTTTTTTTTTTTTAAATTAACTTTGGTCCAGGGTCAATTGTCCAAAGGCTTCTTTATTCCTGGAACTCACCATGTCAGAGCTCAGTAAATAGAGCTGTAATTTACTTAAATCTTTGCAGGACTGAAGCTGCTCTTTTCACCTCTTCTGAGGAAAAAAGTTAAAACCTGGTATCTACCAGCTATAGACTCCCAAAATACAGTAAGAAATTGGAGGTTGGGAGCAAATTTCCACAAGAGGGTATGTTCCATTTTCAAAAAATGAGTTGGTTTTAGAAGGTGTTTGGTTATCTGACAGTCATCACTATAAAGCTGGGTTATGCTGTCTGGTTAATTTTGAGGCCACAGATTGATGTTTATAATACAGGATAAATATGCACTTTTGCATCAATTAAATTAACGGAGCTTAGATATGTGCACATAAAAAGTTGAGCTGTTTGAAATCAAGAACATTCCTGATTTGGGAAATGACCAAGACAGATGGTTGGAAATGTTAAATTTTCCCTTCTTGCCCTGCTGCAGGACACAACGATTACATCTGCCCAGCCACCAATCAATGCACCATAGATAAAAACCGGCGCAAGAGCTGCCAGGCCTGCCGGTTACGGAAATGTTATGAAGTGGGGATGATGAAATGTGGTGAGTTTGCTATGGCTGTGTTGTTACTTTGGGTTTTGCTGGCTTTTTTTCCCTTCACTTCAGCCAATTCTGTTTCTTTTTTTCCTTGGAATCCTAAAAAGGCACAACAGTCAATTAAAGCAAAGTTTAAGGTTTTATAGGAAGGAACTAACTGATTCTTAAAGCTGAGGAAGACTTGTCATTTTCAGAAGAAAACCTGTGGGAGGGGGCAAGGTGTAGGTTAAGCATGTGAAAACTGTATAACCTCTGCTGAGTTTTGGGGAGGCAGGTTACTTCCGCTCCATGTAGAACGGGAACTCAAGACCTGCTGCTTCCAGAGCCTTGCAGAGCCAGTCTCTGCTAATACGAGGTAAACGAGCTGTACTCTGCTGGGTGGATGCACTGCAGGAACAGCAACGTCACGTCGAAGCAGTAGTTAATTAACCCGGCCTTCCACCTCTGACAGTGGCAGGAGTGGGTGCCTCGGGAGGAGTGTAAGAACGAGACCAGTACCTATGGGGAACTACTGCTGTCAGCTCTCAGCTTCCAAAAAATAGCAGCTGGGGACATTAGTAGAATGATACATTTTCCATTGTCCCCCTTTTTTATCCCATGAAGGCTCAGCATCTACAACATTCCTCAGCATCTTGGCCACCCAGCCTGTGAGGAACCAGCTCTGTGATTGCCCAGCTTTTGTGTGGGGCCTTGGTGGGTTGGTGAGAAGAAGGCAGTGGGAGGGTAATTCTTCTTTTTGAACTATCTTCAGATGATGCCCCACAGCTCTTCCACCAAAAGAAATAGTGAACAACCACTGTTTGTCACTGCAGAACTGAGAATTATCCAGCCTTTTCCCTTATCCCTACCTCATACTTACAGTGATGTGACTTCATTGTAGTTGTACATTTATAGATGACATTTTAAAAGTTACTTTCAAGAAGAAAATAATCTGAAAGATGTTTCAATCGAATGTATGTTTACAGTCAAGGTTTGCTGCTTCTTATAGATTCCCCAATGTATGTAATAGAAACAGGCTGGGAAAATACCCCCTAAGAACACTGGAGTGGAAAGGAGGAGGTCACTGCGCTTGACTCTCCATGATCCGCAGGCATGCATCTCGTTTCATCCTGTTTAATGCTGATACCTATTTCTGTTTCAAAACTAGACAATGTTTTCATGCTCCTACTGCTTTGATCTGAAGGCAAAATATAACTTCTTTCATTAAGAACATTCTTTAGAATTCCAGCCTGCATTTATTGCTGGACAATTAATGTCCACTTTTTCTTGTGACAACATTGTCTTTTTGCTTAGAGGCTCCTCTTCTTTATGTTGTTAATAGCTTGGTTTTGTTTAGGGACTGTGTCATATCCCCTCACAACCTTTGTTTTAGTTGGCTAAATAAAGCAAAGAAACTTCGTGTCTTGCAAAATAGGAAAGTAGACAGAATCTGGAAATCATCAGGGTAGCTTGTTGCTCCACATGCTCCAGGCAGAGATAACCCAGTTTGCACTTGGATGGCCAAAATCATGGACAGCATTCCTGTGACTCTCCTCACTGCAGTACTACTAATACATTTCTGTTTCTGCAGGAGCTTTTCTCTGTGCACAACCCAGGATCTTACTCGGCTTTTTCAAGGTAACATCTTGCTGGCAGTTCATAATCATACCATGATCTGTTATGATTACAGCCTCCCCGTTCATTCCTAGCTGATAACTACCAGGGTAGAACTGAAATTTCTGAAGTACATTTAGTTTCTTTTGCTAAAGTCAGATGGTTCTTTCTATGTGTAGCATCTGTCGTTTCCTGCAGTGATGATGCATCTCAGCTTTATTGGTGTTTCTCATTAGTGTCGCCTTGCATCCAAAAAGGACAGGCTTATGCCTGCAAATAAGACTCCTCTCAGGACCTGACTTTCTGAATGGTGCCACCATCTTTTGGTCCTCTTTATGACTGAGAATTTTGCTCAAAGTTTTTCCAGCTGAGGTTTCTATCAAGCCCCAGTTCTGGAGTTGGAAAGGCTTTATCAAGACTGATTCCAGAATGATATTATAAGGTAGACCTTTTCAAAGTTTGCTTTAAATTAATCCTTTATTCTAGCTGTCCAGAAAGTCCTGGTGTGTGATTAGACCTCATGGTCACTGTGGTATTACAAGTAATAAATTATAGGATACACTTATATCCTAGCCTGTGTTTCTTTGAATCTTGTTACATACCCATAAACATGTTTTCCTACCATAATGATTATCTGCAGGACATTAATGACTGTGCCAGACAAAAAATGACAGATTGAAACTATAACTGAAAAAAAAAAAGAGAATTGTATTTTTAAATAATTATTTTTTAAAATAGTAGCACCAAAGCTTGAACCTCTCAAGAATTCAATTTGAGAGTCTGAACAATTTAATTTCAGAAAAAAGAACATAAAAATTACTCAGAAATGTCTGAGTCACCTGATGAGTTAAGTGGCACCTGTGAGTAATGCTGATGTATGGACACATGGTGACAGACATTTAAACCAGATAGATTTTAAGACAGTATTTCTTGCATGAAATGTAAATGCCATTTCCTGCAGACCAGTGCGATTATCTCTCAAACGTTTTCTCACTAGAACTGTGCTTTAATAAATTTTTTTTATTGTAGACAGCCATAAAAGAGAACACTTTGTTTTTAATGAAGGCTTTTCTGCATCTCTGCTCCTATCTGAGGTCACTTAGTGAATGGATTGGTTAACATCTGCTAAAGCCCTGGATGGGATAGAATGGTTTGTGAGTGCATTTTTGCTCAGTGGAGACTTGTGTCCAGCAGAAGTGATAAAGGAAGTTCAATTACCATTTTGTAGTTTATGTGAGCTCTTCATAAAATCTCTGCACCGTTCCTAAAATATCTTTAAATCCTCACTTTGCATATTATCAATAGACACCTTGAGAAAAAAAACACTCATAGGTACTTGTGTGCTTAAAACATACGTTTTTGTGTCTCAGTGGGATTGAGCAGTACATGCCATCTTCAATACAGCAGGAGATAGTAGAAAAGTGTTGCTCTGGAGTTTCCTGGTCTGAAATTCTCTTGGATGTCGTTGCCTTCAGAAATATTGATAAGTCAGCCCAACAAGCCACAGGTATTTTGGTGGAGGCCAGCTTGGGGGTGCCTTGTATTAAGGTGATAATGGATTTTCTTACAAAATACACCATCATTGCCAAAACCACGAGGGTCTTAGACATTGCA
The DNA here is from genome assembly GCA_013397935.1 of Dasyornis broadbenti. NCBI lineage: Eukaryota > Metazoa > Chordata > Aves > Passeriformes > Dasyornithidae > Dasyornis > Dasyornis broadbenti. Next base: position 125,937 of record VZRN01000243.1, read on the forward strand.
TCTGCCAGTTCCTCTGCAGGAAGTCCACCCTGCGGTTCCAAACAAGAAAGCTACTGCTAAAGTCTGGCACTAGGACTACTAACAGTGGTAGAAAAATAATTACCAGAAAAATTGCACTGTCATCAGGAGTAAAGAAAACAGGAAAGCTGCAGCGAACTCTGCCCAGCAAACTTGAATAAAACAGATCGGGATAAAATTGATCTTCCCTTGGAACTTTCTGGTGTATACCTGGGGAGCTGAAATGGGCTTGGACTGTTTGTCCAAGGCAGTGAAGAAGAGTGGAGTTGCTTCATCCCTTTGCACTCTCGGAGCAGCTTTGCCCTGCTTTGCTTTAGATTTGCTTCCTGAGGCTTAAATAGACTTTCTTCCATAAGGAGTTCTCAGTTTTCCTGACTTGTCTTTTATTTCCCTCCTCTGCCCTGCCCCTATATCCTTTTCCCCATGTGTCAATTTTTAACATGTTGAAAATGTTCCAAAGACAAAGCTCCTTTCAGCCCAAATGAGTAGGCTAAGAGGCCATACTCAAAAGTGATGGAGAGATGCTACTCTTAAATCCTGGCATCATTTGACAAGTTTGCAGGAAGGAAAAGAGATTTCTCTGTGGGCTGGTTCAGGATTTGGCTCTTTCTCCTGCCTGTGGCTACTGTGTGCAGTTGAAATACTGTAAAGTACTTTTCACACAGCAAATAAGTGGGGACAAAATATTTCAAGACATTCTCTGGAAAACAGATGCATTAATTGAATTTTGGCTTTTATAGAAATCACTATAATTTTGGCTCATGTTCTCATGTGCACACAAGCAGACAGCAGCTCCTTCACCAGTAGCTCTGCACTGGGATATGTACTCACCAGAAAGTTTGCATTTGCTTTCAAAGGTGACTGGAGTGATAATGATTTACTGGAGCCAGTTTTAAGCTCAAACAGTTTCAAAAACTGATTATAATATATTCAATGATAGAATCTGCAGTTGCTACAGAACTGGTTAGTTATATAAGCCATTGCCAGGGACCAAAATCAGTATGAAGGGCAACATGCCATGTAACTGCCCACTATATCAGACAGCATTTGTGATTTTCAAAGAATTTGTAAAGCTTGAAAAATAGTGTGTTTCGCTGCCAGTAATATCTGCTGCGGCTTGTTCATGGGTGAGTGAACAACAAGATCATTTTAATGTCGTTTTTTCAATGTGCCTTATTTCTTATATCTTGGGGTCATTTACTCATGTGGTCCGTGGTGCTGTAGCTCAAGGTCTTGCTTGGTCCGGCATTCTCAGCTGAATGCAGCAATTTTCTTGCACAAAATAGCTCTAAGTAAGAAGAATGAGGGATTTGATAATTCTGTGCTTCTGCAATTGCCTGAATTACCTTTATAGACATGAATATTAGCTATTAAGTACAGTTAGGGAGTTTGTGGTAAAGTTGAAGATACTTCCTAATCTGGGTAGCTGTATTTTATTGCTCTGCCTTTATACACATTGAGCCACATCTCTGTGTCCACTTAAGCCAAACATTAGGCTCCTTGATTATCATTTATAATATATAGTTTTCTAAACACTTATACATGTCTGTTGCGTGCTAATAGATGTTATAGGTAATATTTCTTAAGTAGGTAATATTTCTGATAGGTAATATTTCTTATAGGTAATATTTCTAATAAGTCCTGCCTAAACTTTGGATTTGAATAGAAAGTAAAGAACTTCCTTTGTGTTGTTGAAATGTGGTGTTTTAATTGGAAAGACTGGTGTTTTCTGCTGTGTCAGTTGACTAGAAGGCTTAAATGTAGTTTTATTTTTCTTTAAATACAAGTAGAAAAAATTAAGTGAAAATAAATGGTATCTCTTTTAATTGTCTTTTATGCACACTGTTTGGTGATTCAGCCTACTTCTGCCTTGGCAATATATGGTGAATAAAAAATACCACAAATAGCCAAAATCTGCTTTGGTTGGGGTTTTTTTCTGCCTTGTTTTTGTCATCAGTTATATTTTCTTTAGTAGGAAGTTATTAATGCAGAAATGTAATACTCCTAGTCTGGCTTTCTGCACTGGTAATGTGATTATAGAAATTTGGTTTATGTTTTAAATGGAGCATATTTTTTATAATAAGAACTGGTTACATAAGAAACTTGATTCAGTCAAATAAGCCAAAGTAATTTAAAGGGATTTGCTAGTTCTCAGTAAGAACCTTCCACAAGTATTGAGACCTTCAATACTCTGAATATCACAAGCTGACTGAATTATCCTTAGATGGAGCACTGAGTGCAGCTGTGCAGATGGAAATTGTTCAAGATTATTTCAATTAGAACAGAATGCTGGACTACTTTTTAAATTGCTTTTAAATTTGATTTCTTTGACCTTCATTAAAGTACCTGCTCAATTACCTGTGTGCTTATATTTTCTATATATTTATATAAGCTTATATTTATAAGATACAAAATGTTATTTAAGGATATTTACAACAGTGAACTGGAAAAGATAACTCAGATAAAGCATATCACAGAGCATTTGGCATTTTTTCATAGCCCAAGAAAATTTTTACTCTACCATGCCTTTGACTTTTATTCCCTCTGCTATTTTTCTTGTTCTGTATTTCACAATGCCCATGGCAAATGTGTTTCAGCTTTCTCAACAGTGAAAATAATGTGCCATGTTTCCTTGTGGTTATGGTCTCTCTCATGCCAGGGAGATCAGTGCCATGGATCTCTCTAGGCAGAGCACTCTGGTACCTGGGCACCTCCTCATCTGTCTCCAGCAGGGCTACTGTTTCAGTTGCCTACTTGACTGTTGGCCTTTCCTCTTTGTCTTCCCTGATGGAAAACACACACTTTCTGTGCATTGCATGATTTCAGAACAGTCTGCAGCCCCCTGTGCCGTTCTAGTGTTTTTTGGAAGCTGACAAATCACTTCAAGATGTTCCTCTTGACCTTTGTGCATTAGCCAAAAAATGAGGCTTAGCACAGAGTTCACTACATTATTCATCGGTCTTCGTAGAAAAAGGTCTATGCCTTGGTGGCCTTTGAGTCTCTCAGGAAGGATTTGCCCAGGTAGATGGTGGAAGAAATCGTTTTTCTGTGGTTCTGCAGGGAACCTTTTTTTTGGATATTTTCATCAAGTCGCATTCCCTGAAGCTGCCATAAGATAATGTCTCTCCGACTATCTCTGCTGGTATGTTATCTTTCCTTAGCTGCTGTTCATCTGCTCTGGCAACTCCTAGCTAGTTGTCATTTGACTAAGGATTTGGTTCTACAAATTATTTATTTCCTTCAATCCGTTATTAATGCAAACACCCTGTGTGCACTCAGCCCGTTTCATTATACCCACATTCCTTTGAAATTAGCAAAACCATCCTTGCTCCAAATGGTGCAGCTCTTAAGCTGGACCTCCAGCTGGAAAATACTTCCAGTTCCAAATGGCTCTTCCCACTTGAAGAGCTCTATGCCTGAGATCTGATCATGGAACCAACTTTGCCTATTGGTCTTCTCCAATCTCTTAGATTTCGAGGTAAAGTGTGTTCTCCAATATTGAGAACTTCTTTAATGAGAACTTCTTTAACTTTCTTCTACATCAACATGGTTTACAGAACAGGCAGCAAGTGAGAGAGTGAGAGCCACGTGAAGCTGAAAGGTCCACATCCTAAAAGTCCTGGAAGATTCTGTTGGTCCTTATTCGGTCAGGCTGTTCCTGACTGGCCTTTGCATTCACCCCTCCCACATATTGACCCAAATGCTCTTTGACAGCTGCTAAAGATATGACAGGACTATGACTTGAAAAGCCACCTCCATCTGAGGTTTCTCTGCCACATGAGACTGAGTCTGCGTTTACCTAGCATCTTATTTAGCAAGGCAAATCCTTATCTACACAATCTGAAAATTTTTGTGCCCCCCTCCCCACCCTTATTTTTAATTTGCCTTATGTTTGGACCTCTTTGCAAACTGAAGTAGAGATATAGCTGAATGTTTTGTGAATATTATGGTTTTGGAGAAACTTTTAGACTCTTTGGTTGGCAGCTATGCAAAAGCAGGTAACAGTGGTGGCACCAATAACACTGACAGGGAATTGGACAACGTTTGGTTTTGTCAGAGTAAGCAATTAATGAAGTCCAGTGATGTAAAAGACTGTTCTTTGCAACAGAAATAGAATTCTGTAGGCAGAATTCCAAACAGGAGGTTTGGTCCTAGTTGTAGATATCTGAATTCCATTTAGAGAAAGTCCTGCTGACTTTTTGGGGCATGGGGGAAAAACGGGTTGAATCTTGTGAATCCCTGGCTGAGCACCCTGCTGACTCTGAGGTCCAGCTGTGCTTGTTCCTGAGGCATTTAATCTGTAACATATCCCAGACTTTCAAGTCTTCTTTCCCCCAGTCTACATCTAAAGCAGAATTTACAATCAGCTATCTTTATTTGCCTTTAAAGATCTGATTTTTATCTTTTTGATGTCAACAGTAGTTTTCCACTGGGCTTTTAAAGTGACTTAACCAAAGTTCAAAACCGAACATTTTTAAACTTTATTTTTGTTTAGTAGAATAAACAAAACCCCTCAGCTGAAGTCAGTGGGAACAAAGTTAAGTCCATGCTGAATGTCCTAGAAACTTAACGTTCAATATTTGAACATCCAATATTAAAGGCGTTTCCCCCTCCTCCCCAAACATTTGGGTTTACATAATGCAACCTGAGGGAAAAACCTCTCCAATGCAACCACGTGCCTCTCACGGCAGGCTCAAGAAGAGAACGCTGTGGGTATCGAATCCTGCGGAGCCACCGCAATGCCGAGGATCGGGTGCACTGCCTTGGCAGAGCCAGGAGATACAATGAGGCAGCCACACGGGTGAAGGAGATCCTGCTGAGCACGGTGAGCCCGGAGCAGTTCGTGCTGACGCTGTTGGAAGCGGAGCCGCCCAACGTGCTGGTCAGCCGGCCCAGCAAACCCTTCACCGAAGCCTCCATGATGATGTCCCTGACCAAACTGGCAGACAAAGAGCTGGTGCACATGATTGGCTGGGCCAAGAAAATTCCTGGTAAGAATTTCAGGCTTGTTTTCATTTGTTTCAGACAATGGTTTTACCATCGATGTGTCCTTCTCTACTCTGAAATGGCAGAATGGCACAGTAAGTGCAGGGTGTGAAAGTCAGGCTTTCTATCCTGTAAAATAATTACTGAGAGTTTATTGCTCTCAGTAATTAATCTGGGTGTATTTTGATTTAGACACAATATAACTCATAACTTGCTATCTGTTCTTACTCAAATACTTGTTCATTTTGCTATAAAGAAGAGCTGGTGTTGTATGTAATTCCTCATCAGCTATAAATACCTGATTAAGCTGATTTAGAAGCTTAATTTAACATCAAATTATTTCCTTGGATCGTGATAGAAGGTTTCTAGTACAGTTGGTGATAACTGAAGAGTGTCCAAGACCTGGGTGTCTCCAATTGTTTCATTTGACAGAACTGCTGCAGAAAAACATCAGTGGTGCATGGTATTGATCTCAGATTTATCATGTGCACTCTTTCAAAACAAAAATCAATAAGGCTTCTTTAGGTTGTTGGCCACACCAAGAGCATGCACTGCAGTACAACTGCCTGTGCTAGTGCCTGGAACGTCTCAAATGTGTCCATGGCATTGTGGCAATGAACCATTTAACTTCTAACAAACCAAAAATGGTGAGCGTTTTGCAGTTCCTTCTCCATGGAGTACCCATGATTAAAGCAGGCAGAATAAAAAGTAAAAGTGAGCTAAAAGCATGGAATAATTGGTGCATTCGTAGCAGTATGGGGCTTGATCCTGAGCTTCAGATATGCTGCTGGGAGCCAGCACTCCATGGATCCTCTCTTGGATTTTATCGAAGGATTCAGAGCATGCTGGTATGTGCCCTTCCCTTAGAAAATGCATGGGAAAACATGACAGAATCCCCTCCCTCCAGAAAGACAGTGCATGCACAGTGCAGGAAGCAAACTTGATGGAGAATATGTCGCATAATCCTTAAATTAAGAATGTAGTGTAAGGGAAGTGCATCCTATTACAGGTGTAGGGCAAGTGGCTGATGTTCTTCCAGCTCCAGCTGTTGAACACATCTCCCAGGTGCAGAGCAGTCTCAGCTGCTGGGTCTGATGGTTTTAGGGTGTGCAGATTCCAGGCCAGCTGCTGAGCTGCTGGGCAGGAGATGTTTGCACCCCAGAAGCATCTCAAACCACACTGGAGATTTGCAAAGTGATAGTGGCTTTGCTCTTAGTGCGGGATGTTTTAAACAGAGAGCCCAAATCCTTTACCCTTATTGTTCCTGGCTTAAGAAACTCTGAAAATAACTGTGAAGTAAGTAACCATAACGGATTAAATGGTATCTATTGTTATAATTTCTTGTCTAATCATAAAAAACTTGATTAAAAGGTGCCATTTCAGAGGACTCCACACAGTTATGTTTATCTTGTAGGAAGTGAATTGTGAAGGAAACCAGTTTATGAAAATTACCTCATTTTAAGCAACATTTCGGTGGGGGAAAAAAAAAACCCCACCCAAGCTTTTCCATTTTCTGATTATTATTGATTTCTATTTTTAAACTCTGATGCTTCTTTTTTGTGAAAATCAAACCCGCAAACCCAAAACCTCAGCCAGTTGAGATTAATTGTTTTTATTTTTTAAAAGATCAGTTTCCAAACCAATCCTTATTTTGGCATAAGTCACTTTTAGTTTATTTTCAACATATGTCAGCAATAAAAACTTTTCCTTGGCAGTAAGAGAACTGTATGATGAAAACTCATGGAAGCAATCAAACCCCTTCAAAACAGTTATTGGGAATGTTGACAGTTTGTCATCTCTATTTTTCTCTGATCCCTCCTGTTACACAGAACAGAAATAAACAGCATTTTAGAGCAGTGCCAAAAATAGATGCAATGTTTAATATGCACCTAATTATAAGTAATATTGCATGGCAGTTGGAGCACTTACTTCCATGTGGTTGATTTTTTGTTATTCATTAAAAAAACTGATGACTAAAGCTCAGGACATGGAATTTCATTTTTCAAAAATTTTTGCCTGAAGGTAATCATGTTGATCCACACCTGATTCCTGGAGGTAATGTCTTTGGAAAAAATAAAGAGTTCTTGACGAATGGCCCAGCAAGCAGTAATTTTGCTTTCTGAAAAGCTGAATATTTGCTTTTGTGTACCTGAGTTAGGAGCCCATTTTCAGCTGTAAGTTATTATTGAATATTATTTTGACACTCACTGGAAATGAAAAAAAATTAATTTTCCCTATTATATTAACAGTAACTTTTGGCCTAAACAGGAAAAATGCATGTTTATATTTCGTGGGTTTTTAATATTTAAGGACAGTCTGTTGTTATGAATTTTACTCTGTGGTTGTATTTTTGTCTGTGCTTTCAGCCTAATGGGTTGTATTTTTTTATTGCTCAGTAAAATAGAAGCTGACATCTGGATTTTTTTCCTTCTGAATTCCAAGTATTTTAATTCTCGGTTGTCAGGCAGCAGAACACAGTTTCTATAATTGCCTTTTGCTTTGTTGACCTAGTCTGAAAGAGTTTAACATGGTTCATTGCTGAAGCTGTATTGCAAATCAATAAGATGTTGTCACTATATTGAAATTTGGATTCATTTTGCAACCTACTGTGTTGCTGCCCAGAGCAGTCTGTCTTCTTCTAGTCTTTACTCCCACCACAAGTTTTTTTTCCTGTCTGTCTTAGGAATTTATAATTAAATGATAAGGTATGGAGACCACAATTTAAAGAACGTGTAATACAGCCATACAAAAATTAGTAGTTTAATGTATTCTGGACAAAAGGAAACGGGACTTCTGACACTGCAGTGGAAGCTGTGGTAGTTGTTTGCTGTCCTCAGTTTCTGGAGCATGATATTGTTAAGAAAAGGAAAAGTGCAGTCCTTTTAACAGCTGTGCTCAATGGCCCTAGATCCTACTGCTGCTGCTGCTAATGTGAGTTTAGCAGATGACATCTGTGATAGATCTGGATCTTCAAGAACCTGTAGATTGAACCCTGGGACTTGCTCTGATGTCTCACTCAACTGAGAGAGTTTTAAAACGTGATAATTCCTTGTTTATGCTAGAGAAATCAGTACATGCTGGTGTGAATGTTTATTTGAATAGACTCTGAACTGTCTTAGGGCTGTTGTTTCCCAGGAAACTGCCACTGCCAGTTTTTATACTATTTCACACTTCCGTGAAAATTTTTCTAAAAACGCTATTAAATGCTGAGTGTGTGTGGCAGATAATCTGTTGTTGGCTGTGCATTCTGTAGTAAATTCTGTGACGGTGGAATCCAAGAGGGAATGTACCGCTCCTGGGCTCCCATTTACCCTTCTTATAGAATCAGAAGCAAGGCTGTACTAGCTTTGAAAGGCAGCACTTTCAGCGATGATAAAAGTGAGTATTGTCCAGCCCATGGCAGTCCCCGGCTGTCACCAACTGTCTTCCAGTTGAATAGAGTAATAAGATGAAAATACATGGAGCATTTGTATGCATTACTGTCAGAGAGATTCTTTGGAAGCTCAAACGTCCTGTGTCTATTTTAAGGCCTCAGACAAGTGGGAAGAACTTCAGGAAACCTGTCTGCCATGGCAAAGCTGTAAGGATTTGTCACCATACAGTGTCAGAGATGCCAGCTCATCTGAAAATGGAGCACCTTTGCCAAGGCCCTGAGCTAAAGGAGTTTAGCTTTGAAAACTGTGGCCTGATCTTGGTTTTGATCACTGAGTGACTCTTCATCATATCTGTGTTTTCCTCCTTGACTGAGCAGTCTGTTTTCACACTTATATTTTTATGATTTACAGTTCTGATTTTTTTTTTTTTTTTTTTTTTTNTTGTTTTTTTTTTTTTTTTTTTTTTTTGCTTCTAGGCATTATTTCTTATTTTTTATTTTTTTGCAGGGGGAGAGAAAGGGAGGTCACTGACTGTCTCGCTCTTCTGGCTGTGCTGCATTGCTATCTGGGGCCTTGCTAAGTTCTGGAGAGAAATAAATCATAGAATCAGAATCATAGAATCAGAATCATAGAATCATGGACTGAGTTGGGTTGGAAGGGACCTTAAAGATCGCCTCGTTCCAACCCCCTGCCATGGGCCAGGACACCTTCCACCAGATCAGGCTGCTCAGAGCCCCATCCAAACTGGTCTTGAACACTCCCAGGGATGGGTCAGCCCCAGCTTCTCTGGGCAACCTGTGCCAGTGGCTTAGCACCCTCACAATATTTTTTCTAACATCTCTCTTCTCTTAGGACAAGAACATAAAGCAGGTGACTGCAGTCTTTTGAGTTTCACCAGCTCTGTGGGATTAATTGCACTAAAACACCGCTCTGCTTTATTCCAAACATTTTGTGGAAGATTTGGCAGTGATTATAGCAAATATTTTTGTTCCTATTTGAAATGGCAGCCTGGCACTTCAGATGTCAGTGCTCCCTTGTCTTTGCACCCCGTAGTTCTTTCTGGTTCTTTTTGTTTCTCATATACTCATTCTTCTTTATCAAAACAGAGACTTTAACAAGTTGATTCATTTTATGCTATTTTCATCACTTTAGGCTTCATTGATCTCAGCCTCTATGACCAAGTAAGACTCTTGGAGAGCTGCTGGATGGAAGTTCTAATGATTGGTTTGATGTGGAGATCAATTGACCATCCTGGGAAACTGATTTTTGCACCAGACCTTGTATTAGACAGGTAAGAGCAATAAATTTCTCGAGAAGACTTCATATTAGCATGCTTGGAGGTGGAGTGAGTGGTAAGAAGAAGAGGATTAATCATGGCAGATGTTATTAATATTTCATCTAACAATATCATTTACTTGTGCTTGTAACAATGGTGTCCTGATGTTCCACATCCTTACAGGGGCTTAAGGAATGCTGAGCTTAAAAAGCATTGCTGAGCTTGCAAATTCCTGAACTCCTGTAGATTAAGGAATGCTGAGCTTAAAAAGCATTGCTGAGCTTGCAAATTCCTGAACTCCTGTAGCACTGAGTGAGAAGTTTCTCTGCATTTTTCACATCTTTTGCTGGTTTTGTTCCCTTTGTTCCAGGTCTCTAGATGCTGAAACTAGACTAAAGCAACACAGAGCACTTCCTTGTCCATTTGTCCCTACATCCCCCATTACAAAGTAGACATAGTGTCAGGCAATATTTTAATTGTTTTAAATAGATTTCCTACCTGTTATTGGTCCTGCCACTACAGCAGACTTCATAGTTAGCTATAGTAATGAACATTGCAGCACTAGACAAGGCAGATTTAAAGACCCCTATCTTGCTGTTGAATACTGAGAATATTTTTTCAAGGTAAAGCAGGGTGTTTTCAAGTTTAAAGATTATTTCTCCATAGCATCATGTACCAGGAAGGAAGAATATGGATTAGTAAGGATGTTTTTCTACAGAACCTAAGAAGGGTTTGACCTGAGCTTCACATTGGTAAAAAGTCAGGGAAACAATCTACTCTCTTGGGTAGTCTTTAAATGTGTTTTAGCCTTTTCAACCTGGGAAAATTCAGATTTGCACCAGTTCTGTGACTTGCAATCAATGATTATCATTGTAGATCTAGATAGACAAAATTGGCTAATAAATTAATTTATAAAATAGAGGAAATAAATGTTATTTGCTAATATAAAACACAATGCAAAGACATGCTGCATTGTTCCATGCAATGATTATAAATTGCTGAAAATGTACAAGACATTTACTTGCTGAGGAGCTAATATGTGTCAGAATATTTGATAGAGTCAGAATATTTGATGCGTTTCTTCATTTCCTCAGGGCATAGCAGAGGGGGAGCTTACAAGTATCTGGGCATGCTGTAATTTTATTTAGGACATCCTTAAATGAACCTGGTCAGTAACTTGATTGTTTTCATCTTAGTTGATCTTAGAATCCTGCAATGATTTGGGTTGGAAGGGACATTAATAATCATCTCATTCCACCATCCTGCCATGGGCAGGGACACCTTCCACCGGACCTGCAGAAGATTCTTGGCTCCAGTGTCTGGAGCTTCCCCTTCCCCACCTTCTCCACTGACCTTGGTGTCTGCATTTTCCCCTCACATATTTTCACCACCTCCTCCTCCTCCGGCCAAAAGAAGTGTGTGCCCCCCCCACCTTGGTCTCTTCTTAAATATGATTTCACAGAGGTGTAACCAACATCTCTAATTGGCTCAGCTTTGGCCAGCAGCACGTCCATCATTTCAGAGCCACCAGGGATTGGCT
>VZRN01000243.1:137158-324335 GCA_013397935.1 Dasyornis broadbenti
AAAAAAAAAAAAAAAAGGAACAGCAACTTCAGTGGTTTGAAATTTGCCATTACTGAATTTTAAACAAATTGGAACAATTTGTTTGGGACGTTTTTCAGATCAGAAAACAGGACCATTTCTAATATCCAAAATGTAGAAAGTTGCATTCTGTAAACACTTGCAAATATAAAAATAACCAACCACAATACCACCAAAACCCCAAATACCTTTCAGTACCTACACAGAAAAAGGTGTTCAGAGATAGGGACAAGAGTTGTTTTATTCTTTAAAAATGTCTTATTATTCCAAGTAACTTATTTTAGGAAGTCTTTCTTTTGCACCAAGTCCTGAGGCCTCCATTAGGCACAAACATGATGCTATTGGTTGTGGTAAGTCCTTGTGAAACAAATCTGGAAAATTATTCAGGGTGGTACTGTGCCCTGCACTACAGGATTTCAAACTGATTATCCAGAATTATACAGGCTGAGAGGATGCAAAATATGATCATACTTATGGTCAATCCTGCTTGCACTTTAAAGCAAAAATCAGGTTCTTATAAATGCTGACCTTTCATACCAGTGTAATTTTCAATTTAGACTTCATGATAAAGCCTTTTAAATTCTCCCAGAGATAAGATTGATAGGCCTTTTGCAGCCTCCTTCATGCTTTGACTTTTATCTGTCTGAGTCAGTTCCCTAATTCTACTTTTTTGGTAACATTTTGAATGTGTTTCCATAGGGATGAGGGGAAATGCGTAGAGGGGATTTTGGAGATCTTTGATATGCTCCTGGCCATGACCTCGAGGTTCCGAGAGCTGAAACTGCAGCACAAGGAGTATCTGTGTGTCAAGGCAATGATCCTCCTCAATTCCAGTGAGTATGTGGTTGGCTCTAATACTTACCAAACTGTACCTCTTCTTTTGAGGGTGGCTGGGAAATCAGCCTCAAAAAAACCAAAATATCAAATGATAAAAAGCTGTTGAAAGAGAATAATAGGAAAAGACTTCTGTCTATTAGATCATAAAGATTTTTGCTCAAGAAATTTCTAAACTGTATAATTTGCTGGATTTAGGGCTATGTCCTGTTGTAAGAAATGTATGAAAGAACCAAAGTCTGAAAGCTTCTCACAAGGTGGGGCTCATGGCCCAGGCTGTGGATCTGTCCTTTCCAAAGGGAACGTTTGTTCCTATCTCTCTGGATCCTGGTCATGTGTTAAGTTGCTGTACAGTTCTACAAACCTGTCTTTAGTTCTTAATTCTAGTAATACTAGTTACTCAACTGAGTGATGGTTTATTTGGCTTAAATGTTCCTATTTAATGGTAATGAATTTGTTAGAAACAATTGACAGTATTTAACAGTTCTGCAAGATGAATTTCAGGACATGAGCTTTGCTTTGCAGCCTCTTACACAAGGCAAGTGTTTGCTAGTTTAGGGTAGCCTGCAGTAAAATGATTTTTTTGCCCCAGAACATTTTGTAGTTAATGTTGACAAAAACATCCAACAACAAAATAACAGCTAAATTATTTGCATCTACTGCTTTCAGCAATAAGCTGCTGCATAATTCTCACTCCAGTCCTGAAGGGGAATAGTCCAGCTGCAATCCCATTTGTCGGCCCACTTGTTTGGGTGGGAGTGTTGCTTTGCTGGAGGGTAGAAAGGCTCTGCAGAGGGATCTAGACAGGCTGGATTGATGGGTCAAGACCAACAGCATGAGGTTCAACAGGACCAAGTGCTGGGTCCTGCACTTTGGCCGCAAAAACCTCCCGCAGCGACACAGGCTGAGGGAAGAGTGGTTGGAAAGCCATCACAATGATGAGCAGAAACGAGATTTCATGATGATGATGAGAGAAAATGGGCTCAAGCTGCACCAGGGGTGGTTTAGATTGGATATTAGGAACAATTTCTTCACCAAAAGGGTGGTCAGGCTTTGGAACAGGCTGCCCAGGAAAACCAAAACAAAATTAAACAAACCAGCCAAAAAACCCCAACAAAACCCCACATTCATAAGCCATATTGTCTTCAAAATTCACGTCTCAAAAGATCTCTCCCTTCACTTTCCCTGCTGTCCTTTCTTGTCAAAATTAATAATTTTCTCCTAATTTTCAACGTGTTCTGGAGCTCTGTCCTTCCATAGGTATCTCTAGAGGGATTGTTGCGGTTTCTTATTTCCCTTGTCCCAGGTCTCTTCTACTTTATCAATAATGTTATTGTGTGTTTCCAGACCTTCCTAGTGATGATTTCTTTTCTTCCTTGTCCATACCCCCAAACCTCTTCCTTTTTTTTTGTTTTTGCTGACTTTCAAGGTTTCTCACTGCAGGCATGTGCTGTATTATGACACCCTTGGTGATCTGTAGGGAGACCATGACCAGCTGTGTCACTATGTCACTGACACATTCTCCTCCCTCCCTACGATATACCCAGGGGAAAAGGGTTTCTTTCAACAAGAAGGGATTAGAACAAGCATAATGGTATAGTTCATAATAGTTAAAAAACAAGGTATTGGGGCAGGGGGGAACCCCTGGAGAATGGAGAGCACGTCCATTCACCTGGGTCTATGTGCAACATGTCTGGGGAGAATTTGGGAGAACTGCTCACTTTGCAAATGATGTGGCCATCACATTTTGGCAAAGGAATGTCAGTTGAAGCTTGATGTGGCACATGAAGCACCATTTGTTCAGTCTTGAGGGAGTTGCCAAGGAATGTATCTTCTCTAATCATGTTGAAGTATTGCATAATATAAAAATTCCATAATCATAAAGTTTTTTTTCTTCCTCGTGAGCAGTAAATATTTCTTTCTCTTCTCTGCTTAGGCATGTTCCCCTTGTCAGCAGAGGAACCTGAAAGTAACAGGAAACTGCACCACTTGCTCAATGTGGTCACAGAGGCTTTGGTGTGGGTTATTGCCAAGAGCGGGATCCCCTCGCAGCAGCAGACGACTCGCCTGGCCAATCTGCTGATGCTCCTCTCTCACGTCAGACATGCCAGGTATGTTTTACAGTGTGTGTAACACTTGTTTTATGTTAGTGTTTGTTTATTACATCTAAAAAAAAAAAAAAAAGGTGGCTGAAACTCCAGAGCACTCCTGAGGGAATCCTGGTGCTGCTCGTCACCTCTGTCACTGTGAGGCTTTCCTTCCCAGCACAACAAAACTAGCAGTAAACTTCAGTGCTTGCTGGTACTCAGTGATATGATGATATTAAAATGCTGTCTTAAGCTTATTACATTAAATTATTCATTATGAAGCTGCCTGAAACATTTAAAAATAATACACAAATTCAGCCCTTCAGAAAAACAGCCCACCCAGCCATCAAAACTCTTCCATTCAAAATGAAAATCTGTTCTAAAACTGATCTGCAGTGGTAGAGCAAAAATGGACTTCAGGGGCCATGCTTTTCCTAGGCCAAATTTGTAGTCTTTTATGTGGGGCTACACTGTTTTTGCCAAATTACTCATGCCACAGCAATGTCAGGCTCCTGTATTCCCCATGGGAAGCGGCTCCTCTGCTCCCTGCCAGGTCTTGGACCTCCTTGAGCTGCTCATCTGTGCTTGTGGGACAGCAGATAGAAACACAGGGTCCTACAAACACAGGCTTGAATTTTCAGTATGTTTGTCATTTTAAATTATTACCCAGAGGCCAGCTATTCACTAAGCTGTCTTATGGCTTGACTTTGGACTGTATGTCCAGGGAAGATGTCCTGGGACCAGGCTGGAGCACACAAAGGAGAGCTGGGTGTATCTGTAGGGACATTGGAAAAGGGATGTTCACCTTTGCAATAAGTGTCCTGGGAGAGCAGATGGCAGCAGCAGGGACCTGATGGTGCTGAAAGACAGCTTTTAGCAGTGAGTCTATGAACTGGGGGTGAGTTTGAGAGCTGGCCTTGCAGAAGTTCCAGCACCAGCCAGAGCTGAACCTGTCTCATGGCTCCAACGCATTCTGTACAACTGATGTTTTTAATGTTAAAAGTGGTAAGTGATCTCAGGGATGACAGCAGCTAAATCCTCTTAAATCCTGAGTAAAGAAAAAAAGACTGTCTTGAAACCATGAGTGTGTTTTTCTTCTCTGCCCTGTTGGAACCAGATTGCTGAATTATTTCCTGTTCTCCTGCATAGTAACAAGGGAATGGAGCATCTCCTGAGCATGAAGTGTAAAAACGTGGTCCCAGTGTATGACTTGCTGCTGGAGATGTTGAATGCTCACACCCTCCGAGGGCAAAGGAAGTCTCCGGCCACACACCCCGAGTTTGGCCCACTGGAGCAAATGGAGCCTGGAGACAGCCTGAGGAACGGGGCACCCCAGTAATTGTGTCGAGACCTGGAAATGTGAGGCTTTTTCAAAGCTATGGGAGAAAACAGAACTGCTGTGATGGGGCTGCAGAAGTGTGACCTAGTGTGAGTTCTCATCCCTTCTGGATTTGCACACTGGTGTCTCAGGAGAGGCCGTGGGATGCTCACCTCTGTCCATATTTCTGATATTGTAACAGCTGCACTGCTATAGTGCCTTTTCTGAGACTCTGCAAAAGCACCTTATGAAATCAAGCCTCAGAAGAGCACTGTGGGCCAGGGAATTGCTGCCTCTTCTTCTCAGAGGCAGAACTGAGGGGGAGAGGTAAAGGGACAGGTTTAAGGTGGCAGAAGAAACCTTTGCCAGAGGTTGGAGAGAGCACCTTGGTCTGTATCCCAGAGCAAGACTTTTAAGCACTTACTGGACAATGTCCTCTTTCAGCACAGGATGGTGAAATGTCCCTGAGGAATGCCTGCTCTGCAGCTGATCCAGACAAAGTGCCGAGATACAGACAGTGTAAAGGAGCTTATTCTCAAATATGCAATGGCTTCAAGGGGCTTCATCTGAAGGTTGTTTGAAATAGCTTCTAGAGCCAGTTCAGAACCTCTTCAGAAAGTTTAAACTGAGCTTAAGTTCGTAATTTGTGAGCCTGTTCTTAACACTCACATTATTATCTGCTTATAATTCTTCAGTGCTTTAAGCAACAACCAAATCGTCTGGATATTTCAGTCAATGCTGACCTTTGAAATGTGTTTTGTCTGTGAGATTAACATGTTGTTTTATATATTTATTAATGATGTTAAATTTATTCTAATAATTAGGTACAAGAGGTTGCTCTGTGAATATAGCTGTTTTTATTTGTATATCATCTGCTGATCAGGCCTTGTGAAACCAGCTAGAAAAAAAATCTTCCCACCCCTTTGACTGGTGTGTGGAATTAAGTCCTGCCCACCTGAAACCTCTTGTAGGGGATGAGGGACTGGATGGGAACATGGATGGGGATCTGTTTTTGTCTGCTGCCCTGAGGTTTGCTGCTTGCTTGTTCTCAGCATGCATGGCACCTTGTGCTGTGGTTTTCATATCTTTATAGGAGCCCTCAAAGAGTGAGGATGGGGATAATGGTAAATGTAAAGGTAACGTAGAGATGGGGATAATGGTAAATGTACAGGTAACGTAGAGATGGGGATAATGTAAAGCACTACTTTGCTTTGCAAGTGTGATGACTTGTTTGAATTACACTGAAGATGTAGTGGTTTAAACTTCCTTGTTGTGCATGTGTTTAAGCTGCACTGAGTAAAAAAAAAAGAAACAGTGATGACCCCAGTGATCAGCAGGGTGGCATCATTCATTCTGGTAACTGTCTCTCTAAATGGGCACATTTAAATATAGCACATGCATGTTTTGGGCATTATGGTGAAATAAATTGGGATCACACCAAAAGTCTATTTTGAGACAATAAATCTTTTGGATTAGAGACTTTGATTAGTATGCCATTTGCATACTTTGAGTATTAGTCAAACCATTAATCTTGGTAGTTTTTTAAAGCCAAGGACAATATTTTTTATAGGTGGTCCATAAAGAGTTTTCAGTGAGTTACACAAATCTATTGTCTGTTTGATCTTGTACTACACCAGATGCTGCTGCTGATCTAAATTTTTACTCGCTGCCTTTTTATTGTTTTTAAGAAACTGTAATATAGCAGTGTCCTTCTAAAGAAGTGTAATATTTACAATGAACAAAAGGGAAAAAAAAATATGAGTAGAGTCTGGAATTTATTGTTACTTTCATTTTGAGAGATGTTTTGCTGTGAAACAAACCTGTCTCAGTATTTCTTAGGCTTGATTGTATTCTGGCCTCATTGCCTGTTGTATTGTTCTTTCTCTAATTTTTCTTATCCTGTGTAATCTTTTGGTTTAATACAGTTTTTCAAAGAAATGTTAAAGTGATTTGTTTGTTTGTTTTGCTTTAAAAGTACTGAATTTATGTACAATCTTAGAACAAGCCTCTTAAAGAGAAAATGGGAAGGACTGGGTATAAATCATGAAATTAGCTTCTAAATGGAAATTTGCTGTGGACTGACTGTAAAAAGGCGATACTGCAGTTTTGTGCCACGTGTTGTTCATATATGTTGCTATTAGCACAGTGCAAATAGGAAGATGATGTGATTTTAACCTACTTTTTGTCTTGAACATAATTTTATTAAAAGTTACTAATAGTGTTTTAAAATGGGTGAAACTCAACAGCTGTGGGGTCTGGATTAATGTAGCTATGCTCATATTGGGAGAAGGAGAAGATGCACATCTCCAACAGCACAGGAAGGGGTGTGGCAGTGACTGAACAAGGGTGCCTGGGTCTCTCGAGAGAGATGCTGAGTCTGTCGTGGGTCTGGATCCCCCAGATTCTGCCAGGTGCTGCATTCCTGGTGTGGAGCATGTCCATGTCGCTGCCATTAGAGCAGAGCTGCCATACTGTGCCTCCATTGGCATCTTTTCCAGGCTCAGTGTGAATGAGTGGAGTCCTCAGGACCTGCAGGGGCGCTCGGGAGGGGCTATTTTATGGCTTTCCTTCACTGCTTGGCTGTAACTCAGCTTCTGCTGGGACCTGGCAGAGGTGCTGCTGCTGCCTGGAGAAATGGGGCTGCCATTCTGGAATGTTCACAGAGGTGTGCAAACCTGGCTCAGGCAAGAGGACAATTGCCATGGGTTAAAAAATACGGAAAGAAAAAAGCAAGGAAGGAAGGCCAAACTTTTTAACAGCACATATAAGGAAAACATGCTGAGCTTCCTCTCTCAAGTCTGAAACTAGAACCAGATGGTAAAACAACCTTGGCTGTTTTTTTCTTTTTTTTGTAAAGAAATGTGGTTTTAGACAGGTGAAATGCTTTGTCTCCAGGAATGTGAGACCTTTTCCACACCTCTGTCTTCCTTCAACTTACCCATTTTTAGTGCTGTCATGTTTCCAGTCAGAGAGGAGAGTGTGGAGGAAAGATATGTAGATGTGTTGAAACATTCTCCCCAGAGATAGTGCCCAACAGGGTAAGTGCTAACTAAGGCAGGTAGCACTTGAATTTTATTTTTTTAAAATAAATATGCATATTTCTATAGTCATATTATGTTAATTCCTTGCTGACTGAATGATAGATCTATACACGGATCATTGTGGTGGAAGGATGGTTTAAGTGCTGGAACTTTTTTCTTTTACTCTTGATGACCTGGGGAGTATGAAAGATACTTGCTACATTTGCATCATTACAGTGGTTTAGCAGAGCCTAAAAATGCAGTGAGCCCCCGGAAAGTTGCCTGTTGATCCTATTTGATCTGTCACCAGCAATCATCCTCTTCTGAGCTAAGAATTTTTGTCGTGTTTGGATTTCTATCACAGAACAATGAAATGGTTTGGGTTGGAAGGGACCTCAAAGATCATCTCCCCTGCAATGGGCAGAGACGCCTTCCACCAGACCAGGTTGCTCAGAGCTCTATCCAGCCTTGCCTTGAACATACCCGTGAGTGGAGCATCCACAGCTTCTCTGGGCAGCATGTTCTAGTGTCTCAACACCCTCCCAGTGTCCCGTCACTCCATGCCCTTGTCTAAAGTCCCCCTCCAGCTCTGTTGTAGCCCCTTCAGGTACTGGAACCTGCTGGAAATCTCCCTGGAGAGGAGAGAATTCCTCCTCCCTGCAAGGATTTCTCCAGAGCCTGGCCAGGTGTCTCCACGCCACCCCACCTTCCATTCCATCCCCCTTAGTAGGTGCTGGCTGCAGATTGTGGGTGTGAGGACTCATTGTGGAATAGTTTTGAACATATCACCCACGTTCCATCCAGGGTGCAGCAGCAGCGTTTTACCCTGTAATTTCTGTACCGTTATAACTTCTGTTAGGCTGTGACTATAACTTCTCAGTTTCCTCTAATTTAAAGGCCATCTTTTCATGCTTCCATACAGTCGGAGCTGGAAGCCATGGAAACCCCTTTGCTATCACCACCATCCATCTCAGAAGAAATGGTTTGACATTATTTAGGTCCTGTGAGATAATGAGTCAGCAAAGCAGTTAAGATGTGGTCATCTGGTGTGCTGACCCAGTGACTAAACCAAATCTAGAGACTCTCGTATGAAAAACAAATGGATTGATAAAATACGGAACATAAGTATTATTTACATTAATTTTTCACAGTATTTTACTACTAAACTGAAGAGTAGTGCATTAAATGGCACTTTCATAGCTAAGACTTCATTTATGATCTGTGTATTGTTTAACTCCATCTTTACATTTAAGAGTCACCTACACTCCTCATGCATTGTTGAGTGTCAGCGATTTCGATTTAAGTGCACAAAGAAAATGAAATTGCCATGTTATAAAAATGCCAACATCTTCTGCTACTGCCTCAACAGACAAAACCTTCTTCACTCATCACAGTGTCACGTAGTCAAGAGCTAGCATAGCCATTACCAGTGCTTACTGGCCATCTCCTACGTCCATTTTCCACAAAATTTCCTGAGTCCTGTTATTTTAATTTCAACATTTCACTCTCTCTGCAAGTTTGTAACGGAAATGGGCTCCTGACTGAAAGTGGTGCTTTTTAAAATACTTTATGTAGGTTATGGTAATGTGAAAACAACCCAACATCCCAGCCCCTCCCTTTCCCCCAGCTGCCTTTAGTTCTGTAAACGATGGTATTTGTCTGGTGCTGTGTTTCATTTAGTTATGGATTGTTGCAGCTGACTAAACAGGCATCATTAAATGCAAATATACAGCTTTTTGTTAATTTCTCTCCTGTAGCTGAGCTCAGCTTGGTCTCATGAGCATGTAAGGTGTGTGATCAGTGTCTGAGGTACCTTCCACCAGACCAGCTTGCTCCAGGCACCATCCAAACCTGCCCTGGAACACTTCCAGGGGTGGGGCAGCCACAGCTTCTCGGGACAATTTATTCCAGTGCCTCACCACCCTCACAGGAAGGAATTTCTTCCTAACATCTAATCTAAACCTGCCCTTTGTCAGTTTAGAGCCGTCACCCTTTGTCTTACTACTCCATGCCCTTGTGAAAAGCCCATCCCCAGCTCTCTAGAAGGTCCCCTTTAGGTACCAGAAGTTACACTTAGGTCTCACTGGAGCCTTCTCATTGCTGTTAACGATGGGGGCGGGGGCAGGCATAGCTGAAGACAGGCTGAGGCCTCACCTCACTGCTAAAAAAAAAGACTTCAAAGAAAAACTGATTTTGGTTTGGTTTGATTCCTACTACGCACGAGCACAGGCTGTGCTTGCTCCCGCTACTGCATCTGCCCTCTCTTTTAAATATTCTTTTTTCCCCTTCCCTGGCCACTAACAACCCAGTCCTGAGTAAGATGATGACACAAAGAAATTGGTGCGGATATAAGATGACTTGTTTAAAGCAGGCTTCCGTGTCAGCCTTCATTGCAGTGATTATAATCAACTGGAAATAAAACTATTTAAAATAGGCTTGAAGGAAAAAGATTTAAGCTATTTCCCAGACTTTTTTTTGGTGACATTTTGAGATAATTTCTTGAAAGCTCCTCTTTTTATATATTACATCAGCTCAACAATTTGATATAACTGTTCATAATGAAAGGAAATTGTAGACTATGAAATTTTCCTTAGACCTTTTAACATTGTTCAATTCTTTTCCCCTGCACAGGTTCTTTAATGGAAGAAGAACCAACTATCATGTCAGCAACTATTACTTCTTGGCAGAAAGGTCTGCATGGGCATTTGTGACAAGCTGGCAAAGAAATAATGGTTAGAGTTAGCTCACTTCTACACAGCAAGAAACTTGAATGAGCTCCATCTTAAAGTAATTGCTTTGAAAATACCAAATAATGATGACAAGAAGGAGAGAGGACAGTATAGGTGCCTGTGTGCAGTGAGGGGGATCCATTTCTGGATACAGCACCAGTGAGAGAGCTGTAGCTGGGACCGTGGTGCTGGAATACAAGTCTGGCACCAAGTCTGGCACCTCAACACAGCTTATGAGTTTAGTTTAATATCCTGGAAATAAACCATAGTGGGTTTGTCACCATGGCTGGGAAAAAGCTGTTGGTTTGTCCATTCTCTGAGCATCAGGACAATCCCCCTGCCAGAAGAGCAGAGGTGAATCAGCAACCACCAGTGCTGATAAGTGAAGAAAGGGTGGGAGAACTCTCATAGGCTAATCAGAGACCTTATTTTCTTTGGTAAGCACTACAGAAAGTGGCAAATTCCTGGGTGTTTTTCACTGCAGTGCACAAAAAGCATCTGACCAAAGCCCTTACTACTGCACTGAGCTCTCCTTGATGTGAATTCCCCCAGTCTAGCACTCCACTATAGAAAGTCAGTTCCAGGATGGGAAACAGTTCGGCATTTCGAACTAGTAATAAGCATTAATTGCTTCAACTTTGTATTCTTCCTACAGCAACACTTACAAAGGAAAGGATCTGTACCATGGAACACAGGTCCCACTTCTGGATTTGTGATCTCTTGCTCTGACAAGCAAGGGAGTGGTTGTGCTTCTTCCAGCACCACTCTGTTAGCAGGCAAAGAAGGTGACTCTTCCAGGAGTGGACCAGGCTCACTGCTGGAACATAAAGCTGGTTCCCCCCCACCACACACACCCACAGTCCTGCAGACATTGGCAAAATTTTAATGACAGTACTCAAACTGTACAACCAAGGGGCAGTGGCAATGCTGACTGTACACAGTGTTTCTCCAGCCACCACCAAGTGCCAGTTTCACTTTAAAAACAAAGCTTATAAAAATGCACAATTGTCTCCCAAGGTACTGTACACTATTCAGCAGGTTAAAAACTGGAAAAAAAAAATCTTTCTTTAAAAAAGTCATTGCACTATTTGTATACATCAGGGATAGTCTACATAATCATGTTCATCTAGAAAATATGTGCATTATAAACCATTTCCATGCAATGCAGCAATTCCTTATTTCAAAGGTGGTATAAAAAGACAACACAGCAGTCCTAACCACTAGAACACTTTATGTCAAACAAAACAAATGTGCATCATGATATTGAACGTGTTAGATGAATAAAATACAATAACAAAGATTCAAAAATATGTATTTTTTTTGTTTCCACCAAGTGACTACAGTACCAAAAGATACAGGTAATGTGAAGTGTGTGCAGAAATCATGTTAAATGAAGTCACTCTTCACCTGCTTGTTTGTCATGCTAACCCAAGACAGACTGCTATGTTTAAGATGACTGTGATGTCATGTCTGCATCTAATAACTCAACACCTTGCAAGCTTAAGAGCACTGCCCCTATAAAATAGTGTATCTATTGCATTGAAGTATAAAGTGTGTGGCTTACGGTTTTTAAAAAAAAATCAATACAAAAGGTTTTGTTTTCCGTACAAAAAAACGCTGACATTTTGTCAAGATATACATTTTGAGATGTGAAATTTGCTGCTTGATTGATGCTGGAGCAGCGTGGAGAAAAAAAGCACCACCCAAGAGTGTTTTAGTGTGACTGGAGGGTGTCCTAAGTCGGGGGGGGCCCGTTGGTGTAGCGCAGCATGGGGTAGAAAGAGCGGGCGAAGTTGTTGGCTTGGGTGCAGCTGTAGTCTTCCTCAGAGGAGGGGATCATGCAAGCCAGGAGCAAAAGGAGCAGAAAGAACAACTGGAGAGGTAAAGCTGCTCGTAAGACTCGGTAAAAGAAAGAGGGAGACCCAGGGTTTGCCTGCACAGGTTGTGGATTGCTTTCACTCCTGGAAAGGAGAAACAAAGAACAATAGGCACTTAAGGGGTTGAGTTAAACAAGTTGGTTTTACCCTATTTTCAGATGCAAATTTAAACATTCCCAGGAGGCAAGCAGACAATTCCAAATAGGTGTTGAAGTATGAAGGAAAGTCATTCACACTGATGAGGTTCTTTCTCTGCCCTGGCATTACTGAGATATACCCTTTGAACCGGCCCCAAAGGACTGGGGGTTAAGTTCTCCCTTTGTCCTTCATGGTCTTTTTGTACTAAGTGGCTCTCAGTGGCAAGTCTCCTCTTCCAAGCATACTGATGGAATTACAGGAGGATTTAAACATAAAATATCCACCATCTGGCACAAAAATATTTTTTCAAGAGTGAAGACAAGCCAGTGTTGCACATCACTGCAGAGGTCCTGGCAGCAGGAGTGCTAAAGGAAACCAATCCCTAAGGAGCAGCCTGGAGCTGGTAGGTAGAGGGGACACTACAGGTAGGCAGAAATCACCTTCACCCATTTGTCAACCCACAAGGAACAGCTGCCCAGGTTTCTGCTGGCACTCAGCTCCTCTCTGCCATACTCACTATTTTTCAAGAGATCAGGCAAATAAAAAATATTACCTTGTACTGTTGCCATTTCTGCCATCAGCCGTTCTCCTGAGGGCCATCTGTTGAGAGAAACAGCTTTTAGTATTCAGGTTTCACAAACTACAAGGAATTTCTCTTTCTCAGAAAAGACAGCTGTAGACTTTAAGGTGTGATTGTAAATTCTGTAATAAGGGACATGGACCTAAAAGATAAAATTATTATACCTTCCACACTAAATATGAAAAAAAAAACCACTACATGCTGATAGCAAAATACTAGAAAAATATACTTGCCTTCTTCACAGCAGGGCTGGATTTCTCTTCTTCTGGATTATAGACTCCTGAGTCCAAGTCATCTGGAACTAGCAGGAATGTTTTGCTATCCTAAAAGACAACACCACCTTCCTCTTTAAAATGCACATTCAAAACTGACACCAAATGAAGTGCACAGAACCACCTTTCACTGTCTCTGTGGGTGCGCAGCCTGCTGCCCCCCTACACGTGCATAACCAGTTCCCCAGAACAAAGCAATGTTTTACAGTGTCCAGCCTGAAAGAATGACAATGGAATGGGTGCACATAGGTATTAACTTGAAAATGTCTCTATCTGATAGGCCTCAGGATAAGCAACCCATTGCTATGAACTACAACTCCTGTTCATTACACATTATTCCTAGCCTGATACTTGGTCTGGATCACACAAATTCAGGTTGGAAGGGACTTCAGGAAGTTCATCTGGTCCAACCTCCTGCTCAAAGCAGGGCCAGCTATGAGATCTGACCAAAAGCCTTGCTCAGAACTTTATCCTCTCTGCTCTTCAAAGCCCTTGAGGACAGAGGCAGCATAACCTCTCTGTTACAATACTGTACTAGCCTTGTGGTGCTGAAGTCTTTCCTACAGCCAGAATTAACTGTTCTTTTTTCAGCTTATGAAGGTGGAAGTACTTAAGCTTTAAGCCAGGTTTTTTATAAATACCTTCACTCTTTGTACTCTATTTCTTTCCGGTAAGGAAGATCCATGAACGAGTATTTAAATTCCAACTCACCAGATTCCCTTGTACTGTTTTTAAGTCATAAGAGACTTGTTCAATCAGCTGTTTCAGTTTTGTTCCAATTACATGAACCTTCTCTTCCTCTTCAATGTAATCACCATCTGATTTCAGCAGCAGGTAAGCAGTGAGCTCTTGGAGGGAGTTTACATTAAGCTGTTTTTCCAGCAGCTCTTTCTCCAGTTGCTAAGAACGAACGAACAAACAAAAAATAGCACAACAGACTGTTACCCTCAACTTCAAGGACGTTCTCCCAAAAGGAGGAACCCTGGAAGGCTTTAAAGAACAGCATAACCTACCTGAGAATCCACAAGGCACAGGAATGGTTATTACAACTACATGGGAAATGAAGTTCTCTTGAAGAGACTAGTTGTACCTGCTTGAGCTGACACTTAAAAATAGTTCTAGCAGCAGGTAATTCATATAGAGTAGACATTACATTTTGAAAATTGGAAGTCTTATTCCAGTATAAAGGCTGATTATGATGTGTAATTATGGAAAAATTGCCTCATACAGGCAATACCTTGGTCTATTTCAGAAACCACCCCCATGTCTGAGTACAGCAGATTTGAGGACAGGCTGCAGACACTGTGAGACATAAACACCCTGCTCTTCATTGTGTGGTGAGAGCTACTGACTCCTGGGGAGAGCTGAGGTGCTGCAGTTAAGTCTACACTTACCATTAGCTCCTTTTGGCATTCCAGTATTGTATTAGGATCAGCACTGGGATCTGTGATTTGTGTTTCATTCCTCCGGCTTTCAGCACTTGCTAACCACAGGATTAGTTTTTGGCTCTGGTCATGGAAATCCTAGAGAAACAAAAAATTGGCGCGTAAGAGAAAAAACACCTTTGCAGTGCCTTCCCCTGGCTACAGACAGAATGCCAAATCCAGATCAGACAGAGCCACCACAAATTCACAATTAGTGAGGGTACAGAAACCTTGTTAAACTACTCCACCTATGTAGTAATGGGGTATTATCCAGTCGAAAGGTATTTTTACCAAACCCTTTCAATCCATCAGAGGCAGCTTTCTAAGGAAACTAAGTGTCTTGGATTGTGAACGACCATTCCGCTCATGTGCAGGAATTACTCCTCTACCCTACCCTTACCCCTCTCCCCTTAACTACCCCTGAGCAGTATCCCAATCCCAAAGAGCTTTCCCTTACAAGCTGGCATGTGATATGCACCTGGCAGTGCAGTAAGGCTTGTTGCAGACCCTTCCTCCAGTTGACCAGAGCACGAGTTGCTTTCTCCCAGTGCAAGTTGACTTTCCGAAGCCTGTTCTGCAGCTCTTTGAACTCTGTGCCGTCTGCTTTCTGGAATTCTTTGCTGCTCAGGTTAGCAGAAAGCAACACTGCTTTGTAGTTGTCAAATGCTTTAAGCATGTCCTGGTAGAAAAAGAGGATTAGAAGCTTTTACGAATGATGAAAAACATGTTATTTATTTACAATAAAACCATGCACTCAAAAGTATCACAGGTATTGGGGAAGAATGTTTGAATCTGGTGGCTTTTCAATACTGCTAAGAAACATATCAGGGTAGGTTTATGTCTGGGGTTGTTTTTAGACCAAATCCTTCACTTTGAAGAAAATAAGTGTGACTGTGCTTCTCCCTAAGTCACAGGCATTATGACTTAATCCACCTGTGCCTTTTAATTCCTCTGAGCTGCCTCCTGCCCTGACCTATACCCCCATAGGTCATCACATGGTATTTTCTCTTAATTGATAAAAGTTTTGCCACCTCAAAATCCTAGAATAATGCTGAAAGGGACATCTTGTGTACTCCATTCTCCTGGTCCAAGTAGAACCAAGTTCAAACTCTGTGGAGGATGCTCAGGGCCTTATCCACTCAAATTTTCAGTATCTTGCAGGATGGAGATTCTCCATTCCCTCTGGGCTTCTCATCCCACACCAGACTACCCATTGTGAGAAATTGTATTTCTTCTCTCTGGTCCGAGTTTCTGTCAGCCCATTTCTCTGTCTTGTCAAGGCCCAAAGGCAGTCCTGTCTGCTCTCCTCTTCTCCCTTAGAATTGCAGGCTGAAATAATATGGAATTTGCCAAGTCACGGCCATATCATCTAACCACCTTTATGTTATAGTGGAGCCTGCATTTCTGAAGGTTGTTCAAAAAAATGAATGCCAAACAATACCTTCCTTGTACCCTCCAGTTTACAGTTTGAATCAAGGGTACTCAGTCTTTTCCAAGTTGCTCTTGCAGTAAGAAAACTAAGAGCTGCAGAATGAATCCCACAAGCCACACAGCCCAAATTGCTCTTCTCAGCAGCCTTTCTATCCAAGAGCGTCAGTCTCTATATTCTCAAGATCTGAGTCCTACTTGTTGAGAACTGCTGGTCTAAATTACTTTTCACCCATCAAAGAATCCTGCTGCCCTCCTCCAAGCAATAAACTTTCTTTTAATATCAGACAAAGCAAACAGTCCACCACAGACTTCAGAACATCAGTAAGCCAGTCTGCAGGCAGACTCGCTTTATCCTTATCCAAGGCAATTGGGATGTCCTGACTCCTCATGAAATTTACTTCTTAGAGCACACTGGTTCTTTTAACATCCCTATAAAGCCAAACTGTCTGAAAACGGGATTTACAGCCAGCTGGACTCCTCTTAAGCAGATGCAGAAGAGAGAAAAAGTGAGGCTCTGCTCCTTGAGGCGGTCAGACACCAAACTCCAGGCTGAAGGGAAGAACCTCCCTCCACTCAAGAGGCACCAGCAAACCTTTCCTAGGGCTTGGTGCCTAATCCAGATCGGTTAAAGGTGTCAGAGTCAATATTACCGGAGTGCAGAGTCATTCTCCCTGGCCTAGTAATGACTCAAGGATGTGAAGGCTCAAACATACTCCCAACAACCCCTCCTCTGTCCTGCAGTGTCCTGTTCGTGAGTGTCACCCCAAGGGCGACACAAGACTGACCAGTAGCCTCAGGGTGACTCCATATGGGGCTGCTGGTGAGGGGTGAACACACAGGGATTTGTACTTACACAGATTTTAGGAACACTTCCTCTCTCAGACTTCAACCTGAGGCATTTCATTACCCCAGACCCAGGAACCCAGCTTTTACATGTGCCCTGGTAACCTGCTGGATCAACTTGCAGAAGCCACAGCTTTAGAGCAGATCTTTGTCAGTCTCCTGCTGCAATTACACCCCACCCTCAATTAGATTTAAAAAAAAAAAAAAAAATCAGTCTAGACTTTGCAGCCTATTGACCTGGCTACTTTTCAATTGGATTTTGGTTTGCACAGAACAAGGAAAAGATGTTGATATCATTGTGCAAAAAACCAGAAAGGGAGAGGTGGAGAGATTTTTACTTCGTTCTGCCAATCTGTACATATGAAGACAGAAGCACTTTGCCTAAGATCTGCTTCAGTCCTCTTAGCTGAGAGCAGCTCAGCTCCCCTGTGGCACAGGAACATTGCTACTAGCATCCATGCTGCCAGCTGATCCCAGGTACACAAGCACAGTGATAAAAACATTAGCATCTTGAAATCCCTCTTCTCAGTATGCCATAACTTACTTTCAGTTTCTTGACCTTTTGTTCCAATGCCTGCATGCTGGTTGGAAGCTTCACTTTTTGCAGCTCTTCCAGCTCTTGCTCGGTTTTATCAAGCCAAGAAGAGATGTCGCTGAGGTCTGAGTCCAGTTGCTGCCACTGCTGCAATTTCTGTTTCATCCTAAGTTTATTTCTAAGGTCCTGAGCTTGCATGAGCTCCCATCTATCAATAATGCCTGCAAATCATAGAAAAACAAACATTTAAGTCTTCACTAAGGTGAAGAGTGTGTCAAAGAGACACAAAAAGTTTCACAAGTAAATTATTCTCCCTTCTACTTGAGGCCAAATAATTGCTGTAATCTATTACTGTTATTCAGCCACACTTTTTCTTGAGATTCTGCAGTCTCTAAATTTCATATTGCTGGTCAAGTTATCCACATAGCAATGCTACACAGAATTTTAATAACAGTAATTGGAGATGTTTTAATTCACTTGGAAGAACAGAGCAAATCTAAGGAGACAGAATCCAATGAGCCCAGCTGTGATTTGGTGAACACCAAAATTCATCACAGCACGCATACGATCCAAAAGTTAGGATGTGGGTTTGTGTTTTATGTCTACATGGAGCTGCCAGAGAGAGTCCAGAGGAAGTCACAAAGACGATCAAAGAGCTGAAGCACCTCTTCTATAAAGAGGCTGAGAGAGTTGGGGCTGTTCAGTCTGGAGAAGAGAAGGCTCTGGGGAGACCTTAGAGCAACTTCCAGTACCTACTGGGCCTTCAAGAGAGGTGGAGAGGGACTTTTGATATGGCTGTGCATTGACAGGACAAGGGGTAATGGCTTTAAACTGACAGAGTGCAGGTTTAGATTGGATATTAAGAAGAAATTCCTTATTGTGAGGATGCTAGGACCCTGGCACAGGCTGCCCAGAGAAGCTGTGGCTGCCCCATCCCTGGCAGTGTTCAAGGCCAGGCTGGATGGGGCTTGGAGCAAGCTGGTCTGGTGGAAGGTGTCCCTGCCCATGGCAGGGGCGCTTGATTCTAGATAATTTTAAGGTCTCTTCCAACCCAAACCATTCCAATGACTCTATGTTTCATCAGCTCAGTGCTAAAGGACATGGAGATACCACCTGTGTGATCACCAACACTTTCTGAAAGCACATCTAAACTATTCTCAGGCTTTTCCTATTCATCCCAGGTATGGGACACAACCCTGGACCATTTGTGAGACCAGAGACACAAACTAAGTAAGCTGGTACATGTAGCTGCAGTCTTTTTTTGTATCACATGATTTGCTTTTGTGATTGCAGTACAATGTGTTGTTACAATCTCAAGCACCTGAAACCAGGAATGAGGTCCTAAAAGGTCAAGAGAACCAGCTTGCTGATCTGTTTGGATGAAAGAACCACTGTAAAGACACTGAAGAACAGAATACATTACCAGCTTTGTCAAAGCATTTCTGCAAATGGGAGCTGTAGCATCTTGTTATATGGAATGCCAATTACTCCACATAGCAATCTTATTTTAGACAGGGACTTCAGCTTGAAATCTCTTTAGAAGTCTCTGAATTGTTCAGTATCACACAAAAGCGAAATCGTTCACATTTATTGCAACCAGCAAAGAGATAGAAGTGTATTACGAAAGAGAAAAATCTCAATTCTGGCAGAAAATGTGAAAGCTTAGAACAGCACACACGTGTTGGACAGAACCAGGTGAGAGGGGAGCTTAGCAAAACTTGGCAAAATACATTAACTTTTTTTGCTTTTTTTGCTCCCAAATGTGCTGCCTTTGTGCCATCTCTGCTTTGTCACCCCAGAGTCCCAGGACAAACACCACAGCCCTAAAGCCACTCCTAATGCTCTGTACCTGGCTGCTTCTCTGCTGCTGCTATATTCACAAGCTCTTGGTCGTCTTGGGGCTCCTCATCACTCATGCTGGTAGACGGAATTTTCTCCTTGCTGCTGCTGTTGCTGCTTGCAGAGCTGAGCTGCTTCACCTGGAATGACATTTTGGTGGGTCAGCCCTGCAGGTTAACAAGCTGTCAAAGGTCAAACTTAATTTGTGTTACTTTGGGGTGGCTGGGCTGCTGCTGAGCTCTTGTACATCAGGTTTAGCACTGGGCTTCTGCAGCTTTGCTAACAATTTACATTGGCTCTCTGTGCCTTTCTAGTAAACAAACACACGCCATGGTGATGCCAATTATTACAAGAGTGGCCATGGCAAATTAATTGCTTTTGCACTACATGTACCAGACAATGTACATTTGCTGGATTGTGGTCCTGGCAATATTGACTCTAAGACTTTGAGACTGGATTAATGATGACAGAAGCAGCCAGATACCAGTACCACCCTGTCTGGAAGAGTGCTGACAAAGGATCCAGATCCACTGAGCCTGGCAGCTGCTGGTGAAGTCATGGCTAGCAAACAGCCACCAAGGCTAAGGTACCAATGGACAATAAGCCATCTTGGCACATTCTTCAGTGCCCGGAAGCAGATTAAATGATGTGTTGCATGTTAGAAAGGGACCCTTCAAATTTGCTTAGGAAAGGGAGATATAACAGTAAGCATCAAGAGTTCACACCCTCTCCTTTGTGGGGGTTAAATTCTCCTAGACTTGTCCTGTGACAACAGAGGAAGGAAGTTCCTCCACACACTGACCAACCAGGAGTCCAACCTGAGCCACCAGAAATAATGTCTAAGTTTGCGTGAAGTGAAAATTTCCACAGCCCACCCCCCACCACCCCCGCAACTATTATTTTCCTTGATGCTGGAGAAGGGAGGAGGATAGAGTTACAGAGAACAACAAACAAACAGACTGCGTAGTACAGGTTCAGTGCTGACAGAGCCTCCAACTCACATAGTCTGGTTTATAGGGAGTACTTGTCTCTGGTCCAGACAACACATTTTCAACTATCTCTGCCTGGTTGTATCTGTGCTTCCTGCAGACTGGGCTCCCCGGAGAATGCCAAGGATGAGCTTCTGAAACAGACTTTCCTGAAACAAATAAAACCAAAACCACACACCATGACTGCAAGGTCCCACCTCCACGAGGAAGCTGTTGCTTTGTATTAAGTTAGAAAGCGCTTTGAATAAAATGGCATTAAGTTATGGCATTAAAATTACAGTTTTGCAGCTTTCCTTGCAAAGCATGCACATTTGCAAAACATCAACGGTGTTTCAAAGGTAATGAGATGAGAGCCATGCAGTTATGGGACATTCTGTTTTCTTCCAGAAAATGCTTGAATACAGGTATGAGTATTCAAAAAAAAACCCAAAAGACAAGGCTGCACCATGGTTTTGAAATTTTGCATCCCAACAATAACTATCACATGTATCTGCAACATGTCAGTAGGGACAAGTTAGACATGTCCTGGTTTGGAGAATGTTTGTTCTGGATTTAACAGAAAGGACACACATAGTTCTATCATGCACAAACCATAAAAAAAATACTTGAGGAGTTGGAGCTACTGCCTTCAGTAATTATGCAACCAAAATTAGCAACAACCAAAAACTGGTACTACCCAGATCAAATCACCGAGAAAGAACCAAAAGACTTTGGATCAGTACAATGAAATGCACATTAACCACCTTGGCATTTACCAGGCAAAGTCTAAATGGTGTGTTCTTGACTGCTTTTAATGTACATGTGGATACTGCAGCGTAAGAACACCATGACAGGATGAGACATGGTGTCCACACAAGGCAGGAAGTCAGACATTACATATGAGAGAGGTTGAGGAATATAGCGTGCAGCACAGGGAGATTGCCATGTTCAGACACATGCATTAGCAGGTGCCTACCAGAAGATGCTTTCAAAGTTTTTGTGGTCATTTTAAGATATGCCTCAGGGTTTTCAGTGATTTCTACATCTGAAAAAAGAATAATGTCATTTTCCTCACTATTCAGTATTTTCCAACTATTAGAAACAACTGAAACAATGAGGGACAGCAAAGACAAAGAACAAAGCAAGTGGTTGGTACCATTTTCAAACATTCTTAAACAGCAAGGCTTCCAAAACCTTATGTTTCTAAAAATACAAGCTTGGTTTAGACAGTATGATTTCCTTCATCAAGACATCCATCTATTAATGGTACTTGAAAACCAACCGATAATGTGGGAGCAAGACTTCAATCCCCCTCCCACACAGGGACATCCTGCAGCTGTCCAAACCAAACTGCTGGACCAAATTGGTTCTCACCGGACAGAGCACTGTAGTATGTTGCTTCTTCATCATCTTCATGAGAGGAAGAACCTCCCACGTCACCTGTGTGATCCCACTCAAGTGGGATGGAGTCAACACTGACAGGGGTCTCACAGCCTGATCTCTCATGGCATTGAGTAGGGGGCACAAGGTGGCAAAGTGACTGTGTTGATGAGGGCCCCTCAGTGATGGCCTTCTTATGCCAGGGATCATTCTGGATTTCTCTGGAGTCTTCTTGATCTGTCTCATTTTCAGAGTTATCTTTTTCATCATCCAATCCCTACAAATAAGTAACAATTATTGCACATTAATAAGACTTACAAGAGATCTTAACGAGCTAATGATCGAGTCACACAGAGGAGCCAGTTTCATAGTCAGCTGCAGCAATCAAAGACCATGTGCCTAAAATTAAAGGGAGAAAATTTCTGCCATCTTCCTCTTCTGCCAGAACAAATCCTCACATCAGAAGCTACCTCCCCTCTATCAAGGCACTCAACCACCACCATGACAGCTCTCTAGTTTGCAGAAAGAGTAGCCAGTCCCAAAAGGACTTCACAGGACAGTAAGGAAATGATGTTCAGGTAGGAGTGAAGAGCTACTTGTAGTTTTTCATGTTATTTCCTTTACCTGGCTTTCTAACAGATCATCTTTCTTTTTGAGGCCAGGCAAACTGAGAATCATCTCAAAGTTCCCAGGGAAAAACAAAGTGCATGCTGTTCCCCATGCAGGGTTCTCACAAGTGGACAGATGGAGTGGACAAACAAACATATAAAGAGATATTCTAACCACATTATTGATATAAAAAAACCAAAGTGATATTAAAAACACCTAAAAAGATTTTGAAGCCTTCAAGCCATAACTACAGAATTCTGAACCTTATAAACTACCTCCATACTATTATCCAGGTTCTGCAGATGGAGAGGCTTGAGAAGATAGACTGGCAACAAAGATTTAACAAAGCTGGCGCATCTACTGCAGAGCTCCTGATCCCTTGGAGCTCAAACCACTCAGTCAAGCTGCTAGGAATAAGCAATTGCAATTCAAAAACCAAAATAAGTATTGCAATTCAAACACCAAAATCATGTCAAAGCATTGAAACAGCTTCTTACAGGATCCCTTGAAGTCAGTCTTTGATGGAACCGGGCAACTCGCCCGAACACCTCCTGACAGTATCGATGAAGTTCTTCCAATTCATCTTCAATGAGGATGGCATCCAAAGGCTCACTCTTCTGAATCAACTGCTCCCCAAAAACGATTAGCTGATCAATCTTATTGGTGTTCAGTGTTATTTCCTGTTGGAAACCCTATTTGGAACATACAAGAAAAATAATTACTTCTGCATTGGCCATTTCTAGCCTAAGGTTTGTCCCTCTTTTCTAGCTCACTGAAGTGGAAGACAAGCAGCAATTGACATCGTTGTTCCAAATGAAGTGGCATTTTCCGTTCATGTGTACATCAAAATGGCTGCAGTGTCCTGAGCCTGCAGGGGTTCATTATTTTAGAGTTCAGCTAATCAGAGTTTATTTTTCTGGTGGGTACACACAGTATCTTTCTCAGTAGCTAAAAAGTTTGTTTGGCTGCTTGGGCCTCTAGCCTACACAGCAGTAAATCTACATCCCAAAACAGTAAGAGTACAGAGAGAAAGGAGAAATGAGCATATGAGGTAGCAAAGAACTAGTATATTCCTAAGAATCATTGCACATTCCTGATGTCTAATTTCTGTTCAAATTCCCAGCTGCAAACAATGAGCTCAGAGGAGAGATTGTACTACAATGCCAACTCAAAAAAAAATTTGCACCAGAAAAAAATGCCTGAATTTAGGAATGCAGCTCTTACTGTTAACCAGCATCTGCTACTTTCCAGGCCAGGTACCACTGTCACTGACACACACTGACGGGAGAAAATGGCAGGAAAGAACTGAGCTTGAACACTGAATCTGATTTAAATACTGCACATTTTAATCTTGATTCAGACAATATATCTTAACAATTTACTAGAGTCTTAAATAGTCCTAGAGATCTGGTGGGTATTGTGAAGTTACCGAAAACTGATGATTGGGTCAAGAGAGCGCAGCCCAAGAGGATCACTGGGCTATAATAAACAACTGCTTCATAAGGATACGTACATTTAGCTGGCGCATTTTATCATCAAAGTTACTTTTGGAGAAGTGCTCCACATTTGTGAGCTGTAGGTCCATTTCTGTGAGCCAGACAAGGATGCTTTCCCTCGTCCCCTCAAACTCATCTCTCCGATTGGTGAAGTGCTGGATGAAAAAAAAGAGCCAGCATTACATGACTTCAGCTACTAAAAGAGATGGGACACATGAGCTCTCTGAAAGCAGAGTTTGATTTAAAAATTCCTGTTCACCTTAAAGACAGTCAGGACACAAACAGCAGCACGCCATGTACAAAACCTGTCCTAGTAGTGATGCTAGAACAGTGTCCTGTATTAGTATACGACTTGTAAGAAAGAGAGAATAAATTTTTAGCAGTTCAAGATGCTTCTATAAAAGTATATTTTTGATTCCTTCTCCCACATCATTATAATACCAGTGTGACAGTTACTTGGACTGAGGCTTAACATCTAATTTGTTCTACACTTAAAATAGAGATAAACAAAGGAAGCAAACCCTATCTCTAATTAATTAAAGCTATGAGATTAAAATCAGTTTTTAGTGATTTTACAATGGAGAGGCTGGATCAGATCATGGATGATCATGCCAGTGTAATTAATGCACCATTTGGCATGGCATCCCCCACAGAAGCTGCTAACAGACATGCAGCTTGCCTGTCCTCCTGGGTGGATTTATTGTTCAGGAAGGGGATCATGTAACATCCCAAGCACAATTCATAGCTGCACAGATCAAACCCCACCACTGCTCTCACTGCCTCATCCACTGACTTTTGGGAGCTAACAGTTTTCCCTGTCAGTTGCTTGCAGCACTATTATATTTAAAAATCTGTCAGTGACAAATTTCCCCAAGGCACAGCACAGAGTATCTGCCCAGAGATCATTTTAAATGACAAGCAGGATACTTCTTTGAAGTGTCACAAATACACTCTTCAACAACATTCCTCATCAGGCAGGCAGCACAGCAGGAGCTGCGCCTTTCTATCACATCTCCATGTTTAATGCCTTGTTGGTGAATCACAACTTGGCACGAAGCAGAGCTAAGTTGGAAACGCCATATCTGCACTTGGTGCCCTTTTGTCTCTCTGCCTCTTACCTCTAGAAAGGTGCAAGCATGTGAATACATCCATGCCCTTTACAAGTGGGTAAGAGGAAAGCGTGATAGGAGCAGTGAGACCTGCAACCACCTTACAAAATCTGCACTCGTAATTCCCTTAAGCTTTTCTTCAGCTACCAAGAACCAATCTACCAACGTCAGGTTTATGCCATGTACTTGGTGATCCTTCCAGAGCTGCTTTCCTACGCCACTGGCTCAAGACACGAAGACTCTGATGTAGGTTTTGCACTTGGGTAATTCCTGCAGAAACCTGTGAGTGCTCCTCACTTCCTCACCCCACTGTGCCAGTACCTTGAGTCTCCTGAGAATGGAAGCGACTCGTTTCTGGAGATTATCCCAGCGCTGGTTGCCTTCATGCACCATCTGTTTCAGCTTGCTGGCGGAGTCGGTGCGGTTCTCACGGGCCAGGCGCCGGTACTGCTTATTGATCAGCTCCAGCTGTGTGAGGCGCTCGTGGATCTGCCGCTGGAACGCCTGCAAGGCAAAGCAAGGAACTCATTCCCTGATAAGAGTAAGGATGTGGGTATTAGCCATGAAGAGAGATGATGCCCTCCCCCTTAAAAACAGACCTTCCAACTGCAAAGCTAAACACAGATTTTAAGACCCATATTTTAAACCATCTGCTCAGATTTAGCTCCCTAGGAAAAGAAAGAAAAAAATATCAAACTACAAAAGCCTCTTGTCTATAAAAAGCAAGGCTTTAACTTGTAAGTGGCTGCTCAGAGCATTGTATTCTCCACATTTTAAAAAAAAAATTCTGGAGACAAACAGACATCTAGCAGCTGCACACTCACCAAATTATTTATGTTCTCTATGCTACCAATGTCAAACTGGTGTTTTCCAGTGACCCAGGCATTCTGCACAGACAACAAGTATTCAGCAGCCTGATGCTGAGCACAAAAAAGGAAGCTAAAAAGTTCACCTCAAATTTCTTCAGCTCCTCTTTTGCATGTGTGTACAAAACCTCTGAAGAATTGGGCCTAGCTGCTATACTTTCAGATGCTTTTAGCCAATCTTCAAAGCGAGAATAGTCATCCAAAAACCTCTGCCACAGACGCCAGGTTTCCTCGATTCTGAGAGAACAAAAACAAAGGTTTTATCACAAGCTAACTATCAACTTTGGATTCTTTTTTCCTTTTCAAAATTCAGCTTGTGGCAAAAGCTACAGTGTTTCGTCCAAATGCTGCCACAGGCTTCTGTACGGTAAGAAGAGGAGACTTACTTCATTCGCCTTTCCATAGACATTGCACAAATGTTTCTCCACCGTCTGTCCAAGCTCCTGGTGGTTTGCTGGATGGAATCACACTCTGTCTCATTAGCACATGCATCCGAGTCATGTAGCAGGACTTCACAGATGTTGAACACGGATTCCACGCCCGCCGTGTGCTGCTCTATGTCTCGCTGCAGGTCCTGCCATTGGCAAAAGAACAGTGTCAGTGGAAGGAAACATGCGTGGCTACGTTTCAGCCACACCTTTTCAAAATACTGCAGAGAAAGAGCAGTCCATGTGTCAGGAAAAAGCTTATTTAGCTTTAGAAAAGACTTGCAGGATGAGCTATGCAGATGATACAGGTCAGGAGAGAACTGCCATGCAAAAGAGGGTTGTCCACCTTTCATGTCTCAGTCTAAACTCAATCTTCTCATTAACAGCATTAACAGTCTGCATTAATATGCATTCAAAATCCAAACCCTACATATACCATAAATAAATTCTTATTAATTCTGACAGCACAAGGTGACTGTCTCATATCAGGTTACTACACTGAAAGGCTTGTCAGAGAACTCTTAGTACGGTGTGTGCATTTTAGTGACCAACCACAGGCTGTAGCATGAAACACAAACACAAACACCTGGTGTTACACTACTTTTCCTATTCTCTCTTGTAGGGCTCCTGTTCTGACAGACTGTTTTAAAGGGTCTGGCAAAGACCTTTTGTCTAATCTACACTTCAAGTTTCTTTTCCAGAGCCTGCATCTCCATGATAGCCCAGCCTCTCATCCCATACCCATCACTACTCCTAAAGTCAAT
This sequence comes from Dasyornis broadbenti, assembly GCA_013397935.1. Taxonomy (NCBI): domain Eukaryota; kingdom Metazoa; phylum Chordata; class Aves; order Passeriformes; family Dasyornithidae; genus Dasyornis; species Dasyornis broadbenti. The sequence goes on from VZRN01000243.1 coordinate 163,724, forward strand.
GTAATTGTAAGACAGAAAAAAAAGCCTTATCTAAATATTTCTTATTGAAAAGGTAGATCTGTACTATGCTAACAACTTCAGATTTTAAAAAAATGACAATAGCCACTACAGTTCTATTTTTTCCAATCAATTTCTGGCTTTTTAAAATGAAGGATACAGAGACTTTCGCTTGAATAACACTAGAGCAACAAACACAAGTGAGTATTTTTCTTACAAAAGTGAACTGGAATTCCCATTAAATGGTGTTTATTGATTTCCATCAAGAGATGAAGAAGAATTGGTTTTGCTCTAGACTTAAAAAAAAAAAATCCACAAGCAAATAAACAAAAAGCCCCAAAACAGACATTGCTGATAGTAAATATAAAAGGAGTTGAAGGAAAATTTTTCCCAGAAGCCAACAAGCTGCAAGGAGTTGAGTATCACTCAGTGGCACTCCTCAGTGGTTACACAGGTACCTGAACCAAGGACTGAGCCACAAATGGTGAAAATAAGGCTTGTGGAATTTGTAGTAATGAACAGCTTTAAGGAATGTAGAAGTCAAATTCTTTACATGGATGAGAGACTGTCAGAAGGAGACCCAGCAGAAATTTTTACAGGTTACTAAGGATTCACAGACGGTTTTCTGAGCAAGATGCATCAGCTCTTTTCAACACAGGCTCTGTAGCTGGGAGCTACCTCACTACTGCTACCTGGAGAGTCTCTTCTGAATTCATTAAATTCCACTGCCTTAAGTGAGACAAACACAACAAACTAAGTGGGGGGGGGGTGAGGAACATACCAAAGAAACCACTCCTTCAAATCTGCATAGCACTGCCCAGAGAGCTCAAACAGACTACACACTGCTAGATTTTTGCACTAGTCAAACACCTTTGCAATCTTAAAACTAATATTATTTATATTGTAATCGTCATCCTTTAATTGAACAAACATGCCATAAAACACCTCTGTAGATACACAAGGCTTTTAAATTTCATTATTCAAGACTGCACAGGTAAAGCTTTTCCAGTCATAGATGTCAAATAAAAGAAGCCTGTAGGGCATATTTCTCACTGTTGCTCTGCTCTTGCTGAAATAATTGTTCAGCTAAAACCAGGAAAGATCATTTACTTTGTTGCATTCAAATGAATGTTTCACTAATGCGGAACAAAAGCAGCTTTTCTTTTTACTGTGGTCTTTTTAGTCAGCACAACCTTCTCATACTCAGCCTGCTAAAAACTTACAATGAAAGTCTAGAGGTGGCTAGAGGTCTGTGTTTAAAACAGAATCCAAAAAATAAAGCTGTTAAGTAGCTCTGGACAGCAAATGATGGCTCCTGTAGCCAGCTGAAGTTTGAATGCTCATAATAAAAATAAACTAGTTTGGACACAACTCCTTTGTGTTCCATGCTCTGCTCTGCCTGCCAATTTATCATGGCCTTTGAGAATGCAAAAGGTTTGGATGAGGAGAAAATATTTCCTTGTTATTTACACGGCTGTTCACAACGCAGATGGAAGCACCAGAGGCACTGGGCCAAGGCTTCAGGTGTCTGACTAGCCCGTGCAGTGCAGTCAGTGGGAACCACTCCCACTCTTGTCACAGAGGAGCTGGCCCTTCCCGTGACATCTGGGACAAGAGCGCAAGGAGAGCCACACTAACCAGCAGAGAACCGAGTCCCCAGGTCTGGGTCACTCTGGGATTCATGTGCCAGCTCCCCCAGCCCTGAGGGATCTTCAGAGCCTGGCCCTGGATCAAACCTCAGCCAACGGTGTGCCTGCACAAGCCCACCCTCCAAAGCTCAAGCACGCTGTTCAGCCAAGCTGGCTCTGCTGTCTGCAAGGACGGGACAAGAACTGGAGCCAGTGAGGGCAATGCATCAAATCACAGCGCAGCCACTTTGCAGAGAGCAGCATTCACGCCTTGTCAGTCTAAGTCATCCTCATGTACTCTGCTCACTGTCTGTGCCCTGCCTAGTCCTCGGGAAGTCTGCTATACTGAACTGAACAAATTTGCTTTTGTTAGTATTTTGCATGTTTTCCTTGGGTGAAGGGGCGGGGAGGAAAAAGTGGGGGTAATTCAACACAATACTGAAACTACTGCAAGCAAATAAAAATCTTCCATGTAACACACCTTAGCAGGAACATGCCGCGCAAAGCGAATAGTTAGAATGGCTCGCTAAAGAAAAGAAACAGATGATTTTATACCAGGACCAATCAGCAGCATTTTAGCTCATTTACTCTGGCTGCTGTTTTTTCCCCACCTGCTGTTCTGCCAGTCTCTTCTGGATTTCTTGGTCATCACAGATGTCATAAACAACAGGCTTGGAAAGCTCAGACTCAATCCGGGCCAACCAGGTGCGAAGGTTACTCATGTTTTTGTCCAATAGTTGTATAAAAGCAAATGTTTCCTTCAGTTTCTTCACCCTAAGCAAACCAGGAAGAACATTTTGTTACAAAGATGGTCAATCAGTGGAAAGGATGCTAGCAGGAGGTGATGACAAGCATGGCTTTATGAAGCCATGTCACATCAAGCTGCTGCCTGAAAATCAGAGCCATGTTTTCGTCAAAACCTACCTAAATTGGCTCAGCAGGCCCCTGCCCTACAGCTGCAAGCAGGTCTTGGGTGAAGGCTTTAATGAAACTGTATGAAAAAGGTGAATTTTCATCTGCTAGGGAGCACTGGACATTCATCTAAGTGGGAATTTGTACCATAATTTGCCACAGTTAAACCAAAATGGGTATCCATGGTCTGATTTTCCTGCTGTGAATTATGCTCAGTGTCTTCTTCAGCAACCAACATACCCGCGCTAATAAGCAAGGTACCACTCTGCCAAGAGAGGCAGAATCTGCACAAACTACCAGTCCAAAAGCCTGGGAAAATCACAGAATGGTTTGGGTTGGGAGGGCCTGAAAGATCACCTTTTTTCCAACCTGCCATGGGCAGGGACACCTTCCACCAGACCAGGTTGCTTCAAGCCTCATCCAGCCTGGCTTTGAACACTTCCAGGGATAGGCTTTGAACACTTCCAGCTCCTATCCACAGCTTCTCTGGGCAACCAGTGCCAGGGTCGCAGCACCCTCTGGATGCTGACAAGTGAGGAGAAGGCCTGAGCAGCTACTACAGAACTTGTAGCACCATGACATTAAAAGCTCTTCTAAACACCACACAAATGTGCAGAGATATGCCAGACTCTGCTGATGGGTGAAAAATTAAAAAAACCACAGTCCTGAAGGGGGAGAACAGCAAATAGCCAGGGAAACTTGTGCAATGAACAAGCAAATGAACCACTGAGACTATTTACTTTTCTTACAGCTGTTTGTAGCACAGCTTGCAAAATGCAGATAAACTTTTTTTACTTCCAGCCTTAACAGCATATTCCCACATCAAAAGCCCATATCAACCCCTCAAGTTATCCAAGTAGTACACTTTTATATTTTGACAAATTTATCTCCATGTGTTGGAGGAATATCTGGTAAACTACCTCATTATTCTCAAATCTTTCTTGAAATTCTAATTTATTGCAATTCCCAACAAAAATTACTAAAAACGCAACAGCAGGGTGATATCAGACTTATTTCTTCAGACTTATCTCTTCAGACTTATTTCAGAGCTCGTCATCTAAACCTTGGTAGTTAATGGAGGAAAAAAAAAAAAAAAAATCATTATTTGTATCAGACTTGTCTTAAACATCCAGATCATGAGATGAACTGTACCAAAAAGCATGCATTTCTCCTCATGAATTGCAATGGCTACCCTGCAGTACTATAAACATTCAACACTGCAGACTCTAAGGTCAGGTGAAATCAATCATTCCACCTGTGTCCTAGGGAGAACCCACTTCATAGCCAGCATTACTTCTCTGTGCTGTTCTCTTGATCTCTTAGTTATGTTCTTGTGCCTCGGGATGAATTTTTGAACCTTGTATGTGATTTCTAAAAATGCAAACTTACAAATTAAATCTATAGCTACTGCCTGGTCTAGCAACTAACAAGATGAGCCTCATTATTTAAGTCAAGTGCAGCACAAAAATTTAAAAGTATGCATTGTGAAAAGGCTGAAACACTTCCCATTCACTGACCACAGTGGCTGGGAACTGTGACCATATAAACAAAACCAGCAGTGGGTCTGCAAGGGGAGCTTGTACAAGGGGTTCATTGCATGTCCCAAAATGCAGGGGACTATTGAGGGGTTTGAATTGAGCCCTGATGTACTTGGCAACACTGGTCTTGTGCAAGCTGGGACTGGGGCAGGGTGAAGGATGTAACTTCATGTAGTGCAGGCAGGGACAGATTACATTAGGGCAGAAGTGCTCTGACAGAGTATCTGGACAGTTTCCTGGCCTCATGGCGTGCCTGCTGCCAAACTATCCTGGCAAGTTTTAGAGGAGAGTGGTCCAAACAGGTTGTAATGAATGGCTTTTGCAGCTGCCTGATGATACAATGACAGAAGATATGCAGGATACCTAATCCATAATGAATATGCCACCCAGTAAGCAAGAACTGATCTTATTAACAACCTTAAGGTAACCAACAAGGATACACACGTCAGCTAGACACTTGATTTAAGGTAAAGCACTTATGGAGGAGATACGAGAATGATCCTGCTGGATTTGATCAGTCCTATTGTTTACTGTGAAGGTACAGAGTAAGGCCACCAAATTTAGTGTCTCATTTGGATTAGTAACATGGAAAGCTTCCCCCATCTCTTGTCCCAAAAGCACCAGGCGGTACTTTCAGTTGTTATACAAGGAGGGCGAGAAGAACACAGTTCTACACAAAAGCTCCCGGCAGGTATTTAGCAACTCCGCACCCTCCAAAAGCAAAATTAGTATTGTCTGACTGACGTAACCCTGCAAGCCAGACAGGAGGATGTGGCCCAAGTCCATGGTCCACCTTGTTCCTGCCTTCCACCCACAAAGCGGCTGATACCGGTGCAAAGTGCAAAGCAGCTGCCTCTGCACCATTACACTGACTCTGCTTTCCACTGTTGCAGCTGATTGAGAGGAAGTCAGTAGATGACAAAAGCATTTAGCTGCTCTTGCTTTTCTTAACAAGATTTTTTTCAGAACTTTGCTCCCAAGTCCAACCCTGTATGCAGACAGCATCTGGCTTCCAAGCAAGCAGCTGCTGTATGAATCTTCCTGCTCCTGGTTTCGCTTCTATTAAATGGTACTCAATGAATATGTCATTGCAAAGTTTTCTTATACTATCTTGGGCTGGCAGTTATTTACCCAGGAGAACTAATTCTTCTTCTGCCCTATTCCCAGAAGTCAGTTTGGATCTGGCTGGTTATGATGCTCAGCAGCGCCAGTGACTCCCAAGGGATGTGGCCCTCCAAAGGCAGGTGACTCAGGAACCCTTTTCCCTGGAGAGATGGACAATACAGGCTCTGTGTTGAGCACAGAATGGAAGAGTCTGAGCTAAACATCTATACTATTGCATTATTAACTCTGCATGACTTCAGGCCAGTCAGGAGGAAAGCAAGGCTTGATCTCTGCACTGTCCCTGTCTGTATCCTGTGGTAATTTACTTTCTGCATATTCCATGATGCTTCCCACAACTGCTCTGGAGACATGCACATGGTGGGATCATCTGATGGCACAGCTGAGTTGCTGGGACAACAGCTTACTGTGCTGCTCAGGATCACCTCTGCCTCCCTGTACTCCCTTCTCTGCCTGTATCCACCAGCTTACCATCCCTAAAGTCGCGTTACAGAAGAATTCACAGGTTGCAAAGCATGTTTCTTCAGCCTGCATTGTGGATAGGGGAACACTGCCAAGGAAGTCCAAGACAAAACCAAAGGGTATTACATTATAAATAAATGTCTTTATGACTGAAAGCACATTCGATAAATTTAAAAAGCAACGGTTTTAGAATTCAAGTGTGGCTTTTCACACCACCACTCCAATATTATTTGGGCTTAGATATCACTCTAAATTTCAAGCTATGAATATCACCACAAGTATGAGGATCTTTATTTTCTAGTGTTACTAGAAGCAACTGTCTCAAAGACAGCATCATTGTGGTACTGCAAGCTTGTATGTACTTTCTAGCACTTGCCATTAGACACACCACTGTAATTAAGTAATTTAAACCGTTATATATTCTGGATAGAATATTGCATTTGCCAGACATTTAAACACCCTGAATGCGCTAAGTCATTCATCTGAAACTTGAGCTAAGCACCCAAAGAAGAACAAAAATCTAACAAAAGTTCACAGTACTGCAGTGAAGAAATAGGCGGGCAGCCTTGTCCAGATATTCACACTGGCTGATCTGCTCCTGTCAGCACAGAGCCCAAGGTGAAGGGCAGGGTTCTACACTGATGCAAAAGACAAAAGGATGAAAACTTTGAGCATAAGCGTCCTCAGCTTGCACAGAAGTCACAGGGAACTGCCATTTCCCTGGCTACAGCTCAAAGAAAAAGATGAAACAGACTAATTATATCCATTAAAGTCTTAATTTGCAACCAGCACTTTCAGATGCGTATCTGCACACTGAAAATATTCTTACAACTCATGTGCTCTTTGCATGAAGGAAACTTCATGAATTCTTTCTAGATCCATCCTGACCATTTCTGGGTAAAGACAGCCCTTCTGGGAGCTGGGTGGGTGTGCACAGCGCAAGCCTCCAACCCTGGGGGCAAAAGCTTCCCATCAGGTGCACGAGACCAATCATCCAACACACAATGAACTTAACAGCACTAAAAGTTCAAGTGCAGCAAAGAAAATCAGCTTCTTCCAGAGGGTGGAAGGTGCCACCACTGTTGATTGAATTCTTCCTCTATGAAGTGTGATTCTCAAGTTAGTTGAGATTGGTCCAACAGCAAAAACTTACTGCTTACTGAAAGAAGGCCTGCTTACCCATTATTCACTTCCCACTGAGAACTCACCTGCCACAAAGCAACATGCCTCCAAAAGGGAAAAAAAAGGTAATAATTTTAAAAATCCAATGAAAATATCACCACTAATCTTAAAAAAAAACCCAACAAATTCAGACTCGTCTTGTCCTTTACAAAGGGCCAAGCTAAAAAAACCCACCCTGATTAGTGGTTAGACACACTCATAAGTTGCCTGGGATAAGCCAAATAAAGCCAGTTTTTAAATATTTTAATCTTTACACCACAATGGAAGTGGCAGAAAAAGAACAAAACTAGGAGATTTTAACTAAAAGCTGTCTGCAAAAGTGAACAGAAGGACTAACTGACCTGACTCAAGACTAGATTTAGGTCTTAATACCGTCAATAGAGTTGCCAGTGTTAGGTCACAAGAGAAAAGCATTAAGCTGTCTCAGGCTGAATCATTGCATGGCCCCAGAAATACACAGTATATTTGTAGTAACTACTCAGGAAATACCAAGCAGTAGAAGGAGCTTTCAGGCTGATTGAAATGTACTCACACAATCAAAAAGAATTACAAAATGCATGACAATTGCATTGTTTTAGCTGTCAAAATGCTGCAAGGTACGGTGGAAGCTGAAAAAGGTAAACAGCAATATTCAAATTGCAGTGTCTGAAAGAATGAAAAACACCCTGACATATATTCCAAACTCTCCTTCGCAAGCACAAATGCCACCAAAAGAAGCGACTACGTACATGTCTTTTGGAGGAGGGGCTGAAATGGCCCTGCCAGCTGACAGGATTGTTTACCAGCGGCAAAGCAAATGAGATGCACAGCCCAGGAAACCTTTGTTCAGTGAGTCGAAGAGCGAACTTAACCGTGTGAGGGACAAAAGACCCGGTTTGGAGAGCTGATGCCGAAGGCAAATCTTAGGCCTGTGCTATGAAAGGCAAGGCCATTTCTCGGTCCGTGCTTGGTACCGTGCCAGGCCCCCCGCGCCCGTGGGCTGTGTGCGCGCAGGGAGAAGCGGCGGCCGCGCCGGAGGAAGCTTTGTAGGAGGCTTTTCTCGCATCATCCCGCCTTTGGCGAGCCCAAAGGTTGTTGTCACAGCTCTCCACTGCCTTGGGTGCCAGCCCCCGAACACAGCTGATTTCAAGCGAGAGGCCCCTGAGCGCTATCCCTGCTGCTAACGTGCCGCACTTCCCACTCATCCACTCGTGCAAGGCGAGCTGCAGCGAGGCACTGGCGCAGAGCATCGCATCGCTCCCTCCCGGGCCGACCGCGGCCCCACCAGAACCCACCGGCACCGCGCACCCACACCGCACTTACGGTTCGCACGAGAAAACCATTCCTGAGCCTGCAAATCCCAAGCTGCAAGGGGGGAACCGTCTGTGCGACCAGGCAGGCATGGAAGAGGAAACCCCTCCTCCACAGATGCCCTATTTATTCGCCGCTTTAGCATCCCGCGTGTGGGGGGGAGACTCGCCCATCCTCCTCCTCTCCCCGACCCCAAGCTGGGGAGACACCGGAGCTCTCCTTCCCCCCCTATTTTAACCCCTGCGTTTTGCGTTGGGATTTTACCTGGCGAACGGCCGCATCCCTCCTCATCAGAAAAAAACCACGAGGGCTTTATTCTGACACAAGAGAATTATTAGCACGTGAGGAAGCACACGCCGGGCGCAACAAAAAGGTTGCAGGCTGGAGCCTCCGGCACGGAGAAAGGTGGATTCAGTGCTCATTTCTTGGGAGAAAGCGGGATTGGAGCCTCAGACCCAGATGATTTGCAGCAGAGTCAGTTTGAAGCGAACCCAAAAAAACCAGCACACGTACATCCACGCACAGGCACCACGCACAGAGATGTAGCCTTACTTCCCCTGCGTTTTGCTTTCTCGCCTTTACCATTATATCCCAGGTATTTAAGTACGAATTAAGTCTCCCACACACTAACCTGTCCTCTCTTTAACCTTCCAGAGCAGCTAGAAGGCCTCCAGTGCAAATAGTCTGTTATGCCAGAGGACAAAATAACCCCTAATCTTCATTTATGATATCATTCGTTTGTGGAAAAACACACTGTCATGATTTCTGTGTGTTATGACTGCCAGAGATCACGGGGTGGGAAAAAAAAGGCGGAAGTCGGGGAACCTTGGATTACAAGTCATTCCCCACCCAGCCAATATCAGGAAAAAAAATAAAGAAGTTGTGATAATCCCACCAAAAATGTGGAGAATGATTTTGAAATCAAAGGTTTTTCAGTGTTCAGGTAATCTTTCACAGACCTGTACTGACTTGCTGAACACACAGTGCCCGGGAGGACACAGCACACAGTAAGGGAGCTTTGGACATTTGCACAGGTAAATCATGCCCAGTCACCTCTACAGTTTATTGTCCAGGGTGGTTCAAAACCACATTTGAAATGGTACATCTGAGTAAATGGGGAAATGACACCCAGCTTTGCAGGCAGACACTGGGACTGAAGATGGTGTGCTGAAGACAAGGACTCCCCTTGCACTGCCAGCTCCCCCTGCTCCCTGCACACATTGCATAACCAAAATAAGCCCAACCATCATGCCTGAGACAATAATGAATTCTGTCACAGCTTTCACACTGAAGAGAAGCGTAATCCTCAAAGGACTAAGAGAACATGGAAAGAAAGCAGGCATTTTGAGAGTGAGATTTCAACCATCCACGTATTTTGTATACCAAAAAAAAAAAGAAAAATAAACCAAGAATGAGATTTTACAGTGGTACTGCCACAAACCAGTACAATTCTGCTGGACATTGCTGGATTGTTTACCTGGGGAGGCCTCTCTGTCACGTATTTTGCTTTCCTTACAATGCAGTATTGATCTGCAGAAACTTAAGAAGACCTTTGAACCCAGAGCGCACCCACACTGACTGTGGGCTGCCACAGGGTAGGACAGCACACCAACAAGTAGTGCCTGATTGTCTGCCCTGCCAAAGGGTAAGCGATGTGGTGGAAAATAAATAGAAACCAGCTGAGGGGTGCTGTGAACTCACCTGCTCCCCAAACTCACCACCTGGGGCCTGCTCCTGCTAGAGCAACTTTTGGGGCAACCCAGCCACAGTGAAGGTGCAGGGAAGAGAGGGAACTGGCAGCTCACTGAAACTCCCCATAAAGCCTCCCTGGACCTCCAGCACACCACAAGGTGGTTTCACTGGAGAGCTTCAAATCCTTCCCATTTTTTTGCAACCTGCAAAGTTTCAGGCTGTTTGGGAATTTCAGCCCCCCAGGGTATGCAGGCAATGAGCTGAAAACACCTTGAATCTCCCAAGTTCCAGGAAGCAATAGCTGATTTAGCATGTGGCAGTTTAAGATTCCTGGACCTGGATGATGCAACGACGCTGGCAGCTTGCAAACACATGGAAAAGACCCAGTTGCCAAGGATTCGAATTTAAAATAATGAGAAGGCACATTTGACCTTTCTGGTTTCCCTGTATTTTCATGCTTGCTTTAAAGATTGCAGTCATTTGAACCTATTCCTGCTACATGCAAAAAAACCTTTGCCATTCTCCACAAGGCTGAAAACATGGACCAGACCCACCAAGAAAGAAAGCACATCACAGTGTACCCACAGCCAGAGCAGCTGAGAAATGGCATCCCTCTTCCACCGCTTGGCAGCAAGTGACAAGAGCTACAGGATGCCCAGAAGTACAGAAATGCGCCATCAGTTACTGCAGAGACTGGTCTGCAACCCAAAACTGCTGGAGGCAGCCCCTGATGAAGCTGCAGCTTTAATGAAGGCTCAAGAAGCATCCAGATGCTTTGCACAACCCCAGGCAGTGCAGATACCCTCCAGTGACACGGGGGTGCTCCTCCAGCTTGACAGCAGGCACTAAGCAAATAGCAATGCAGAAGGAAGATGCTTCCTCATTGGGCTGGGAAGCAAAGTGTGGAGTTAGAATCAGTGGTGGATGGCCCAAGAAAGGGCACTGAGGAACATGGCTGTGCACAACACAGCTCGTTGGTAGTTCTTGCCTGTTAATGCGTGGCCCAGGAGTGCTGCTCCAGAGCATACCGAGGATGTAAATCCCACTCCGTGGGTTTTTTGTTGTGTACCACCCTCACGCAGCCTGTGCAGTCCTCGTCCTACTGCTTCAGCAACAAGAGCAAGAGATTCTCTGTGTCCATTTTTACAGTCAGCACAACACTCCCTTTCTGCATGTTTGTATTCCCCATCCCTCAACAAAGACTTCAGCCCAAACCTCCCCTTGTAAGAGTATCTTCTGAGCTGAACAGAATTCATTTGTTCTCCTTTCCAGGCATGCTAATGCCTTGACGGTTACTTTATCCCATGAAAATTAACATTTTGAGACTGTTCCAAGTTTGCAGCCAGACGGTGGCTTGGTGCAACACGCAAGGCAACGCTTTTGTCACCACACAGGCTGAGCACAGGCATATAATGAAAGTGTTAAGTCCTGCAAGTGCAGCCATATGGCAGATCTGAGCTTGTCACCATGAACTAAGAGAATCACTTCAAGGACTAAATAGGGAGCTCACCTAATTTGCCCATCTGTCCCAGGATGTTTATTGGTTTAAAAAGGTGAAATAAGCTATCAGGAGGAATGCTCTGCATTGATACATTGGCTTCCAGGCTGGTTTGGTTTCCTGTTGGTATGACACAACCATACACTGCACTACAGAGAAGATAAAATGTTACTCAGGTTGCAGGGACCGCCATGGGGACATTCATGACCACAGAACAGATGCTGGCAATTTATCTCAGATTCCTTTGTGCATTCAGGTCACTTTTCACTCTTGAATCACACGACCAAAGAGTGCCCATTTACAAAAAAGATTCAGTGCCCAAAAATGAAGAATTGTCTTTGAACTCACAGCTATTCAATATACATTTTCTCCTCCTATGCGGTGCCTGGCTCTGTAGTTCACTTCCTTCCCAACTCTTGGCCTGCCATGAAGACAGTGAAGTTTGGTCCTTGTCCCTGTGATGGTGGGTGGGCCACTGGGAGCCAGGTGCAAGTACAAATAAAGGCAGCAGCTCATTGTGTGTTTAACAGAAACAGTTGAAGTTGTAATATTTGTCAAAAAAAAGCTTCAAGTGGTCACAGATTTGGCACATGAAACCTCATAAAATTTTCACTTCAATTTTACTTGCTACAGCTACTCATCTGAAAAGACAGGAGCAAAACCACCTCCTCATTTCATGAAGGTGCTGTGAAATTAAGTTCCTAGAAGTAACTTCTTTTCAGGAGAAAGACAAGATTTTCTCTGCACCACAAAGTTTGTCACTTCTCTCCAGGAGCACTGCCCTACCCTCGAACGCTCCAAGGCCCTTTGGCACTCCTTCCCAGAGGCATCTCCTCCATTCCTCTTATTTTCTCCAAGCAATGAAGCAGTGCCCAATAAAAAGGTTTTTGCACAGGTCTGCTGACATGGCAGCACTTGTGCAGTGCTTCAGTGTCTCTTCTGCAGGGCTGCAGTGTATGCACAGCCTCTGTACCATTCCCCAAGTGCTCCCAGCCTCCACAGACTGTGAGAAGATGTCTGGACTGTGATGGCTTAATCCAGCAGGGACAACAAAATTCTGCCATCATCCTTTTCATGTGCTCTTTCAACACAGCTTCAATACAATTTTTTTATTAGTTTCTGCAAAACAAACTGAAAGGAAGGAGACAGTCTGTCAGCACGGGGCATCACAAACCACACTCACAGGTCACCTCGCCTCCAGCCCAAGGCTCTTTGCTCCTCTCTGCTCTCTCTCAAAGATGCCCAATTTGTGTCACATTGGTGATGGGTTGAACTGCTGCCTGCCCAACATCACCTGAGCTTAAGAGAGGCTACTCAAAAGCACAGGGGGAACCTCATCTTGAGTGCCCCAAAGCACACCTGTGAGGGAGGTCAACATTTCAGTCAACTGATGCCTAATTTAATTCCTTCAAAATTTAAATCTCAGTGGCAAGCCAGCACCATAGCAGCAAACTCAAAGCAGAAAGTTGGAAGGTCATAGCAGGGCAAAATAAACTCTGATATCTGTACTTGGAGTCTTGTGAGTGTCTGGGATGGTGGTTGCTTATGACTGAGCAGCTGAGAGCCAAGCCCCAGCAAGGTGGATTAGGTGAGGGAGGAGAGGTGCTGCAAAACACTGCCATATGCCGAACCTCTCTTAGTATTAACTCCAAAGAGAGCCAGCAAAGCTCACAGGGCAGCCTGATAATCTTGGACCACCGAGGGAGCTGCTTAAAATCACATTTTGCCAGGCTCTTCCACTTCATTATCCAGGTCCTGAGCACCAAGTTGGTGGAAATCACAAGCAGAAGCTGGCATATTACAGAAATTTTGGAATTAAGAACACAGAACAATCATAAATAATCAAACCTATTCCCCAGGAGCTGCATATCCACTTAGATACCAAATACTGGGAGACTTGTTGATGCTCTAGACAAATCCACATTAACCTCAAAGCACCACTGTACATTTGCCTGAGGGTAAAAATTCAAGGTATCGCAGGTAGACAAAGAAGTCTTTGTCACGGAGTACTGGAATAAGGTTGCCAGATCTCTCTCTGAATGCCCCATCAGTTCTTTGGCATATTTTTCTAAAGATTACCAGAAATGTACCATGCTTTCCTCTCTTTTAAAACAGTGCCTTTTAATCTATATTTAAAAATTGCTGCAATTCAAAACATACAGCAGAATGAAAATGATCATAACAGTGCTTTAAAAGCGACACATTTCTATTAGATGAGGACAGAAAAAGTGCTATTACTTAAGTGAAGCTTGCTTTCCTACACCAGATCAAAAACAAAGACACCTTGAGACAACCAGTGCAAGTCTATCTGCAGTGTCAGACTCTAAAAAGGCAGCTTCTGCTTAATCATTCACGGCTCCTGTGTCAGCATTAATTCAGATCTCTTTCCTGATTAAAGCCCAGCACACTTAGCACTACATTGTCACAGCACAACCACACTCCTTATCTGTCCCAAATTTAACTCGGCAACAGAGCTTCTGAGGGCCCAGAGAGGGGATCACAGACAGAACAAAACCTTGGGAAGGAAGTTGAGACCAACAGTAATTTGGTGTTAGCCTTATTATTTCTGGATTACTAATAAACTCGGCAGGAGGCAAGACCAGCCCAGCATCCTCCTCCCAAGCTGTGGCAGAAACTCAGAGATAATAATGAAATGGGATCATCTCAGTAAGGCTAATACTGAAATGATCATGATGTTCTTAACTCTGTCAAGTATAATAAAGATGCTTAATCTTTTAAGAAGAGGTCATTGCCTAGACTATACAGGTTTTTGTTTTAATTTCCACTGATGGTGTTTTCCACTTGACCATCTTACAGAAGATCCTGAATTTAAAAGAAACTCATATTGTCTTTCAGTTGTTTTTAGAAGGGAGACTGAGTCAAGAAATAGCACTGGTATTGAATGAAATTTCAAACATTTTTGAATGTAAAAAAGGAACATTATCATTATATAAATCTGACTGTCTGCAGAGAAAGAACAGAATCTATTCCTAAATTCTGTGTATTTGGACATAGAATGAAAGAGGCGTGTGTTAAAATAGGAGGCTCTCCTAAAAAGCACAAATGAACTCCTACTGTACTACCTTAACATTAAGTTGCAACTCAACACATGCAATGGAGAGATTACTTTGATTCTTCCATTTGCAAAGCTCCCTTCATTAGGATTATATTTTATATGAATTCTTACACCCTGCCCTCTACCATTAGACAAATTAAGACACTTGGTGTCATAATGCAGCATTAAGTTACAACGAAAAAGCATTCTCTTCAGCTTGACTCTCAATAATAAAATCCAACTTAACTGGAAAGTCATGTCACTCTGTTTCTGATGATCAAGGACACAGGCCTCTGACTTTTATCTCACATAAAACATTGCAAATCATTTTCTTACCGTGCTCCAATGACATCGAAGAGGTGCTGCCAACGATCATTGATTTTGTTGAGTTTATCATCTATTTCTGCTACTCGGCTCTTGTTGCTAGCCTTGATTAGCTGATCGCCCATTTGTTTCAAGTGGCGCTTATTTTCAGTGAACAGGTTTATTTCTTCCATGCAGTCCTGACAAATGTACACAAACATTGCTTTAATTACAGGGCAAAAAAAACCAGTGATACCAAAACAAAAATAGGGGTTTCTTTTCCCACGTGTGTGATGTGAAGTCAGGTTTGGCTGAGATTTCTATGCTAGCATGTGGAACTCTCACTTAAAACAAAAAGAAAACCTCAATGAAGAATCCCTCTCACAATCTGTGAAAAAATAAGAAGCTTAAAGACTTGCAAGTGCCAGGAGTAAGAACTCCTAAAAATAGCAATTGAATGTTCTAATTTTATCTCTTGTTTTCCTGATTTAACATAATTTTTCAATGAAGGTACCTCAAAAGAACCCAAATTCAAGTCTAGGATGGCTTTATTTTGCTAGTATTCTTATCCAGAGGACATCTGGGATTAGATACAGAGACATTTTAGCCATGGGGAGGAACACAGCAGAACAATAATAGTCCTGTTTAAAATCAAGCTGATACAAAAGTATCAGAAAGCATCAGCTACCATGTGGGAAGGGGCAGAATTAGGTTTCATCTTTGGTTGTGACAACTTCTTGTTCACCTGGCATAAGACCTACCTCTTCCTTCCATGTTTTATTTGCCCTCTGACTACCAGTTGTGTAGATGATGGAGGTGGTGAGAGCAGTGAGCCACTCCCAGAGCACCACTCTGGGCATTGCTGGGTGTGCATGTGTGCCCCAAAACCCCAACAACTCAGACCCCGCCACCACAGCTCACACAGATCACGCTTCATGACTAAATGCAGTCCGGTGGCATTTCTGTTCTGTTTTAAGCTCCAAGTCTGAACATCCAGAAGAGCTGATGATAGAAAAGCTCCTCTTCTCACCAAAGCCTGTATGTGCTGGTTTTACACCACGTATCACTTCCAAGAAGCAAGGAATACATAAGGAATGGTGCCTCTATAATGAATTATCTGACTGCAATTGAAGACAAGTGGCATTACTACTTACCTTCTGCAATTTGTCTATCATGTCTTCAATGCTAACATCTGCAGTCTGCAACACTTTGCTTTCCATTTGTACCAGCCAGGAGCACAGCTCCTTATTCTTCTCACTGAACACCATCCAGGCATTGAGCCTGTCCTCAATCTCCTGCTTCCGCAGAGACACCTATGGAAAAGCACATTAAATTCTAGCAACAGTTTTCTCAGGAAGGAAACCAGCAATTATGAGCCTTCTAATTTCTAGTCTGCACTTAATCTTATTCCATTGCAGAAGCAGTTACCAAATATTCTACTTTCCTTTTCAAAGCCAGCAAGCAGATTGTTCTTACACCTTATTTTGGATAGCAGGGCAAAAAGTTGACTGGCAAATACCAGATTCTCTCCCTCAGAAGAATGAAACTGAGTGACAGCTTTATAAATAACGTGCTTATATAATAATTTAAATGTTACTCAGTGAAAACCTGAAAATGTCAAACAGAGAAGGAACATAAAATACATAATTACTACATACTGTTTTGTATGGCCCCATATATAACACAAGAGAAATAACATCTAGGTAAGTTCTTATTTTTCTGCCACTGTTAAGAGAAACTTTGCTACTACTGACTGCAATTATTTTATCTCTATAAAAGCCTTCCTCTTTTCTTTCCATTTGCCCACAAGTAACTGGAGAACTTCCAAAAAATCAGCATCAAGAATCTGTCCTTTTCATTGAAAACCATGGATTTCTTCCCCCCCATCAAAATTGCATTTTCCAGGACAAATAAACGAATTGTCTAGACAGTCAAATTAAGGTCTGATACTGCCTGAAAAAGCAGTGTTATTATCATTGCTCCAATATCTCAGAAAGAAGCAGGGTCACTCTTCTAACTAACTAATAGCACCTATCTCTAGCCTAAGGGTCTTAAATATATATTTATTTATCTTGATGGATTCCTGTACTAAGATACATGGGACAAAAGGAAGTGAAAAATGGTTCAAGCTCTACTGAAGCAAGAGAAACAAGTAAACCCTCATTCTCACCAATAAACTTTGTCTAAAACTGAGCATAACATTTTGCTTGCCTTGGCTGTAAATGACTACTCTAAATATCACCCCACAGAGGGAAACACTCCCTCTTCACATCTCACATGCTCCTTATACAGCATGACTCCTCAAAATTCCATAATTGATTCTTCTAGACTAATCTCTAACACTATTTTGTACTCCCCAGTGAAGTTTAAATGTGTATGTGGAAATACTACCAGCTCCATGTAACACCAGGATCGAAAGAGAAGGCACCAAGCCATCTCCCACCATACTCCTTTTGCTCTTTAAATTCTGACTTGTTTTCAAGGAGGAGATGGAGAGGTGAAAGTGATTTCTGATGATCTAAGCAAAGAGGTGAGGATGAAAGCACTGTCTTGGGATACAGGGAAATAGACTCCAAAGTTCTCCATAGGAAAAAGTCTGGAAATGCCAGAGAGCTTGAAAAGTTTCTAAGAGTGTCTAGGATATGCTCCCTTGTACCCTCAGCCTCAGAGGTTCATCCTTCCTTACCACTTGTAGCATCTCCCATATGTGTGGAGATGAATTTACTTGGTCAGTGTAGGAACAGACTGTGGTTGTCAGCAAAACAACTGCTAAATCCTGATATGATTCTGACTCCATTTTTGCCTGCTAAGCACGGGGCAAAGCAGCGTTTTAAGAGCTAGAAGCACCTTTTAGCTGGCTAAGAAGTACAGACCGGGGTTAAAAAACAGGAATGACCCAAAAAATCCCAGACAAACTTCTAGGAACATGAGCCCTTCAAGCCATTGCTTTCAGCACTTTCTCCTCTGCCCAGCTGCCTGGTACCACCCCCATTTTGCACGCACACTGTGAGCATTGTGAGCATTCCTAAGGGACGCTGAAAGAACGTCGAGGCCCAGGCCCATCCCATCCGAATGGGACGCTGGCTGGGATGAATGGTTAAATCTGTGACCTACATGCACCTTGCAAGGGCAGCTCTGTAAATGCTAATCCCTTGAGTGCATCTGCTCCCTCCGCGTGTCTGTCCCTGCCCAGCTGAGCACAAGCATCTGGCTGCCCCGGGGCTGTGGCCATGACAGCTGCAGCCACCTCCCGCTTTTTCACCTCTCTGCATTTATTCTGCAGACTTTTCTCCACACAATACATCTTGAAACTAATTTGTTGGCCGAAACAAAGCAGTCACGCCAAGAGCAGAGCCGATAAAGTGTGCTCTCCTACCCTGGTGTCCAGCACTGAGCATCAGTGTGGGCTCTCCTGAGGCTCAGTAGGGCTGTGCAAACATTTCAGGATCTCCCTCCACTACAGCACTGAACAGATTCCTCCCACTACAGATTTTGTGTGCCTAACGCAGTCACATTAATGTCACCTCTTTCCTCCCTCCAAGACAGACCGAACTAGACATTGTTCCCTCAGGAAATTAAAATCGAAATTTTGAATAAAAATCTGAACTTCAATTACTACAGGAAATTAGTACTTGGATAGACTGTAGTGGAGCACATATAAAAAAACAGCTTAATTTTCAGGGCTATTCACCACAGTGGGGACAGCAGGCTTCAGCAGCTCACCAAAAAATGAAAACCAACAAAATTCTCTCATTTATAGGCTTAACTACAGATTTCCATTAGGAAAATGGTTCAGGCATTTTGATTTAAAAAATAATGGCTTGTATTTCTCAAGAGAAAAGAGGATGTCTCTGGAATTATTTTCAGAGATCAGAAAAAATAACAGAGAAAACACTGGTTGTAGAACAACCATCCAGTTTAAGGCAAAGATATTAAATTCTTCTTTCTCATTGCAATGCAAAAACAAATTAACCCAAATAACTATTTCATCACAACACAGTTTGTGAAATAAGCACAGCTGTTCATTACTATGGCACCATCCCCACCAAGATTGCTTTACCTTTGCCCATGTAAAGGTTAGAAACAAAATACTAACTGGGTTCAATCTTTACAAACTGTTAAATCAAAGCTATTTACGTGTGCGTAGAGAGGCGAGAGTTTGGCTTGCTAGTGTGTAGAGCCCCCCAGAGTAACTTCAGACTCTGAAGTATTTTACCTCTTCCAACCCTGTTAACAGGGCAAAGTAAACACACATTCAAACTGCATAATAACCTAATGAATCAAGTCCATGTGACTTTGCTCTAAATGCTCTCCAGCAATTTTACACGCAACACTAAATTAAGTGTAATACTGCAACAAGCCACAAAGAATGCAGATATTTCACAGCCTTTTACTGCTACAAAAAAAGACAAATCAGTTCTCAATGTGTTCAAACCCAAGGAGTCAGTATTTAAACTGACTACATAATATTTAAGTTTTCTTTCTGCTGGCATTTTTGTTTTAACTTCCCTCTTCCTTTCCCTGCTCACGCCCTCAGGCAATTCCTGTGCTCATCCCTCCCCTAGCCCTCCCTCCCTCCTCCTGGCAGCCCGGAACAAAGGCACCTATTCCAGTAAACAGCTGCATCTGGGCTCTGTGCAGTTCCACACTCGCTTCCTACAAAGGGTTTGCAACAAAACCCTGAACAGCCTGTCCAGGACACAAAGGGCGATCTCCATCCTGGTTCAGCTGCGCCAGGAGCAGCCCCATTTCCACCCTGAACTGCCAAAGAGAGCCAAGCCCAGGAGAAATCCCATATGCTGCCCTGCTTCCCCTCTTCTGCCAGGCACCATGGATACACATCCCGCTACAAACCCTGGAGAAGACTCACCCGTAAGCAGAGCTCTTCCCACTGCCTGTGCAAATGCTCCACTTGCTCCTTGAGCACCATCATGTCCTCGGTGAGGATGAGATGCACCAGCTCCGCCTTCATGGCCTGCAGCTCCTTCATGTCGTGGGCCCAGTCTGCCAGCGACAGCTCCAGCTCCTGCATGGGAACGCACCCGCACAAGCCTTGGCACTAAGCTCCTCGGCTTTCCAAACCTGCTGGCTAATCCCTGCCTAGCCTGTGGGGGAGGAGAGCAGGGAATGTGCAGCCGCCTGTGCCGTGCTCTCCGATGGGGCTGGGCTGGCCAGGAGATCCCTGGAACCCCATTAGACCCCCACTAGAACCCACTGGAACCCATAGCAGTGCCCCAGCTGATCCGCTAGTACCACCGCTGCATCCCAAAGTGCCAGAACGCAGCCTGGCCCCAGCAACTCCCCATGCTCCATTTGGGAGGGCAGCATTTGGGGTCTCACACCCCCACTTCTTCAGGGTTTCCTTTTTTCTGTTTTAATTATTTTGGACAAGTTGCTTTTCACCTGCATTTGCTCCAGTTTCAGGTTGCTTTTCTGAAGGCAAAAAAAATTAAATCCGTTCCCTTCTCTAATGAATGATTTCATAGGCACTTCCTCAGATTTGTCAGGAATGTGGAGCTTTTAAACTGCTTGTTCACAGACAACAGGCTCTCTTTTCTGCTTTGCTCCCCCAACTCCCCTTTCTCTGTATTATAAGTTACACATTTTTCTTAACACTGTTAAAATTATCACCTAAAAGGCAGAGGCACCACGGTGTGCAGCTGGGGAACACGACACTCTACACCCAAGGTCCTAGGTTCCATTTTGCAAAAAGGCTGCTGGGAAGGGTCACTAGCTCACCTAACAAAAAAAAACCTCTTACAGAGAATCCAGTTTGTCTAATTTTAAAGGGGAAAAAAAACAGTGAGTGTTTGTATCAGAAGTGTGCTGGGTCCAAGCCCTGTGAGGATTTTCACAGGTCTTGGACTTAGCTTCAATACTAGAGGGAAAAAAACAAACAAACCTGACACTAAAATTTACCTGGGCTCACAATACTCCTACAGATGTGGACTCATGCACTTATATCTCCTAACAAGGAGCAAATCCCTACATTAATGGAGCCAACTACGGAATTTCATGGGACTTTGCTACCCTTCTCTCAGGACTGAGAGGAAAAATAGCTTTATTCCAAATAAAAATGAAAAGCAGGGAGAGGCAAGAAAGTCCCTTCTCCCCCATGCCATTTTGGTCCTTTATTATACTGTGACACCTATTAGCAGCACTTGCACTGGCACTGTCTGACCCTGATGCTTCTGCAGCTGAATTTGTCTTGCTGGGATAAGAGGTAGGAGCTGTGTGCTCCCATCTCACAGATAATTCACGGCTACAGCAAGGCTGCTGCCATAGGAGAAGCAGCCAGCACTCATGAAGAAGATTTCAGACATCTGATAATGAATTCAAAGCCTTGGCTCGTTAATAAGCTTATTTGTTCCCACTACATAGGTCAACAATTCGTGTCATAAAAGGATGATGAAAGACTGACCACTCCAGACAAAATGTCTCCTATCCCCTGGAAATGCTTTTCTTGCCATTTGATTTTGATGGTGCACTATGGGCTGCAAGGGATTTTGCAACTCCCTTACTCTTAATTTTCCTTGTCTTTAATTATTCCCAGATCCTGCAGGTATGTATGGTGCTTTGCAGAATTACAAGGTCTCTTGCCTTAGTTGTTCCATGTGCAAAATGGATTGGAAAACAAAAAGGGAGATTCGTAGGGATAGCTGCCAATTGAGCTGAGAGAAGGGAGCTTTTTCCTTTTTGTTTGAGAAACTACTTATTTTATAAATTCAGACTGTAAAGGGAACAGAAGCAGGGAAAAGAAGATCCAAACAGTTCTACTACTACTCCTCCTCCTCATAATCTTCTTGGTCAGCTGGATTTTGGAGATTGGCAGCAATCAAGATCGTGTAAAGGAGAGGAATTCAATGTCACTGAAGAACAGATAAGAGTGAAAACTGATTTTACAGGGATGAGGAGTTGTGCAAAGATTACATCTATTTAAATACAATTTGGCTGTTGATACCTTAATGTGTTCCTTGGCTTTGTGGAGCTCTTCGTGTTCAATAGGGAGTGGATCTTTTAGTTTCTCCTTTAGCTCTCGCAGTCTGCTTTCCAATTCCTTGGTTTGCTTTTCAAAGCGGTCACAAGTCTGCTCAAGGAGACCCAAGAAAGTATAAAAGGTGCGGATATTTTATCATGACATACTGAACCACATGCATACGTTACAAAATAGCATCTTCAATCCACTGAAATAATCAATCATGTGCTCTGGTTTTCGGAGTTTTCTTTTTAGACACATAGTGCCACCCACAAGGATTTGGTGCTTGGCTTTACAGAACTTCAAGCCTCTCCTATTTAAGGCTTGCCTTAGAGAATGTTTCTGCTCATTTTGTTTTGTTCAGTCCAAGAGGCTTTGAGCATGGTTTTTGGACTGGGGGTTGTATCAATGACAGTATTCAATTTTAAGGCATACCTTATGTGCTACCTAGCCATTTCTATTGCTCCAAGGAAATAAATACGACTGGCCCTTCTGTTTAGACATTCAACAACATGAGGAGAAACAAGTCATGTTAACTCTAAGCTAACTTTAGCTTCACAGCCCAAAGCAGGAGTGAGCTCCAGGCCATGGAGAGCATGAGAACAATCAGAGCAGGAACATCCATTGCTCCAAACAAATGGAAGCCAACTCAGTTTCCTTTGGAGAATCAGGGGACCACAGTTTCAGCTTTCCACAAGCCCTGGTGACACATGGACAGGCACTTCCCTCAGAGTGCCCCTGCAGCGAGCAGCAGGCCAGGCCTGGAGATGGTGGGACAGGGAAGCTCTTGAGACCCAATGCTAGAGCAGCAGGTGGGGAGGGCATCATTTACCTGCAGGGTGCCACTGAACTGCATCTTCTTCTTCTCCAGCAGGGCCTGCGTTTTCCCCCAGCGCTGCTGTAACTGGCTGAGCTCCTCCTGGAGAGCAGTGCTGGTCTCAGCATCGGAGACAGTGCGCAACTTCTCCCCGACATCAATGACTAAGGTGTACATGGCTTGCCACCTCTGAAGGACCACCGCCTTACTCTTGAAAAGAAAGAAAAAAATTAACTTTCTAAGCTACTCTTAGAAAGTTACAGAAGTGCTTTCCTGGTATTTCACTTCGGAAGATGACTCACAAGGTACTACTTTGTTCATATTCATGGAAAAGTAATCAATAGATCATCTAATCTGCTTCTTTAATTTCAGATACATTGTATTTTCTCTGATATTTTGATTTATAAAACTCTACAATAGCTTTTCCCAGACTGAATCTACAGGGTGAAAGCACAGCAGTCAAAAAAAAAGATGGAAATTGAGTTGTGTGAGTTACTCAGAACAAAAAATATAATCTAAGTTCTGTGAGCACCTCTAGCACCAACAACTTAAACTAATTTTTTCAGGTGTTAACAATTGTGTTAATCATGACATACTCCAGTAAGCAATCAATAATAATTTGCCCATAACAAACTGATGTCTAACACAAGGAGATACAATCAGTCTTTCTTTCTGTAGAACAGCACCAGGAGAAGAAGGGCAATTTGGAGTAGGAAGGAGAAGATTTTCTGCCTTTTCTCACTAAGATAAAGCATAAGCACTAAGTTGTAAAGTCTACTGAAAATCATCCTTACACAGCAGATAGAAATAAAAATGAAATAAATAGGGCAGGCACCAAATAGAATACTGGTAATTGTTAATCCATCGACATTAAGTGTGTGAGTACATAATGTAACTCTTGAGCTGTGCAATGGCATTCATTAATATGATTTTGAAAGGTTTTAGATTGCCTTAGGCAACCATCAAGTTCACTGCTTGTTTCTACTTTCCTATAAAACAAAGAGGTGCACAGTTGAGTGGAAAACCAAAATATCCAAAATTAACAAAGGAAAATATCTTTTTACACTGCATATAAAATGCAGAACTCACTGTTCTGAAGAACTGCTGACCAGGTTTGTGTATCCTGGAGTGATCAGAACCCCCTGCATGTGCTTTATCCTTTGTGTCTGGCATCTTCTGCTCGTCCCTGCACACACAGGACTGTCTCAGGCCTGTCTATATGGCCTGTCTTACCAGACAAGTACCTTCCTTCAGGCAAACTAGAAGGCCTGGATTTAGCAGTCATGTCAGTAAGATGGACACAGACCTGGAGGTTACCTGCTGACCGGCGTGTCTAGCTCATCTTCTGGCACCCTGAATTTCCATTTTCGTATCAGTAAGATTTTTAAAGCATGCAAGGCTACTAAAGGGCAGTGTTGATCAAGGAGTTTCTGAGTATAATGATCCTTTCCCAATGTTACTGCTTTGTCATCTGCGCTCAGCTTTATGAAAAAAGGTGTCAGCAATCATTTTTCCCCCAAGAAAACGTGTGATTTTAAAGCTTTCTACCTTACTGGACAGAAGTTGTTTCAGTTTGAGGGAAAAAACCCATATATTTTAGATTTATGAGAAATAAACACAGTACCTTGAAATCATGAATTACATTTCGAAGCTGGTAGAGGCTGTAACAGTCCTGGCTCTTCACAGCTGCGAGGAAGCTGTTTGTGTCATCAAGGAATCTGTTGAGACTCTGCAGGGAGCTCCTGAAGAGCTGCCACTGGCTCACGAGTCCGTCGATATCTTTCTTCCTCTGCTGAACCATCCGGATAACATTCTGCCACTGCTCTTTCAGCAATGTGAGCTTGGAAATAAACTCTGTCCTGAAAATTACAAGGGCTGAGTGTTAATTTATTTTAATCTCAAGGCTGAATATTATAGTGATTGTGGTGGATCTCCATTTGCAAAGTTGTTTTCCAGTTATAATACCCAACAATGCAAGAAAGTTCTTTGCAGCCCTCAGCTCAGCCCTGCTCTCTGTGTTCCGTCTTTTAAGCAATCCAAACAACCTTTTACATGGTACAAGGGTAAGGCAAATCAATCTTGCAGTTGTGGTATAGCAACATACACAGTACAGCAATCAAACACAATATGCACTAAACATTCTCTGAAGAACAAAAAGGTCAATGCAAGTGAGACAAGGTCGCTGATAATGCTGCAAAATTGATCTGCACAATGGAAAATTGTGTGGTTATTGAACCCATTTAAGCAGTTGTTTTGTTCTCTTCTACAGCATGGTCAGATAATCCAGCAGATCTGGCTGGTTGATTAAGGCAACCCCACCTATCAATTCTGCTCCTCTGCAGGAGGCCATGGTCCCTGACTAGCTCTTACACAAACCCCTGCCTTTGTAGGGGTAGCTCCAACACAAAAATCCATCAGCTCAGCTTAGTTTAGCCCCACCTTCCCTGGCAGCTTCAAGCCAAGCTATGGATTTTATTCTGGCGTGTCTGAGGGGAGAACACACACTGTCCTGCCAAGTCTCTGGAAGCAGCAGGCTCTGGCAGGGAGGGGAATGTGTTCACCCCAAACACCTGAGGCAGCTGAACCTCTGCTCACAAACATTATCTGCTGTTCCTCATGCTACATTGATTAAGAGAAAAATGTAAGATCATCCTGATAAAAAACAGGTTTAGGTACCATTTGTTTTGGGTTTCATGGCCAATGACTCAATGCCCTGCCATGTGTGCCAGGGGCAATGTGGATAGTCCACACCTCTGCACTTGGAGAAGTAGAGAGGTCTAGGAAGAGGGAAAGGATCCTTCATATGCAGCATCCTCATTATGCTCTGTGGGAAGGCAGCTTCTTAACCACAGGTACACAACAAAAGACTCCTGCTCAGGAGCAATTATTTTTGTTTTCAGCCCAACCAGTTACTATCCCAAATGCAGTCTGGCCAGGGCACCTGTGTTTCTTCTCACTGCACCTCCTCATGCTTTTGCAAAATGTGACAGGGTGTCATTTAAAGAGTGAACCCAGCCAAGAATTTGGGTTTATGTCCTTATAAGAACAAAGATTCAATACTAATTCCAAGAAAGACAGCACATTCACTTAATTACCAAGACCTTAAGGAGAAAACCAAATAAAGTACCTTTTCTCTGCTTCTCCAGATTCCAAGGAGAGTAGAACTTTTTCTATGATAGAATTAAATGTCTGCTGATTTATGGAAATCTCAGTCTGCAGCATCTGAAAATACCATGAGAACAAGTTTTAACTATTCACTGAACCACCTTTGCTATGAAAGATGCTTCTGCTCCTCTAGAGTGACAGCGTTTGTTTAATTGTAAATGCTGGAAACTCTATTATTTTCAATTGCTAGTGTCAAGTGCACCCTAAGAGTCCACACATTTTGGATACCAGGAGGAATTTGTACATATATGATAAAACCCTATGACCTGTATGATACTTATGACCATATAAATGATGTGTACGATACAGATAATCTGAAACTTAAGGTTTGTTTACTCATTAGTAAGAAATGCAATTTAGAGAGAAGCCTATAGAAAAAGTATAGAAAGGCCACATCTAAGGGTGAATTTACTCTTTATCACAACAACCAAAAGTTTATTCAATAGATGATTTCATTACAATAAATGAATTGATTGGGCATGGTCTAAGGAAAAAGAAAATAATGTTCTGTGGACCCTAATGAACATCACTGAGCTGCAGAGACTAAAAACCCTGTGGAATTAGTAACTGGTCAAACTGGAAATACACTGTGCAAACACTTTATTTTAAATGCATTTCTTTCAGAAACTGGTAAGATTGTTGCCAGGTCTCCAGCAAACTGTCTGGTTAGTTGCCACAGGCTCCAGCACTCTGGGACAGGCAGACCAAGTACACTTCATGGCTGGAGAAATTTAGGACTACCATGACACAGCACTTGAAGATGCACTCCTAAAGGTCTGTTCCCTCAAAAAAGGGATCTGTCCATTTTGGAAAAGGATTTTCATGTTTCAGAGTTTTTCTATTAATAGCCATTTCAAGAGTGAAATGCTCTGTAAAACTCTGCCGAGATCTAATTTCAAAATGCACAGCATTTTCTAGTCTTTTCTAGTCATTTCCCCCTGCCTTCATCATTCAAGATGCTGCTTCCATTTTTAAAGTTAGCTTTACCTCATATATTCTCTGCTGCTCTTGCAGTTCTTCAAAACGTCTTGGAATATCTGTTTTTAAGGCTTCTTTCATTTTTTCTAGGAATTTCATCCACTTTTCACATTTCTGAAAGAATTTCTTCTCATCATTTTGAGTCCCCTCAACCGTACTGTAAAACAAAACGAATAACCAGAAACTTGTGTTGGTAAATGTTTTTCTGAGTATGTTTACAGATGGTCTAACGTGGTGGTTAGTAACACTAACACAGTGGGGGTTTCACTTGGCACTTTGCTACTTTCTTCCCCTGTGAACATCGGGATTTTGCGTCAAGTGACTTGAAATATAAATAGCAAGTAAACTGAAAGGGCAGAATTCCACCTGGAAAGTCCCTGAGAAAGCTGAGAACAGACCGCAAAACTTCACATGCTTTAAGTTGGTTTTCATTTCTCTCACATAGAAAGGAATTGTTAGTAGTGATTTTTTTTTTGTTTGCATTTCAGACCTGCAACATTCCAGAGCAGCTGCTGTTTTCTGACTCCACTGCCGAGTGAGGCTCTGCATTTTCTTCAGGGTGAAGTCACTGAGTGGCAGCTTAATGCTTGCTTCATTCAAACTCTCTATGCTTGGAGAAAGTGCAGCAAGCTCCAGTGTCTGATCCTGGAAGTAAAAAAGATAAATTATTGCAAAAAAATACTGCCTTTCTTTCATGTCGACGAAATACAGAAGCTTTTTCACTGACACTTGCAAACACCCAACATTTCTATGTTAACATCAAAGAATACAGGAAAGAAAGGTCATAATTCTTTTACACAGGGCTCGCTTTTCCAACAGTACTGAACAGATACTCAAGACCTGGTACTTCCAGATCTACTTTGTACCCTACATTGAGGGAAACAGCAAAGCTGTTCCCCGAGCAAAGCTGGGGAAAAATAATCTCCCACCAGCCCCAAATGTAAAGTGATTTTCCTCACTTCCATGTGTTTGGCCTGTAATGCAGATCTAGAGTTTCTAAACTTAAATAATTGCTGTTTGTGTTTTGGACGAATTATAGTTATTCTGATGGAGTGCTGTCACTGTGGCCCTTAGGACACAAAGAGCACCTTGAAGTGGGCAAGAGCTGAGCAGTATCTTTGTATTTGGGAATGGAAACATACCATGAGCAATTCTGAGTTGTCTCCTTCCTCCAGACAGAGGCTATCGAAGGTCTCTGTGCAATTCTTGATGCGACCCTCCAGCATTTCAAGGCAGTTGTTGAAATCCTCCAGTTGTAAAAGATTGAACTGGGGTGAATATTGCAAATTTATGTTAATTACTATTTACTTCACTTACTCAATATACAAAAAGGAGCAATAGGCAGTATTATCAGGAAAACAAACAAATGTTAAACCTAAATTCTAATGTATTTATAACTCTCTATTAAACTTTTTCGATTTTTCAACTGGATAAGGGGAAAATTTAACCCAAAGCAGAGAACAAGAAACAGAATCTCAAAATCCCAAGACAATTGTCTGAAAGGAATAGGGGCTTCTGTGATACCTTTCATAGCTTTGTGCTGTTTAACTTACTGTGAATTTGGCAAGTCAAAACTCAGCTTATCAAAGGAGAAGAATTTATGAAAATGAGCTTCCTTTGAGGTACACACAAGGCTCCCACATCCCCACACAGCCAAGGCTGTGCAGCTTACATGAGCTCTGTGGAGAAATCAGTAGGGCTGGAATTTAACTTTTCTTTAACAGAACAGCACAGGGAAAGCTTTTCCTTTCTTCCCAGAATTAAACTCCACATCTCTGAGAACACTTACACAACAACAGTTTTATAAGGGATGAACGGCAAAATCTGGTGTGTGGAGAGAGATTGCTGTGGTAATACTACAGAATTACACCACAGAAAATGACTACCCAGAAATGCATTATTTTCATGCAGCAAGTTGTTGACAGGGAATATGAGAAACCTGTTATCTTCACAAAGATTTCTGGCTTCCAGCCATTAACTGTGCTGGTAGATGGAGTCATAAATAGAGTTGGCTTCAAATTTCTTGATGAATTTGGGTTTACTTTAAAACAGAAAAAATCATTGAAACCAGACTTTTTTCCACAGGAACAGATTAATTCTACATCGGTGAATGTCCAGCAGTACGTTTGCTTGGACGCTTTCTCAGGAATACCTGTGCAGAGGAGAAGTCAGTCCTCCACTCCTACAAGGAGAGCTTCTGGATCCAGGTCTCTCCCCACTTTGACTGAACAAGAATGTGAATCTGGTCCTCAAAATTACATCAAATTCATTCCATGAACTCTTACCAAGGCAAAGTGAAGCCCAAAGATTTTTCTCAAGACACAGCTGAGAAAGTTTACAACTTACTTCAACATTCAAAAAATAACAATACATTTTCTAATCTTTAATAATCTGAGGGTCCTGGGGATAACAGGCCCACTTACAAAGGCTGTTAGAGCAACCCAAGCAGGTAAGGGTGAAATCCTTCCTTCACCTGTACCTCCGGCTTCGTATATTATTTCTTTATATAGTTGATCATCCTGTTGAGTTTTATTTTATTAAAATTTCAATTCAAGAACTATAATGCTCAAATGAAGAATGTGGCTCACACAGGACTCTAGTGAAGAAGTTAACTCACACTGCCAGCTAATGTAATATTAAAAAAATATACATATATACCTGAAGTTCATCCAGCTTCCTCTGCAACATCTTTTCCAAATAGGTTGCTCTCTGGAATGGCTGCAGCTTCTCCATCAGAATGGCTTCAGCAGCTGTCCCAGCCTGCTGTTTTATCCTGTCAGCCTGCAAATAAATCTGGGTTCGGCATCCTGTTATGTTTTGAAGGCCATGCTGTAAATTCTAATGAGAGAAGGAGAAAGGGAAAAAAAGTCAGTAAATGAATGAGATCATCCATCATTCACCTGCCACTTTCATTTAGTATCTTTTGTTGCTGCAACTAAACTCTTTTTGTTGATCCCATCTGGGAGCCAAACTCAGCTATGGTGAAAGCTTTTACTTGGAGGATAATGGGAATTGCATCCATTGAGTGAAGAGCTGGGAAAGGCACAGTTCAAAGTTCAATGGAACACCAGTGACTTCAGGCAGCGGGATACTACTGCCCCAGAGGAAATTAGGGAGGGAAATCAGAATATCCCTCTCTACAAGATGTGTGTACACTAGCAGATGGAGGAACTGGCCCATGCTGCAGATGAGAAATGCTGTTTAGTTAGGAACATACCAGTACTCTGGATCCCTTAATGACTGAGAACAGTAAAATTATACTCCTAAGGCAGTACAAGAACAAAGGGAGTAATTTTAGACTCATTCAATGTATTTGATTCTTTTTTTTGACAAGGCAACTGAAATTTACTTCTAGCCATGAAACCCCCTGAAATTTGCCACTGTATTGGGTATTGTCTTTTCTGAGAATAATAAGCAAAGTCTTCTGACCAACAGCAAAGAGCACGTTTCCCTAAAAAGCAAAACGGCTCTTGCTTCCTGACCCCTTTGTTTGAAAGGATCATATTATAAAATACCACTTTGGCTGTTTAATAAATAACCCATTTTGATTTCTTATTCTCTATACACAACTTTGTTTTTATTTCTTGTGGTGACAAAAATCCATAAAACCTTAATATTTCCTAGTATTTACAGAGGAAAAGATTACAGGGATTAAAATACAATTTTGTAATGCACAGGTATATTCAAATACCCATAACTCATATGCCATTTCTCTGATCCCCCTTCTTCTTGCTCACCACTTCGAGAAAAACTACAATAAATTCTATGTGTTCTACCCACACACACTAGGACAGGATCTACAGTGCTAATGGCTTTCAGGTGGCCATGCCTTTGCTCTTCCCAAAAATTTCCAGAAAATGCATTCCTTTTTGCTGACATATTGGTGAATTTCTGTCACAGCCATTAGTAGATCAGAAGAAAGTAAAAATGCTTTGGTCTAGGCTTTGCTGCTGTCAGATTTTTCTGACTAAGAAAGATATACATGACTTCTCTTTCCTGTAATGTGAAGTTTCTTATTAGGCCACGTGCAAAATGGAATACTCTGGACTTCTTCCAATTCATGGCTAGAGATTCATAAAGCATGATGAGTCATTGCTCTGTCCTGACATAAGGACTATTATATTTCTTTACTGCAGTCTGAAGAAACCAAAAATGTCAGAACCTTATGACAGCTTTGCTGCCTGAGAGAGTCCAATGTGTCATGTGGTCTCAGAATGAGATCTCATCTGTCTAAAGACAAAAACATTTAGAATAATCTAATGAGCTCAGGAATCTGTGGACTCGTCAGACCAGACCAAAACATGGTACCAAATCCAATTAAAAACAGTTTGAAGGCTGTGGAAGACCTCAGGATGGTCCTGTGCTCTGGAAAACTGCTTTTTTTCCCCCCCAACTATCGTTCTAGTAGATATTATCCCCCCTCCCAAGCAAAGCCCCACAAGGTAAATAATTTTTCTTTCAATGATTCCTTCCAACACAGGCTCCATCTTTTGTGCAGAGCAGAAAGGGGCAGAGATGGAATATGACTCCCTTCTGCTCTCTTCATCATACACTAACTCTGGTTTGGCCTCAGGATCTGCTCAAAGTGTTTAAAGGAAATACAAAGGTGCCTGTTCATGGAAGAAACCTACAGATTTTATCTTTTCCACTGACTGGATTGGTGGTTTTCTTTTGACTCGTTTCTCAAAAATAAATCTTGGTTTGTACTGGGCAGCACAGAGTTATTCCTGTACCTTGATGTCCCGTATCCTCTGCTCCAGGGTTTCTGTCATGTTCTCCTCAGGCACATGAGTATCCAAGAGCTGAGCGCACTGCTGGCTATACTGCTGTAACTTGGCTGCTGTCTCAGTGCACAAAGCATCAAAGGGCTCCCAGAGCTGCAGAGTTGCCTGTGCTGCCCGCAGCTGATCTGTGATGTCTTCATTTACCGAGTTCCACCTGTCAAATTATCAAAAGATTTAGGAGCATTTTCCTAGTAGGTTCTCCTCCAGAATACGATTTGGCACAGGATTCCTGTGGGAGTTGCTTTGCATCCACGCCCATGCTCCTGAAAGCCTACAGCAAAGCGACTGTGCTGCTGTGGGACCCACCACATGAAAAGTATCCAGGTAAAAGGTACAAGTTCCCCATCCCTGGAAGTGTTCAGGGATGAATGGGGCTTGGAGCAACCTGGTCTGGTGGAAGGTGTCCCTGCCCATGGTAGGGGGGCTGGAATGAGATGATCTTTAAGATCCCTTCCAACTCAAACCACTTCATGATTCTGTGATTCTGCTCTTCACACAGGTACCTTAGACAGGTGAATTGCATTATTACGGATTTGAAAATCTCACAGATGTTCGAGTCCTGCCTCAACAACTTGGGTTTTCTTAAATCCTGTTAACTGCGGTCTGATTTTGCAGGCTTACCTAGTGTGTGCCTCCTTGTACTTCTGGTCAATAATCTCTGCAAAGGAGGGGGAGCAGTTCTTCTTCAGGTTACTGGCAGCAGCCTGGAGCTTGGCCCAACTTTCTTCACTGTTCTCAGATTCATCTTGAAGAGCCTGCAGAATGGATTATTGCAATTAATTGTGGGATAAATGACCTGAGTGTAACTTGCCCTACAGATTGGTAGGGATAAGGCAGCAATAATGCCATACTTTTGTAGCAGATTAAAATGTTTGCAGAAAATATAACACCTGTTCCTAAAAATTAGGAAGCCAAGAAAGGTGAAATGGTCCAAGTTAAAAAAAAAAAAAATTCAGGAGACTTATTTTAAACTGAGATAATTTATTGCCTGTTAAAGAAAAAGCTCATTTAGCAAACCCACACCCTTGAACTGAATAAGTTAATTTGCTAGAAACCAAAAATGCTTTTATTTTAAGCCACTGTTTCTACTGGCAGTAAAGTTGGCTTGACTCCTCCCATCCTCAGATGCATGTTCCCCCTCCTGATATAGGTAATTACTGCATGTCTGTGAACTCCTCCGGGTTAAAAGCAAACAGGATGATTGAAGGAAGGAGGTAAGAAGGTACCCAGTTCCTTCCATTTATTACATGAGCCCAGGTGAGGGTGGAAAGCACAGGGTTTACCGCCAAGAGTCTCATACTCAGCATTCACAGCCTCAGTCTGTCTGCACCACTTCTGATACAACTCACAAAGCCCCCAAATCAGGCCTTATTTACAGGGAAACAGGGAATTCTTGCACAGCCTTTCAACACTCATCTAAAGCCAGGTAAGGGGATTTTAGGCAGAGCTGGAAAATGTTCAGAGTGGGGGCCAGCCTGACTGCCTTCTCCAGATGTTCCACATGGACTCTGTAGTAGCCAGGCAGAGCAGCGGGATGATCCAGAGCATTCATGTCTGGCATTCTGACACATTCAGAGGCTGTGCAGGAAATGCCAGCTCTCTGCAGGATGACAGAACAGTTGACCTGGTGCTGGAGCAAGCAGAAATGCCAGGCTCAGCATTGACACAAGGTGCAAGGGACCAAGAGGAACTTGGTGTGCCTTTTTCTTGAACCTTGGTACCTGAACTGCACCCACATTGAACTTATGCACTACATAAAGTAAGAAGGCTAGAAGTACTCCTTAGGGCCTCTGCACACACAAAAAAATTAGTAATATTCCACTAACTTCAGTGTCATTACAATAAAGAAAAATTTGCTCAGATACATTTTTCTGTCTTTTTTTCAGTGGAGTTTGTTTGCCTAGAGGCATGGAAGGAAGTACAGAAATAAGACAACTTTACCTGGAGAGTTTTGACCTGTTTTTTCAAAGCTTCCAATGAAGTTTCTTCCCCAGAAGGTTTGCATTGGTCTGTGCAATACAAATATCTTGTTGTCATCAAGCTGACTTCTGCATAAATTTCATCATATGCTTTCCACTGGTCCAGTACTGACTGCATTGAGGCCTTTAGCTGTGCAATCTGCAGACAGACCATTTTTGTTAATATTTCTTGGGTATTCCTGACACATAAATCACCCTTAAATTGACTTAAAAATCCAAACTCAATGCTCCATCCATGACAATCCACAAGAATTTGCCAGGTTGGAGTATTTTCCTGCTTGGTAAAGAATTGTGTAGGCTTCAAACAAAGCAGTAAACCATATCTTGAGTGAAGTATAAGAATTTGCTGGAAATTAAAATTTCACTGGAGTTCAAGGTAGCACTATTGTGTCAGCCACAGCTCCAGAACACCCCAAGAAGTACTGAAATAATGAACTGCTTATTCCTTCCTGCCAAAATCAGCCTGAAGTGGGAGGAAATTGAGAGCCTTAATCTTCTTAGGAAGCAGATAGTTTGATCCAGAGATCAAGTTTCCTTTCAAGGACAATTTGAACAGAAATTGGTTTGTATGGAAGAGGACACTACTGCAATACTCTGGAGAGCTGTCATCCCTCTTATGCCATTGTGCTCTAATAATGCAGGCCCACCTGGATCCCAGGCTAGCAACTTCAGGGTTCTCATACAAAATTAAATGATGGATATTCCCTTTATTTTCTGTCTCTTTCATTATCAGAGTTGTCTAATCTGTATGGGGCAGGCATGGCTTCCATTTGCCACAGACTCCCCAACACTGCAAACACAAAAACGCAGTCTTCCTTCAGTCATTTTTATCCTTCTGTGTCAGGGAAGCACGTAAGGCATATCCTGGGTTAGACAAAACATTCATCCAGTTCAGTACCTATTTTCAGTCACGCTTGGAGAAAAGCATGAAAACCAGGCAGACCAACAGGCAGGTCTCCATGAAAAGCCAGATTTCAGTTCTGACTGTGCAGCCACACAATGGAAGATAAAAAAAGTTCCACACTGTAGTTCACACTAAATAGACTGCATAGATAATTTTATCCTAGTATCCTAGTTTCAGGCACACAGAGGCTGGTGGATTAATCATCCCTATTCTCTTCTGAATCATGGTATAGGTGGGAGGAATCTCTAATTGCTTTTTGTAGCCTGTAGCTAATTACTGCCCACACAAGGAAGATGGAAAGACATCGTTCTCGGGAAATGTCTCTGGGCCACAGACTCACAGTCTTGAGCTCAACCTACGGACAATTTAATCAAGGAATTACATCTCCTCAGCCCTGTATTAGGAATCTCTGCCTGGCTCTGATGTGAGCAGTCACCCATGGGAAGGAACCTGCACTCGCTGTTTCACTGCACACACAGACAGCTCAGCTCTAAGAACATTCTGCAATTTGCAAGTTCAGTGGTAAAGTCATAAATTTCCTAAAATTAACATGACCCATGGTGACTGTAAGAAGAAAAAAAAGCACCAAGCTGTCAATCTTGCCAATTTCTATTCCCAGCTATACATCAGAAGGAAAACCTTTCATCATGTACATAGACATAAATTTCCCTGCTTTCTTGGTAAGAAATAGTCATTGTTTCTGTTGAAACCTAAACTCTGAAACAGCAGATCAATACTGCATCAACACCTCCTGTGGAAGAGTTCAAGCAAAAAGGTTCAGGTTTCACAGCATTCTGAGGAATAAAGGCAAGGAATGTATAATAGAAAGTGTAAAGCAATCTTAGCTATAAACAATCACACCATCATGTATAATTCTCTACAGTATATGGTTATTTATTATCACAGATTTAAATCTATAAATATACTCACTATTATCTCTCCTGCACCTATCAATTACATCCACATAAATAAAAAGATCAGCTCCCAGTATAAAGATAATATAACTATAAATACAAACTGCTGGGGAGTCAGTTTGCATGGGAAACTGATCTGCCAGATTCTCCTTGAAGCAACTGGAAACTACACAGGATTTGAACGTGGCAAAAGCCATCCTGGTGTGTGGATGAAAGACTTACTGGGAGGTGAAAAAGCTGCAGTGAGAACAGGGCCAGAGTAGGCAGCTTCCACCAGTTGCACTACAGGGGAGAAAGAGCAGGGTACGAAAGAAAAGCAGATCAAGTAAGAGAGTTTAAGGTTTCCTTTTTCAGCTTGTCAGTATTATAGCAGTGCTATTTATTCTCTTAAGCTGCAGATGGGGGTCTGTCCTTTCTCCCTCTGTACTCAAATTGCTTCAAGATCAGACTGATTTTTCTCTCTCAACTTCAGAAATACCTTAATTTACTTTACAGCGAAGACTTTAAATGAAGTTCTTAGGAAGGTAAAAAGTAAGGAATACTTTGCATGTTTTTTGTACCAGCTCCTGCCATCCCATGAAGATTAGTAACACTGGTGGTCAGAACATGTAGCAGAAGAAACTTGAACACAAGCAAGGCTTTTACCTGGTTTACAATGCTGTCCTTCATTTCACACAGCTCAGCTATCCTGAGAGACTGAGCTTCTGCGGTTTGTTCTGCACTACCATTCGAAGCCAAACTCTGTTTGAGCTCATCAAGAGTTTTGGATTTAGTTGTGAGTTGATTTTCTAGCTCCTAAAAAATGAGGGGGGGGAAAAACAAACAAAAAAATCTTTTTAATGAGACCATAGAAAAAAATTGTTTGAGAAGCTTAGATAAACATTTCTTCTCTAAAACCAATGGAAAGGTAAGATAGGAACTGGTTTTGAAATGGGTGAGTCCCTGACATCCTAACAACATCTAGAAAGTTATTTTCAGTTTGTCCCTTTACTCAGAGGGACTCCCATGGGAGAAATTCCAGTGAAATCAAGTGAAAACAATCCCCAATGAATGGAGATACCTGGGAGAATAATTCCCTTCCCAACACAGTCAGTGAGATTATAAGACAGTTTTGACATGGCAGGGAAAGCTCAGCAGGGAGCTCCTCACAATGTGAGGAACTGTCCATATCCACAATGGGCCATAACATCTTCCTATAATGCTACACTTAAAGCCATGACCGTTTTCCACCTCCCCAAAATATTTCCAAATTTGAATCTCATTTTTATTGAGCAAATTAATTTTAATGAAACTTTTTAGCCACTTGCATCCTAGCACTATTCCTTGCTGTGAGCAGGTGAGTGTTTAGGCAAAGACACCCTGTCTCTTTATTCCATTCTGGCCCCTCCACACTCTCAGAAATACAAGTAACTCAGCGTGTAACAGAGCACTCTAGACAATAAAAGCAGCCTAGTACGAGAGAGAGATGTAACCGTGGCAATGAAAGAACAAATATTCAGTGTTTAAAAATAGAGAGGGAACACCGTGCTGAATGAAAAATAATCAGACTGTCAGAGTAATAGGAACCAATTATAAGCTGGCTGCCACCTGTATTAATTTGCAGGGGTCTGATGCCTAGAAAAACACAACAAAGGACACCCAGATCCTTGAGGCTGCTGCAGAGAGACTACACTACACTCTAGGGCAGAAGTAGAGAGGGTTGCTGTTTCTCCAAA
This sequence comes from Dasyornis broadbenti, assembly GCA_013397935.1. Taxonomy (NCBI): domain Eukaryota; kingdom Metazoa; phylum Chordata; class Aves; order Passeriformes; family Dasyornithidae; genus Dasyornis; species Dasyornis broadbenti. The sequence continues at coordinate 200,635 of VZRN01000243.1, forward strand.
TGGGTCTGAGTAGTTTCCATGACACTACCATCACAGAGCTCTTCAAACTAATGGAATTGATAGCTTCTGCCATGGCTGTGCTGAAGTGAGAACTACTTCTTTTGGAAGGATCTCAGAAGACAATATTGCTACACAACAAAATTGCTGCACAACACTCCAAATACCATGAAGCAACAGCAGATGCATCTTCAATTGGTGGAAAAAACCCACAGAATAGCCACTCACATTGAAAGTGGCTCTGGCTCTTTTTCACCTGAATGCAACATGCTTTAATTAAAATGACATTATAGAATTCTTCTGGGAATTTCCTTTATATTCCTTTCTGTTAAAATCTGTGCAGTTCTTTAGTGTGGATTCAGCAAAGTGTGCTCAATAGGGTTTTTACAGTAATACCACTCATGTAATGCTTTACCTTGCAATCATCTAGTGTGTTCTGTGCAGAGATCAGACTTGCTGGGGTTTGTAACGATCTCAGTCGATCACTCTGAGCTTCCAGCCAGTTGCGTAGAGTCTGGGCTTTATTCTCATTCTCAGTGATATCCTCCAAAATGTGCTCCAGGTCTAGTATCTGGAAGTTACAGAACTGATTTAACGTACTTAAACCTATGGGTGGGCAGAAACAGGCAGAAACATGTTCCTTCCATGAAAAAAATCTGAGATTACGAAATCTACATTGAAAATACGGTTTAGAGAAAATATTTTTACCTAAAACGTTTTGCAGGCTCCTTAGGATCTGACCCTTTCCTTGGGAAGAAACAAGGCAGTGTGTGTTCTAGAGCTGCGAGACCTGACAAGCTGGGGGACCCTGCGCTTTGTGGACACGTTCATATGGAGTCTGAGAATCTCATTCTCACTAAAACCCACCAAAAAAGTTACTAATAAGAAAGGGACCTCAAGTCTCCCATCTTCAGTCTTGGCCCTGAGGATCCATTAAATCCTAGAATGGAATTTCATTAAAATGGTTAGAGAAGATAAATTTTTCCCCAACGAAACTGAAATTTCATCGTGGAAATTTACAATTGTATGGGAAATGAAATTTCCACTTGAAAATGGTTCTGGAAGACTTTCTGAACTAAAAAATATTGGGATCTGATCAGCAGTCTTTGTATCTGGATTCAGAGAGGGCAGCTTCTCCCAAAGCTTTGTAAATTGAGGCAGAGATGAAAGAGGGATGTGTCCATAGAGCGATTCATTCCAGCAGCCTCATGGTTGAATTTTGGGATTCTAAGCTTCCCCACGTCTTCCATTTCCAGAGTCACACCAGCTTTTCTGGGCATTGGGGCACATAAGCAGCAAGCATCTAATTCTGGATGCACGGATTATTTCTAGCCTCACTAGAATAGAATAATTCTGAGGCACTGCCTGAAACAGATTTTCTCGAGAGAAACAGATTATGTGCTGATAATCAGTCCACATGCAGAATTCTCCTATCAGCTGCTGACCTTCAAAGCACTCCAGTGGGAAAGCATATTTAAGTACAGCAGGAGGAAGACACCAGCACAAAGTAACCCATTTCCAGTGACCCAGGAGGGCTCAAGGCAGGGCTGGGAACTGATCCCTGTTATGCCTTGTCCAGGAGGCTCCTATGTCTCCATCTGAACGTGGCCGTCAACAGCACTTAATAATCAACTGTTTTCACAAATCCAACTGCTACAACAGGAAAACTGCTGGTAGCTTAATAGACCCCTAATACAGAGCAGTGGCACAGGCAAGAAAATCAGAGTTATAAGAAAGCCATGGGAACTCAATCCAACCTTTCTGCTGAGGGATGCCTGCAGCCTGTGCCACCGCAGGTTCATCTCACCCAGGCACTCAGCAAACTCTGTCCTTTCGTAGCGCTTGCTCTCCACGTCACAGGTGCTCATCTGCAGCAGAGACTGGTTAACAAAATCTACCATCCACTGCTTAAAGTTCATTTCCATCATGTATTCCTTCAGGGGGAAAAAAGAGAAAGGAAAAAAATGTAAACCAATCAGTTTTGTAGTTTTAATCTGATCGGTTACGATGATGCTTCAAGGTGTGGCTACGGGACATACATGACTTAGTCTAAACCATGACCTAAAATATTCTTCCAAAAGAGACCCAGCTTTAGGAATAATTTTAAAATTTTACCATTCTGTATTTGTGTAGCTGTTTCCATCCACTGAAATTTGTGCGGAAAATCTCTATCACTACATGAGTAGTTCAAGGTAAGAACAGGTTAGTGCTGGAGCCAGGAATAAAACCCAGGGGTACCAGATCCTGTACTTAATCCACTGGACAACACTGTCACACTGTCACAGGCCCAGAGTAGGCTAAAACCAAGGCTTTCCCACACTCCTGCAACTCACAGACAGATGCAGCAAGAGCTTCTACTCCTTTTAACAAAATATCTGGTGTCAGAACGGAACAGAATAGCAGAGTATCTGGAAGGAAAAGGTGTCCTCTAGCACCAGCTTCTCTTGCCCAGAGACATAAGTGAGAAACTACATAGAAAGTGAAAACATAAGGGAATGTCTTTTTATTTCAGAGCCTCTTAGGAGAAGAGAGTAGGGAAGGGCTCCTTATAGTACTACCCAGTAAAAAATCACCAGGGAATACCACAACAGAGGTACTGAACCTATGGCTTCAGAGGTATGAACAGAGGTACTGAAGCCATAGGTTCAGTACCTCTAGGAATTTGTGACCCTCGTTCCAGCTTTATTCTCAGCCCACAAAATCCCACCTTGCTGACAAGTGCAAAAGATACACCTACAAACTCACCTCTAAATATCCAAAGCGTTAAAAACCGCACCTCACTTACATGTCCCAACTGCCAAATCCAACTGATAGAGACCAAAATGTTATATATGTGCTATACCAAGGCACTTGGGAAAAATGTTTGCATTCCCTTACGTGCAGCACCAAAGTGCCTGCAAGCTGCAGCTGCAGACTGAGAACTGTCAGCCTGTCTGAGCCCCGAGCAGGGCTTGGCAGCTCTGCAGGAGAAGAGCAAAATATGACTCTGTGGGGATTCATGCCCTGAGGTTGGGCTCCCTGGCATTTATGGAAGTACACAGCTTGAATCCTTCCTGTGGCTGGAGCAGCCTCTGCCACTCGTGCTCTGACATCTGAACAGAGCCAAGAGTCTGCTGCAGCCTATCTCTGCAGGGATGTTCATCTTGTCCCTCTTTCCTAGCAGGTTACTTCTTTTGATGACACATAACATTCAAACCCCCTGCTCTCTAGTTAAATGGATTCTGGTTATGGAGCTCCATTACGGGGTATTCCTTGTTAAAAAGGCACACTAGAACACAGCACAAACACAGAGTCTGTCTTCCTAAGGAAGCAAAGCTTTCCTGCTCGTCACACTTTATAATCTAAATGCAGGGGAGAGAGAACAAGTGAGACAGATGGGACAGCATGAGAAAAGGAGATTACAGCCATTCAGGCAGTAGCTGTATTGCAAGACAGGCAGTGGTTCATGTGTCATGGAGGTATAAGGTTTTATAAAGGAGGATGTTACGACATTTTAGACTGAGGAACCCTTTTGAGAGCAAGGGGAAGGATACGACACTGCTTGTAAGCTGTTTCCATCGTTTTTTGCAGCCAAACACTTTGCAGAAGGCCTGGACTTACAGTTTCCTATTTACCTTGTACTTCTGAAGGAGGCTCTTGACTTGGGCAGCACTACATTGTGAATTTATTGGTTCCTCATGTTCCTGCTGTTGTTCCACATGGTCCAGCCAGGTCATTAGTTCAGCAATAGCTTCCCGTGACGAAAGCTTTTCCATCTGAAGCTGAGGTAAAGCATATAATGAATCCTCTACACTCTGCTTGTTAGAAATACCAAGGAAAATGACATTTCTATTTTTAGAAAGGCTCAGGCACTATAATCGCATTACCAGGGCATGAACTTGAAAGTGAGCCCTGTGCTCCAGAGGGGCAAATTACTTAACTTCTAGAATTCATGAATCTGAAATAAAATTCTTTCTAATTGTAACAGACTTCCATGAAAAACTGTAAAGATAATAAATATATGCAAAACAGCCCAGGAAGAAAATAGCAGTATTTAAACTGCCGTTCAATATTGGGGTTATTCTGAAAGCAAGGCACAGCTAATTCGGAAAAGGCAACTGAATCCCAGCAGCAACATTTTAACATAATTATTTAGCTTGAACTGAGAGATGGCAGCAGAGTTTCTCCTCACCTGGTGAAGCTTTTCTTGGATGGCTGGGAGCTGTGTAATCACTTCTCCCCATTTTTGCTCAAATTTTGCCAAAGATGACCTAAGTGCTGCAGTATCAGCTTGCTTCACATGGAAGAGCTGGCTGGCAGTGCTCACCACTGATGACTTCAGGGAAGATTTTTCATCAACTTCCTTAGAAAAATTCTGAGGTACACGATAGAAATTTAAGAGGGTAAATATTTATATATCTATTTAAATGAAGACAAACCATGTTTTCACTTGCGGATGAAATGCCTCAACAAACACATTTAATCAGGATTGTAAAATTCAGAAAATCCAAGTTCAACATATTCTGGCAGCAGGTAAAGCATTCTTTTTTTTTTTTTGTCCACCTCAATATAATGCTGAATGCCACCTTTTGGTTCCACAGATATTAGGAATACCCTGATCCCCACTTCACACAGAGGTCCAGGGAGCAACCCTAGTCCTCAAATCTCTGGCCAGCTCAAATCTACCAGTGGAACCTTCATGATGCTTTGCTTTCCCTCAGTGCACTGTTCCTTCTGTCTGGCCTCCCACGGGGGCTGAACCTCCTGGCTAGCCATCCAAGGGGAGCAGGCAAAGACATAAAATGCAAATCAGCACGTTACTCTTTCCTGACTTTGGCTGAGCACCTTCACCCCTGTACCATGAGCCCACACTGCAGGTTCAATCGTTAAGTGGCTTTGTGGAACACAGCCATTCAGTGTCGTATTATGTGGGTGGCTCATGGTCATGGCAAACACAAAAAACTTCTCAAAAGGGTCATTTTCACCAAAATTCACAATGTCTTATCTAAACCTGGCAGCAGAAATGACTTACAAACAAGTTGCTGATGTTGTCCCTGATGGTGGGAAGATCTTGTGACACGTTGAGAGACTGCTCCTTCCAAAAATTCATTCTCTGCTGAGCAGAATCCAACCATTTCATTAATTCCTCTGAGTCTCTGTTGTAGCTACAAGGAGGAAAAAAACCACAGAAACACACATGTAGCCGAGGCCAGGAGACATTTCTCACCCTCCATGTTGTCTTTCCTGTGAGAAGGCAAGTGCTATTCTAGCACCTCTGCTGTTGCATAACTCTGCAGAAGGCATGGTTTCAGCTGTCGTCTATGAAAGATCACAAATTAATGTCTAGCTGATACTTCAAATTGGTTTTTTGTGTTATACCCACCTCACGAGGAGTTTCAGTAACGTTTGAAGACGGTGTAGTTCGTGGCCAACTTTTTTGGTTAGAGTCAACCACTGCTCTTCCAGCTTCCGAATCTGGCTTCTTATTTCTGGACAGCTCACAGCAGTCAGCAATTTCTTCCCTTCTTTTACCATCTGGTACAGCCTGGCATGTTTTTCATCAACACTGCTTTTGATTTTCTGTCAGAATATGGGAAGTTTGCAAAACAGTAACATTTTAAAGACAGAAAACAGCTAGCCAAAAACATATAATTCATTCTAACTTCTTAATCTCACATTTGCTCTGTAATGTATTTTGTTTTCCAAATGATAGGAATCTGTAGTTCATTACATGCAAAAGAGACACAGGTTTTTGTAGGTTTGTTTGTTTTGTTTCCTCTAGGCAGGTGAAGACAAATCTGAACATACTTTCAAACATGATCAGAATGACTGTGTTATGATTTGATGGATTTTTCTGACACCTGAAGACCTCAGGCAATGGACAAACACTCTCTATAAGATCTGGCTATGCTGTCCAAACATATGACTGTTCCCACCATAAAATGATTGTCTTCCCATGCTCATGAAAGTTATTGTTCCTCCTTCAGGCTCTATTCTATTTTTAAAAAAAGTTACCACTGTTTTGAAGGAAACTGCTGGGATAATTATTGAATGATGGTAGCAGGGAGGAATAAAGAGTGAACAGTGAAGTCATTAAAGAAAAAACAAAGATCTGATCTGCTTTCATAGGGATATTTCTCTCGCAGGAATTAAGCCCTGGAGGATTTTATTCTGGTCTGTTCCTGAAACTGTGAGGCTCCAGCCCTTCCCCTGCATACCATCTTCTAAAGCTTTACAACTTGGTTTCTGAAGAAAGATAAATAACGAATTAGGAGTGAAGAGCTAGTGAAGAACCTGAAAAGCCAAGGAAAGCCTGACAACTTCACACTTAATGACGGTGCAAATTTTGCATGTCTCCTGTCTCAGTGCAGCAGGTATCAAAAGCACCAGAGGGCCACTAAGACTGTAAACATCTACTGTTGATTTATTACAAAGGCTTTAATGTAGCTCAGAATTTTCTGGGAATGTCCAGTGATGTCTTTCCTGGAGTCAACTAGATTAAACCACTATAGTACTTTCTTCCTGTACTAAACATTCATTAATCATTAATTGAACACTCATTAATTTGTTTTTATTAAACACTCATTAATTCAAAAATTTCTAACGGAGTGTGCTCTGAAGACTGAGAAGGGTTAAACCTGTGAGGAATGCAGAGCACTCTGAAAATACATCACTAAGGTCACTGAATATCATTCCTTCTTAATTTTATAAAACAACCATAAAGGCTGCTTTCATATCCTTATATTTAAATGTGTTTAAAACATGGATAAAATATTTCCAGCTGGAGCTGAGGTTTTAAATAAAGATGTAGAGCTGTCATCACAGATGCAGCTGCAATCACAGTTGCAATAAGGGTTCAAATATTTGGTATTTTCAGATATTTGAAAGCACTGCATTGGTTCTCCTTTTCCATAGGTTTTACACCATGGCATGAAAATAATTTCTGAATTACAGAGCAGGGGCACTGTGTTCATTCTAGGGCTTCTGCTGTCCTTAGGATCCATGGAGCCTGCATACCATCTATCTTATCCCAAATGCTTTCATTTGAAGATTGAGTTATAAAGTCGTTATAGTCATTACTCCCACTAAAATGAACTTGTAGCCCTTGGCTGAAATTAGCAGCCCAATCTTCTCCTACTTTTAAAAGTAAGTTTTTAGCTTGCATCCACACACAGCTGAGGAGACAAAGGAAACTGTGCCCTGCAAATCCTCTCCTCATATTCTAACTAATATTTTTTGCCAGCTCTATTGATCCATAAAGAAAAGTAGCAACAAATACATAAATACCTCTAGAAGTGCAATCCTTTCCATTAATCTTTCTTCAGTTTCTTCAACCAAATTGACCAAAGGCAATGCAGAGGCAAGTGCCTCTAACTCCTTATTGAAAACTAGGCATTCCTCATCAAATACCATCCAGTCCTAAAAAATACATTGAATTATTAACACAGCCCTAAAAAATACATTGAATTGTTAACACAGCACACATCCATCTGCATTTTAATATACTAGACTCAGGCCTTCTCTACTATCAGCAGCTCTTGCTTTAATGAAACATAACAAAAAATAGGTGAATGATATGTAAATATCAAAGTGAGACATGATTTCACCACAGATGAATTAATTATTCATTCTTCAATATCTTCAAGGATTCTTGTTTTAAAGTGGTGTATGCAATTTTTTCTTCTCTAGGGATGTTCAAAGATTATTTTAAAATTTTTTTTAAGTTTTATTTTAAAGTGGTGCTAGTATTTTTCTGCCTTAAAGGGCTCTTCTGTCAGCCCAGGCACACAAAACTTACTGCAAGAAGTCATGAAGTATAATGTGCTGAAATGTCCACTTTCAGACATTTTCAAGAAGAAAGTTGGTTTACTGACACACATAGAATAAGTAATAGACTGTTGCTGTCCAGTGGAAACAGGGAAGGACAACTACCCAAAGAATCATTGATGGAGAAAGAGTTGCCCTAGATGCAACTTTTCTCCTTCCCTCCAGCTTTTACTTTTGGGTGTCTTTGGACTTTTTACCTTTAACAGGCTCTCTAAGTGTATACCATACTGGCAGGCCTTCTGCTCCAGCAATTTGACTTCATTCACCAGTTCTCGCCAGAATTCCTCTCTCTTTTGCAGGATGGAAGGACTCACTCTCTTGGAAAACACTTCCATGTAAGCCATGCGCGTCATGAGGTTGCGGAAGAAGTCCTGAAAAAAGCCAAGTTAAAGCCTTCTCTTTAAGAGAGATCACTCTTCCACAGCAGGGGAAGATGGAGAAGCTTCATTGAGAAGCCAGTTTCAGAGTCCCTCACGGCTGTAGGAGACGTCTACCCAAATTCTGCATCACACCAAGATGGGCAGTTACTGATCATCTCACATTTAGTCAGAAACCAGTGAAGAGTTGCATTCACTGTTCTCATTTCTAAAGAGAAAGATCTACATTTATACCTTCAGTTTGACACTGTATCGATGTTGTAGGCATATGATGGAAGAAAGATCCTATCTATAAACAAACCCATAGTTTAGCATGAGGTAATTATCACCAGACAATCATTATTCACTTTGTTTCACCTGGGCGCCAGGTGACTCCAAGGAGTTCTAAGTTACGCAGTAGGCAGGACACAATAATCCTTTGGGATAACTGTAAGAAGGATGTGTTTTCCTTACACATCAAGGTGTTCTGAGGTAAGCAGAAGTAGCAGTTTATCAGCAAAACTGGTATGATTTTGATCTACTGAAAAATTTGCTTTGTTTTCTGCACATACTCCAGTCCCTCCCCTTTGCTCTGAGCCAGTAGTTCTCCTCCATTACACTGGAGAGAAACCAGTCACAGAAAACAGTGCTCCTTGCTATGCTGACCTGAGCAGTGCTGTGATAAGCAACTTATACCTTGTGATTTTTCAGGTGAGACTGCAGAGCTGCTCTGCTTTTTGTTAGGTGCTTTGGATCTTGTGCCATCTTCTCTCTTCCAATAGCTACCACCTCTGCAAACCCACGAAGTAAGTCCTCATAGTGGCTTTCACTGATGGAAGGGGAGTTCAGCTCCACGTACTTGGCTTTCAGAATCTCCCACATGTCATCCAGAACATACTACAATGCAAAAGCACAGCTTAGCAATTCGTGAAGGACAGAAACCCAATCCCACAAACCCAGAGAATACAAAATAACCATCGGCCTTTTGATGCTGAAAACGCATTGCTCAGAAAAATCAAACCTTGCTGAGTAAGTGGAAACTGTACTGTGCTCTTACCTCTAATTTATAAGCTTCCTGGATTAAGGTGATAGGTAACTGGAGTCTTTCTCCATGGCCTCTCAATTTTGCTACTTGGTTTTCAAGGTTTTGCAGCTCCACAACATAGGCATTGATTTTCTGAACGAAGAACAAAATAAGCTGTTAGGAAGAGTTCCATTCCATTAAACTTTCCATTATCACTGGTAGTGCGGTGGATCCAGTGGCTGGATCTCTCCTGTGCTAGCACTTCAGAAAATCCAAAGAATTTTTAAACTAAATTGACAGAACAGTTCATGGCATAACTTAGTGTGTTCACACAGCACAGCCAAGAAAGGAATTTAGGTCTTGTGTCTCAGGACAACATTCAACATGCCTTTCCATTTACTAACTCAAGAGCACTCATTAAAAGGAAACATGGACTCAGAACACAGAGTTTTTTCTTATGAATTAGAAATACTCAGGGATTGAGACAGTATCCCTCTGAAGAAAGGAAAGCTATGCACTTCTGGCATTTCTTTTTCCAGAGTGGTTACCTGACAGAATATACCCAATCCTTGCTAGGGGCTTCAGCAGGGAACACAGCTCTCAGTCTGGCAGAAAATTATGCCTCTAAGCAAGGTTATGAGCCTGTAACAAAAAAGCTCCAGAACACCCTCCTTGCTTTGGCAATAAAGAGGTAAATGGCCAATGATCATTCTGGGGACGATAAGCAGTCTGTTAATTTTTAATTCTCTGCTAATCCCAATAAAGGTCAAAGAAAATAGCTTAACTGGTTAAATTCCATATGATAAAGTGCTCATAAATTCTGCATGAGAAAACAGAAATACCAGAGTCCTATTCCCACAAAGAAAAGGTTGTTTGGCCCAAGAAAAGGCGTAACATGTGAACTGCTCTACTTTGTGTAGCTTTTTCTCTTCCCTGCCATTGTATGGGGTGTATTTGCTCTGAAAAGTTGTGGAGAGACTGGTTCCTCCACTCCAACCACTAAAATGTCTGGAATTAGGTCTGAATATGGAGTATGGATTGGGGTGTAGTTAATTTAAAAAAAAAAAAAAAAGAAGAAAATGGGTGGTGGTGAATACAGCAAATACTGAAATACTGAACTCTGTCCTTCCCCCATTTTTAAAATCTAAGTTAGACCCAAACTTTAGAAAACATGAAACTTCACAGACTGCAGAAAACTGGAAATGATAGCTTATGCTATAAAAACTCTCATTTCCTTTAAATACAATTACCTGAAGTTGTTCAGAAACATTATGTCCATGTAGTTCATTCAAGCATTGTTGCAGAGCAGCTTTTTTCTCAGTTAACTGATCATAGACTAGCTTGGTTTGATTCTGCAAAAGAAACAATATATCACATAAAAAGAAATATATCACGTAACAGGAATATAGTAATGACCAGACAAAATTACACAGCAAACAAAATGATTACCTCTTCAAGCAAATGCACATTTTTTTTCCTCTTAAACAAAAAAAAAAAAAACAAACCAAAAAAAAAAAAAAAACAAAAAAAAAAAAAAAAAAAAAAAAAACACACACAAAAAAAACACTATNAAAACCAGCACCAAACTAAAGCATTATGGGCTTACAGCAGTAATTGAAAGAGGGAAATTTTGAGTCTGTGTAGTACAAGAAGCAGATTACTCTGCCACAATTATCCTCCGTGACTGTAAAAATCTGTGAAACTGGTAAGAGAATCAAATTCTTCTCTTCTGAAAACGAGAAAATGAGCCCATTACTGGTGACTGATGGAGCTCTATGGATTCTGCTTAAGTAAACACTGCAAGGCTAGTTCTGCTGCTGTTTGGAGACAACATCCCAGTGTTCTTCAAAGGAATTGTTTTATTATTCAGCAGTAAAGAGCCAGGATGACTTGCAGATGGTGAGCACACTGGAGCACACTGGACATTGCAAACTGTATTTCAAAGACCAGACTCTTATTTCCTTATTTCAGACAAAACACCTGATCTGAATATTTTCCAGCAATTTAGCCCACCACAAGAAACTAAATAAAAATTTCTCATGATCTGCTTTTCCAAGGAAGAACAAAAAAAGGGCAAACTTGCAAAAATAAGGCTTCTGCTACTTTGGCATACAATCTAAAGGAACAGTAAATGAAGTGGGGTCAAATCAACCTCCAATACTTGTTAAAAGTAGTCCAGCGTTAGACATGGTAGCAAAAAGGGAGGAAGCCTATCTCTCCTGAGGGCACAAGAAGAAAGCCCATTAATGAAAGCCTCCTTGGCCTAGCTCCTACACACAGAAACTTGCTTTAGCCTGCAGCTCAGCCTGCATGGGATCCCAGGTTACTCCCATACTTCCTGCATGCAAATTTTCTACTGTGATCCAGGCCTCCGTGGCAGTCAGCATTGCAAAAAGCCCTGTAACCAGCAAAATTAATCCACTTGAGAGGCCAAGGCAAGTTTTTTAAGCAGCAAAAAAAAAAAGAAATAAAAGAAGAAAGCCCATTAGAGGTTGCTCATCTGTAACCCAAATGCATTAACACTGACAAGTCTAACAGATGCTGTGAGACAAGATGTCCATTTGGCAGTGGAGTACCAGGTAATTGCTGTTATGATCCAGCCCAGCTTTCATGGAGCTGCTCCTTGAAGCAGTGGCAGCTTGAGTTTGTTCCAGCCGCGCCTGCAAGTTGTTAAAGCACTCGCAGAACACATCCGTGCTCCCACCAGCGCAGCTGATGGACTTCAGAAGATCATCTTTTTTATCACTCAGATCAGCATGAAGTTTTTGCAGCTCCACAGAGAGAGTCTAAAGGGTTGAAAGAAAAATAACATGAGTGAAAGTGGTCTCTGCAAGGACTCTCGCCTGTAAGAGGCAGCAGGGCTTGAGTTGATAATCGTTAAAAGGCATAGGCCCAAATCAGTGCAATACAAAATAGTTTGGCAGCATTATTCCTAAATAACGCCAGCAAAACAGGGGGAATAGCAGGCCATATATATTCTGTTGTAACAGAAGTCCACTGGGGTTTCTCCTCCCCTGAAGGATTTAGGGTAGTTACCTCATACAGAGCCTGTTGCACGGCTGCCTCTTCGGTGGAGAGAACCGAGGTGTTCAGCATCTCCTCCATCTTATTCAAACAGCGGCTGATTGCCAGAAGCAACTCAAACAATTTTCGGTCCAAATTGGAAGAGACTTCCTCTGCCACATTATCCTGGGTAAATGCAAGCCAGTTTTCAGTACTTTCACCCAAGGCATGGCTAAGATTCATTCACTCGTATAAAGTTAGAGGTTTGCTCAGCTAACACTAAAATGGAATTAATAAAATACTGAGGGACGGACTGGGATATATGCATGTAATGTTCAGAGCTGTCAAGGCCTAAGCTGAGACAATGACCCTTTATGTACTGGAGAGTGGCTGTGCTCTTACAGGTCTCTAATCCCAAGTACGAGCACAAGAAATTTGTCATGTCAGCTCCAATCCTGCAGCTTTACTGAAATCATTCACAGGCTCCTTGACAGTTTGAGGACTTTTACCCACACTAGCAAACCTCTGGATTCAGGTAGCAGAAGTATCATAGTGGAAACTTGAACTGTTTCCTCTCAAAATCCTCAGCCTGTTTCTACATTATAGTTCATACCCAATACAAAAGCTCACTGCAGTGAATGCCATTTGCAATAACAATGTTACTGGCTGTTTCCCAGTGTCCAAACAGTGTCTTGTGTCTAGAATCCCTGGGGTTTTTTGCAATGCTTAGGACATGCTATTTTTACCTGTGCATGCACCACATTTGCTTCCTGGCTTAGGTCTCCCAGCTGGACAGTGTAAGTTTTCAGTTCTTCCACAGTTGGGGTTCCTGCACCTGAGTATGTACCTCGAGGCAGCACATTCATCTTTGTTGTAATCTAACATTTGGAAAAAGAACATTGCAGTCAGGTGAACAGCTCAAATGAAGACAGGCTATGGGCAATGAAAAAAGACTCTCAAAAAGCATTAAAAAATTGAAGGCACTGATATAAAGCACCTGGATAGCAGGGTTCCCTTTTTACTGGCAGAAGTCGGGCAAGCAATGCCCTGATGGGAGATTGACTGAAAAAGGAGCCTCTGATTCCCAGCTTTATGGGCTGCAGCTGTAGTTTGTGTTAAGGCAACCCTACTGCCCACTTCAGGGTAAGTCTTGCCTGAAGAAGAGCTGACATTCATCCTTTTACATGTTCTTCCATGTATGGCAGCAATTTCAGAGGCTAGAAAATCTAAGAATTCTAATTTAGTATGAACAAAAGTGTTAATAACAGGAATTACAGTTTTATCCAAGCAGCAAAATTCTATAGTCTGCTCAGAACATACACACAATTCAAACTCCACTTTGAATGTCTGAGAATGAGAGAACACAATGGTGAATGGCGGAACAAAACTTAAGCCAGAGATTTTGCTTTGACCAAAATGTTCTCACTTGTGGGAACTGAGACTTCACCCACATCCATGGGAATCAGCTGGGAGCTTGCTGGATACCTCCTTTAGTTCTCTTGAAAGAATTAAGCAGATAACATCTAGTCTGAATATTAACCACAGAGATTCACCTAAGTGCTCCCACACTTTGCTTAGTAGTCACTACTTCAGAGACATGATTTACCTCAAAGTAAAATTAAAAGACAATCATGAAAACACTGTGCAGTAACAATTTCCTCTAGAGAACCCTTGCACAGATTTCAATTATCTGATGGAGAGCCATGCTACTATGACACAGAAAGATACATTAATTGCTGTCTACAACATCAGAGTGTTTTACGGAACTTAAACAAACCTGAGGTTCCACAAGCTGGCAGAGAGGAGATTTCATCTTTGATGACAGCTCCTGTTGTAAATATTGCCATTTATTACCCATTTGATCCTTTGGAGCTAAGGTGGCATCAGCCTGCTTGCTCTTTGAGTCAGACTCTCCATTGCTATATTGAGAAAACATTGTTAGAACGGCAAATACTGAAGCAGACTAAAAGTAAAACTAGGTTTGCAAGGCTTCCTGTGTAAGATTAGTTTCTCTTGCTCCTGCCTCAAAACCACAGTGAAACAGAGCGCATGGATGATTATTAATCCAAGCTTTGATAAATTTCTTTGGACTTTTTCCTTCCAATGAAATATGCCAGGGGCCTGCTGGCAGCCTCAACCTCTGCAATGACAACCTGCAGAGCACAGCCCTGTAGGAAGTCTTGCTCCATCCTGGAAGGTGCCTGATCCCAACGACCCCTTTTCCAAAGCTGCTACCTTTACACCTGGCTGGGTGTGTCCGTGCATTTGTACAGCCATGGCTGTGAACAGACACCCAACTTGCCTCTAGATGGGCCTGATTTAGCTCATGGTAGGTGTCAGTCCTGCATGACAGAGAGACTGACTCTGAACTCTGGAGTCAGCCCAATATAAGGGAGGCTGTCACATAAATGAGCCCCCATTTCTCTGGGCTGTGGTGGTAGAAATCCCCCAGCTTCTGTCATTTTCCTTCTAAAGGCACACGAAACCAAAGGTCTGAACCAATAGTGCCACTGCAAAGCTTCTGCAGGTTTAGGTAGTTTTACATCACTGAATCTAGTAACTGATTCTGTTGTTCTGTACCTGGATTCTGATTTCAGAGTCCTGCTGTCCTCAAGCTGTGGCTGCATTTTTTCCACGCACGACTCAATAAAGTCTATGAGGCTTTTCTGCTCAGCTGCTTTTAATTTCAGGTCCTGTGCACAGAAAATAGCATGAACAGTTATGTGAACTGTAATAATCTGAAATGATGATTGTGCTTTTCCAACCACATTTTATGTGAAATCATTTAGCAAAGAAAAAATCATCTAGCAAAGAAAATAAGACTACATCTGTCAGAATAAAATGCATGTTTATGTATAAACATGAATTTACAGAACAAAACATTTTCTGCAAACATGCATTTTTATGGAATATATTTATACCTGAGCTTAAGTTTTAAAAACAAAACCCAAACAGAAACAAATTACATGTAGAAATTTAAACACCACCAACTGCAGTCCTTACACAAAGAAATACGCAAGGGAAAATGGGGATTTGCTCAAATATGAGTTCAAGTTCCATTAGTTAAAAGGACAGTGTCCAGTGAAAAGTGAGCAATTCTAGCAGCTCAAGGTGGGTAATTTTCTCCAGCTCTTTTCCAATAGCATGAAAAAGGCAAAAGTTAATTTGCAGTTAGCAAATTCCAGAGCACAGAACATTACAGGATTTTTTTACTGTGTTTACTACCATCTTAAAGTAATAGAGAGTTAGCCACGTGAACATAGGAAAATGTTCACAAAACTTTAGTTTCAAATTTATCTTCAAAAACGATATCTGTGTATAGATTAAGATTTCATAGTACATCAGTGTCTCAAAGGTAGGACACTTCCCTTGTTTCATAATGATTCAGATGGCATCACCCACCCCTCCAATCTCCTAGCTTTACAGTATTACTAAAACCTTTGGACAAGGGATTTTAGGGGTGAGGCCTTTCTCCACTGTAGAGGCCTTTTACTTAGACACAGCCATATAAGTTGGAATAACATGCGGGTGAGAAAAAGCTTAGGGTTGCAACACTGAAAACTACAGGATGGAGAAGAGATTGAGGTGGAAACATAAGAACGTTACAAGGTTGAGAAAAAGATTACGATTATAATACAAAAGGGTATTGAAAATTAAAATAGACTATTATAACAATAAGTGTAGTATAAGTTTGCCAAACAGTAAGAATATATTATATATTGAACATGAAAATTTAACCAATCAAATTATGAGGGGCGCGTGTATGGAACTAGAAAATAGTATAAATGTATCCCGTTCTATTACAATAAACGGCGTTCACTGATCATCACACTGGTGTGAGTGTCGTCAGTCCTCGCATGGAAGCCCCCACTCCACCCTGACAAACTCCCCTGATCCAGAAGTGTAGCTGAAACCGATCCTTGACAGAGTTGATCCCACAGAGAAAACTGCAGCAGTTGTGAGTGCAGTTGTCCCCCCCAGCCCACTGGGGACGTGGAGCAGCCTGGCTCCAGGATGGCAGGAGAATTAATCAATTACCTGTGGGTGCTGAAGCCCGTTGTGCCAAGGCTGCTGGGCAAGAGGGAGCTGGGGCGTGCTGAAACCATCTGAGTGCAGGATCTCCAGGGGCTCTGGGTCGATCCTCTCCCTGCTGGGAACCTGTCAAGAGAGACCTGTTGTGGGAAGGCTTCCAGCCTTGACAGGAGAGCAGAACCCAACAGGAACAGCTTGGGGACAGGGCAAAAGCAGAGCTGCCTTGGACTGACCACACACAGCACATGAAACACAACTGCTACTTTTGCAAAGATTTTTGTCTAGTTGAATTTACTGAAAGTTTTAACACTCTAACCTTCTGCCAAGGTCCTCACCTGTCTCCCTCAACAGTTACTTTGCTTTCATTGCTTTTCCTGCTAGCAGATTAGGTGATACTAACCCTCCCTTCTTTTTGTTTGACCAAATTACAGGGATGTGTAATTTATGCTTATAAATTTGGTCACACACCTGGATTTTCAATCTGTCTGTGCTCACAGAAGCATTCCAACACAAGCCTTACCAGGGCTAATTCACACCAGTGGGACGGTGGCTGCTCTTAAAGAAACACATCAGGTGGGCTTCTCTCATCCCTTGTACAACAGAGAGGGAACGAGCTCTGAAGCCAGGAGTTACTGTCTCACCCACTGGGAAACTCAGCAAAGACTGTTCAACTGTGGTGCAGGAGAGTGACAGAATCACTGCATTTAAGCATTCTTCAAAGAGAACATTACTAAAAGGCCTCTCTGTTGTGACACTGTCACAGACAAACATCAGGGCCTTTTAGAGGCATTTAGAACCAAACCAAAACCTAAGTCCTTTTCCTGTGCTCTTAGCAAAATGCAGACCTCTGTCACTGAGCACTTAAAGCAGAAAAGATGCTGTTCAGAGAGTCATTAAAAATCCACTACTTGTTGCAAGCGGCAAGTAATTATACAGCACTGTAAAGTAGAATAATGGCAACTCTGACATTTCTCCCTTCCTTGCTTCCCATGGTGAGCTCTGACTGTTCTTCTGTAACTACAGAACATTAAAGCACCAGGACTCTCAACTCTTGCCCCTGTAGAACATTCATATGCTTTACCTGCTCTTCACTGTACTTGTCTTGAAGCATCATCTGGACACTTTCCAAATTGTGCTTCACCTCCTTCAGCTTCAAGGAAAGAGCCTCTGTCTTTTGTTGGTAGTCTGCACTATCTCCACAATCTTCCAGTAAAGAAAGGACCTTTTGTTCAATCTCTGATAACCTCACCTAGAAGGGACAGCAGATAATTACTCATTCTCAGAAACCCCAATACTCCTTTTCTGACAACATTCTGAAGTCAGTGCTCACGCCTCCCCTGTCTGAAAAGAACAGAAACATAACGCAAAAGGAGAAATAGCTGCAAACCCCTTAGTTAGTCCAGTATAGTCTCTTCTTATTCTGAACAATTTAACAGATTTTATACAGTTAGCCTTAAAACTGTTTCAAACAAGAGCGTCTGCAGGAAGTTATATTACCTCAGACATCAAGTAACAAAAGAGGAGAACAGAAATGACAGACTCCATTTGAATGCAACCAGGAAGATAACACACCTCAGTGGGGGAAAAAGAGGCAATGCACAGACTGCTCACATCATTCTTTGAGAGGAACGATGCTGAACTACCAACACATATTAATGTTCCCACGTGTCAGACAGGCCATGGTAAACTGTTGGGGTTTTGATTCAAGCTGTAGTGAATCAAAGACCATCCCTGCATACTTCCAGCTCATGTTTTTAAGGTGAGCATGGAAAAAGGTACCGTGATTCAACTGCAAAGTAATCAACGGCAATAAATTAACTGCTTTACATCATCAGCCCATATCTAGAGACTGTTTCTCTTCCATTCTGAGTGTATGTTTCTGTGTAGATCTCGACTAGGTTAGAAAATCCTCTTCCCTGCCCAAGTTCCTGTCTTAACATTGAGCCAGACTGTTTGAAGCCTACAGGACTTCAGCAGTGCTTACAGCTGCCTGCAGCCTGACTGTTTTCACCAGGTGAACCCCCCTGGTGAAGCCTATGCTGACAGAAACCCTGAATAGGATCCAGACAGCTACTTAGGTGCATTCAGGATCCTAATTCCCACTGTGTTCACCACCTGAGCACTTGGCTGAATCACAGCCTAAACCCAGAGGCGCTTCTTGGCATGGAATCAGCTCCAATTAAAAACAACCACCCAAAACAACAACGAGCAGCTGGTAGTGTCTCCAAGTAATTTTAAATGGGGACATCTTGGTATTGTGACTGAAATTGGTTGCTCTAGGTAGGCTCAGTGCCTGAAGCACACTGGCACACCAGACTGGCACCACAGGGAGCCTCAGAGTGGCACGCCTGCACGCTCTGTTTTAATCTACACATGCTGCATGCCACGGCTCCCTCCCACCCAGCTCCTCGTACCAGTCCTGTTTTCCTCTTCTCATTTTCACGAACAGGTACCACCCACTCCTTTCGCTCTGCTGCCATGGGGGAAGAGGCTGCCCTAGGAGCACAGCAGTAGGTCCAAATATCACCACTTCTCACAGAGGATAGGGGAAAAGCCACTATTTTTCTACCTATGCTGGCAGTTGATGGAAAAAACTGAAAAAGTAGAATTTAGCAGCTTGGAAGCTTTCTTATACCAGTCTTTTAAATCATTCTGACAAGCAGAAAGTGAAAATGTCAAAAGGAAAAAAAAACCTCTTTTGTTTCTAGCTGATTTATCATTATCAGGACCAATGAAAAATTGCCTTTTAATAGAGGATTCAAACTATACTGAGCCATGGTTTTGAAAGTAATCCAAGTCAAACCAAAGCTTTACATACACTCCAGAATTCTGCCTAAATCCCCTGGATGCATACAGATCCCAACTCTAAAAGCAGGTGTTTTAAGCAAGCCCTGGCAAAGCTGCACCTGAGGCTGAAGCCAAGCAGTCACCTGCTGTGAGCACAGAGAGAAGGAACTGCTAAAGCAGGAGAGAGGCAGCAGCAGAGCTTTTCCGCAGACACAGCCCCAGGGAAGGGGACTCCTTGGGATGGCAGCAGCAGTGTGACATCTTACCTGGCAATCAGCAAGCTGTGGCTCCACCATCTGCTGCCTGTGGGGGGGGTCTGACCTCAGGGCCGTTTTAGTTTTGTCCAGCCATTGTTCCAGCTCGGCCACCTGGGCCTGGCACACCAGGAGGATGGATTCTGGCTCGGGCCTCCCTCCATCCAGCGCTGTCTGTGAGCCCAGGGTGGCGTTGGGGACTGGAGGCGGCTGGTGGCTCTGGGGCAAAGCACATCAAAGCAGCGTGGTGAGCAACCTGGCCTGGGAATTTCCCTCCCCTCCTCTTACCACTGAGAGATAGATTAACTTCCACACTCACAGAGCTCTGAAACAACTCTGTCACCGAGTTCCTAGACTTGGCGGGGGAGAAAGAAAACAAAAACAAGAAGGAAAAAAGGAAAGAATGGGAAACTCAGCAGGCAGGGGATCCAAGATCTGGTGTAACAGGTTTCCAGGCAGCAATTTGCATCTGCAAGGATATACCTGAGCACAGCAGCTCTACCTGAGTGCACAGGAAGTGAATGACTCACCATGAACCTGCTCTCCCCCGAGGAGAGATGTTTTTCTGTGGGAGTTACACCTAAAAGCAAGGCACTTGGAAGCTGCAAAACAAGCTGTTGGACAATGCTTACAAGCTACTTGCGTGTGTTCAGTTCCAACAGTTAAATATGCTTTACTCGGGCTCTAGGTCACACAGAAAAAAATGGTATATTTTCAAGGATATCTTATGCAATTCTTCTTAGATAGGCTCCTTGAAGAAGCAATATTGCATTGCACGTGTCCATAACAAGAAGTCCAAACTACTTGGAGATAATGAGCAATGACTTGGAAGGCTGCACAGGTCTGTATTTGCCTCCACACATGCAAACACTGGTACTCAGTAAGTAAATCAAGCACACCACCACAAGAACAGAAGTACCTGAATGCTCCTGTGGTTCCAGAGCACACATTCAGGCAACTGAGATGGCCAGTGCTAGTGTATAAGCTTCATATTAAAGTGAGATTTGGCAGAACAAAAGAGAGCAAAAATACATTGTTCCAGCTATCAATGTCATCACAGAACGATAGAACAGTTTGACCAGGAAGGAGCCTTTAATAGTCATCTAGTTCCAATTCCCCTGCCACAGGATATTGGAAGAAATTTCTTCACTGAAAATGTTGTCAGGTATTGGAACAGGCTGCCCCGGGAATGTGGTGGAATCACCATCCCTAGAAGTGTTCCAAAAATGTGTAGATGTGGCACTTAGAGGTATAGTTTAGTGCTGACCACGGTGGCACTGGGTTAAGAGCTGGACTCAATGATCTTAGAAATCTCTTCCAACCTTAACAATTCCAGGATTCTGTGATCCTAAGAGCTGAAGCTGCTCTGCCACCAGACTGCTGCTCCTGGCCTTCCTGGAGCGCTCATGTCTCCGTACAGTCTTTTGTGTATAACCTACAGGCTGCTGCCCACTCTCATCTTTGCATCTCATCAACCCACTCTCTTTGCATATCTTCCACAAAGCAGCAATACATGTCAAGCTCCTTAATTCCTCCTGCAACTGCCATTTAAAAATTCTATGGCTGATGTATGTTTACATCACTCAAACCCCTCCATTCATGCCTGTATGAATGACAGCAGCTTACTTCCTGAAAATACTCCACTTTGTTCCCTAGAAAACTGCACTTTCAAGGTGCAAAAATTTAAAAATTTATCATCACCCAAAGCAGCAATATGAAGAGGCCCACAAAGGGTTGCAGGTATTCTACCATACCACAGTGCAGCAAACTCCAGTAGCAAAACCACGGTGGAAACAGGGCCTCTGCCCACTAGCCAGGTCACACAACTCACTCAGGAGGTCACCTTGTTCACACCTTCAAACTCACCACGGCCAGATTGGCATCAGCTGTGCCAGGGCCTTCAGGACCCTCCAAAGCTTGCCCAGATATTTCTTCGCTGTGTTTACTCTGTGATTCAGTTATTGCTTCCTCATCCTGGAGAGACAGAGAGACAACAGTGGAAATATTTGTATAGTCCATAGAGATGTGCAGTAGTGTAGATGTGGCACTTCAGGATGTGGTTTCATGGTGGACCTGGCAGTATTATGTTTATGGTTGGATTCAACCAAATGTTTGAATCCAATTTCCAGCCTAAATGATTCTCTGATTCTATGTTCCATTGCCTTGTTGTGCTAGAGAAGCCTCAAAGAGCAGCAGCCACTCAGCTACCTGTGGTCCTGGCCCAAGAGTATTCACAGAGGGCAGTTTCGTTATGCCTGTGGCACTGATATACAGAAATAAACAATTGTAACTATCACAACATTACTGAGGCACCATGGAGAATAGTGTGAAATGGCACTGAAATTGTAGCTGATTGGGTGTCTTTGATGCTGATTTTCTCATGTACAAAGAGAACCTCTTCCACAAATCATCCCCCACGTTTTAGAGCCTTTCCAGGAATTGGTGAAACAAGTTGCTGCTACTAAATGTGCATTTCTACCTTTGAGGGTTTTGTACAGCTAAAAGTAATTAGAATCATTGAATCATTTAGATTAGAAAAGACCCTTAACCTCACTGAGATCAACCAATATATGCAACAGAAAAAGAGATTCTAAATGGCAAGATTTAGTGTGACATGGAGGGTATTAATAAAGCTACCTTGTCTTGCATTTACACAATTCTCTTGCTTTGCAAACTTCAACAATACCTGGGACTTGTGCAGATCTTCTCCACAAAGATGAGTTCCCACAGTGATAAACCCAAGTGCATTACCTGAACAATGCCGTCTGACAAGGTACCAGAAGAGCAGGAGGTTGCACTGCCTTCCTTGTGCCTTTCATCATCTCTTTCTGAAGGCCAAAAGCTTGCATCTTTCTCTGTGGCTGTACTTCCCTTTGAAAGCAGTAACATCTCAGCTTTAGCTTGTGAACAGGAAGCTCAGATATTCCTTCAGGCAATGGAAAGCACTGCAAACTCCTAATAACATTTTGCTCTATTTCTGCCTTGTTTATGTGTCTTTATTTGGGTTTCCCAAATTCCACCTCTTTTCTTGCTCTACAGCTTGCTGCAAGATGAATGGCAGCTGGATGACACCGATAGTTTTGTCCAGAGACCACAGAATATTCTCATTTTTTACAATATTAAAAAAAAAAAACCTGAAAAAACCCCAAACAAACAAACAACCACCAAACTAACAACAAGACACTATCTAGCTTTCTCCTGTCCTGTCCCCTAAAATATCCTACATGTGAAGAAAATTGCACCAGTGAAGGTGCAGAATCAGAAACCTTAAAACTGAAGTTCTTGGATCAGTAGTGAGGCACCACCTCTATCCAAGCTTTTTGGACTTCTTTGCACTGTCTTGCCACGGAATTTTCTTCCAAAAGCAATTAACTTCATCATGAATCTTTAGACCCTCCTTTGCTCCTCTGCAGTTCACTTGGGCATTTAGGATCTCCAGATTCAGAGCCCAGTTTCCCGTAGTTTCTCCCATTCTCCCAGAAATCTCTTCTATCTTAACTTCACTCCCAATAGTCTAGCATGCCTTTCTTTTTCTTAAACTCAAACATACAATTAATTTTCGTTGTTGCTTTATGTTCTGGCATTTCAGAGGCTGTTTTAATTCTCTCTGAAGCCCATCTCCTCATAAAAACATTGGTATTTAAGCCCATATTTTGCCAGTAACTCTTCCATAAAGGGGGCATTACTAAGTAAATAATCCCATGAAAAGCAGGGTCACACCTCACAGAACAGGGTGCTGTGTAACACTGGCATCGGAATACTCACACAGTGGCTTGAATGCAATTCCTTTATATCCTGGAGTGATAACAAATATTTTAAGTTTTTCTGAAATATTTCAGATTTTTGCATTTTTCATATTTTGTCCTTTACCAAAATCTTCTATCTTACATACATAACTGTATATAGAAAATACACACTGAACTCACCCTGCTGTGTAAAGAACAGTCTTCTGATTCTTCATCTAAGGAAGGTAGAAGAGATACCACTCCTCTTTTTTTCAACTACAAAAATACACACAAAGGCAATCCAATTAATCATGACAAGAATGATCAAAAGCCTCTTCACTTCTGCCTGCAAACAAAAACAAATCTACCACTTGAGATCCACTTTTGAAGAAGCACTGAACATCTGGCACCCTACATTAAAGTAACTGAAAGCTTCAGGTTCTAAGCATCTCTGAAAACTGGGACTTGACGCTGTTAGGTTTCAACAGCATAGCTATAAAAGGGACAAATTTCATTCCGCCCCATGAAAATAATTTATTGAATATCCCAGAACAACTGGTTATCAACAAAACTACACATGGAGCATTTTGCTGTTGACTGATGCAAACTTCCTGTTGAAAGTGAAAAATGCTAAAAAATAACCAGAGGCACACCTCTCCTGCCTTCTCCTAGACATGCATCACACTTAGCTCTTCTGAACACAAGAGGGAGGAGAAACAATATTGATTCACACAGGCAGGGGTGCTCCTCTCTCACATGCCACTCCTCTGGGAGCAAGAAGGGTTATTTACTTCCCCTCTTTGACCCTCAGGTGAGTGATCACTTACCTGCTGACCAGAAACATCAGTCCCAATCAGGTCACTCTGTGCTAATATAGAGGCTGAAGGTTCATCTGCTGCTTCAGGAACTTCTTGCTGTAGGCGCTGGTGAAGCTCAGACATGGAATTCTTCATCCTGGTAAGGAGATCTTCCTTTCCTTGGCACAGCTTTATGATTTCTTCTTTTACAGCTTCCATTTCTCCCTAAGGAGCAACAACATCTGTAAACATCCATTTTTCTTACTTAACGAAGCAGCAATGTAACAGATGATACCAGTGATGCATCTTACTGGTTCTGGGGCTGTTTCCCCCTTTTCCTTTTTCTGGGCTTTGGGACAGTTCCCCATTGTCACTGCAGGAGATGTCCAGGTGCATGGAAACCAACAGCAACAGATTCAGCTCAGGATAGCACCTGCCACTTGTGATGCAGAAGTTGGTAGAGTGGAAGGAAATGTGGCAGGCTGGAACTAATTCTAACTAGGTCCTGCATATCCATGAGAATACCAGTTTCCTTCAGGACAAAGGGAATGCAGATGGGCTACATTACTCTGTGTGTCAGAGCAGGTGATGTTACTTCCAACTACCGTCTCTGGAAGCCTGACACTGAACACTTATGAAAGCCGTGAGGAAGGCAAAGACAGCAAATGCAGGTAGCTCAGCACTCAGTCTTTGCTGAAGCTGGACTAAAGGTAACAAACCATTCGGTGGGTGTTAGTGATGTGGCTAGGGCCAAAATTATCCCATCTTTGAATGTGATACTGGGAGAAAGGGTTCCCAGCAAAGTTCAAGAAAAATATTTAATGTTCTGCAGAGACTAAACAGTAACCCAAGTAACTGCACTAACAAAGGGGGAAATAAATCTGTCTTGGTCTCCTTCCTGGCCATGACTATTACTCCAGCCAGTGTTCTTCCCTTAGAGTTTTCTCCCAGGGCTTTCCTTACAACCCAGCCTCCAGGTGAGCAAAGAAATCCCAGCAAATAACAGAGTAAGACAGGGCAAGGAATGAATTGCCCTACTCCCTTCATTACTGAAAGTGCTAAAGCTCTTTGAAGCATTGTTACTTGCTTGGAAGACTGAAACCTGGCTAAATATCCCTTTGCACGCTAGGCTTAGTTGATCACAGCAAGCTTTGATACCAGGCTTGAAGTGAGAACAGCACTGGCTCCACACCATGTTCTGTCATTAGTGATGTTATGCAAGTAATAATCTGTGGTAGATGAAAGCACTGAGACTGCTGGTTCTGTCTCCACAACAGCTTCTGTTAATAACTCTAGGGTGGCAGCATGACTGGGAAGGTGGAGGCAAGAACCCTGGCAAATTTTCAATGGACGTGGAACTCTGCTCTGACAATGCTTTCTTCCTTTTGTACACTCAAAACCACAAGATAAAATCTTCCAAAGGCAGAGACAAGAAAACTCCATTGAGAAGAAAAAACAGACATCCACAACAATTTGGCATGTTTTTATGAATGTCCACTACAAACGGTATATCTATTTATTTCACTACAGGAGGAGACTTGGAAGTAAAGGTTTACTAGCTACAGTTTTGCAAACTTAATTAGCCATAACCTCCTCAGAAACCACATCTTCATTAAAATCACTTCTTTTTCTGAAATCCCTCAGTAAGACGGGCGATTCCACTGCCCACTTCTATTCATGCAATGCTATAACTGCCAAGTTTTCTGCTAAAACAAGAGCTACTAAACATAAAAACCTGCGCTCAGAGACAAAAACAAGGAAGAATCAGGAAATGAGTCATGCTGAGTACTACATCAAGCCTCCAACATCCAACCAGCTGACAGCAGAGCAGCTATGTACTTAGGAGCCTACTGAGTGATTATATTAGGTAAGTACAATGTAAGTGTATTAACTTTACTGTGACTGACTGGAAAAAACTGAGCATTTCAGAGGCACTTTATAAATAATTATTACATCTAATTAGTAATTTCCTGATTTCTGCAGTGCTATCCTTAAAACACATCTTACTTTTACATTTAAAAAAAAAAAAATCAATTCATCCATTACAGAAAGCGGCTGAGAGAGACTGTAGAGAGAAAAGCAACACATGTCTATCAGTTGATGAAAACACAGTGTGGCACTGAGGACAAGGAAAGGAGTCTAACGAATCAAACCCTAACCAGAATCCCCCAAAAGTACCACAGCATGATCAGCCATCAGAAGGGGACTCAGATGTCTCCTTAGGCTGCATGGCTGCCACCTCAAGAAAATTAGTAGGATGCTGAGCACAGGTAAGCTATCAGTGTTGTATATTGTTTCACCAAAACAGCTGTCATGAAAACAGCACCCAGTTTTTCTTACAAGTTGATAGAGGCACAAATGATGCACCAAAATCAATGAGGATTATATTATGAAAGATATTTCCAACTTGCAAAGTAATATTAATTGTAATTAATTGCATGGTCACACTATGGCATTCAACTGCCTGTTTGTGGTGGGGAAGGGAAGCACATCACTATTTCTCAGTGCTCTGCATCGTCATGATTAGTGTTAGTCAGGACAAGTAACACACATGAAAGAGAAATGAAACCCACCTCTGGACAAGGAGTCTTCTGAGCCTGTGGTTGATCTTCATGTGATACTTCAACCAAGTGGTTCTTTAAGAGTTGCTTCAACTTTTCAATTTCTTGCTCACATTCTTCTGTTTTCTTTACAGTTTCCTGTGAAATAGCAATCTCCATAAATAATTTTGAAATAAGGAGCGCAGAAACAAACAAGTCAGTAAGGAAACAAAGTTGAACTGAAGAGTACTGAAGCCTCCTTTGTATCTGTAGTTATGTGCAACAGAAAATATGTTTGCTCTGCTAACTTTGCACAACCCCATCCCTCAGCAAGTTTATTATTCACTTGCTAAAGACAAACAAGCTGCTCTATCCACAAGCTGAAGTATGGTGGACTACTCTGTCTAGGAGCTCCAGAGTAGAACTACGAATTTGGCTATCAAATGGAAATGGAGCACATTTCATCACATTCATTACAATTTAGAAAAGGTTGTGAAGAAGAGAGGAATTACAGGTTGCCTATCAAGTTAGAAAGCCTAACTGGTTTTTACTGGTGCTCAAGTCTTTACTGCCAGCTAGTTCTGCACTGACCAAAAATGAACTGTGCTGTACAGCAGGCAAACACTGCAGCTCAGAGGGTAACCCAATCACACTGTCTGACAATTTGAACTCTCCCTAGAAAAACAGTAAGTATTCCCACCATGTGAACCTCTTACATGGCTTACAGGAAAACATATGATATAAAAAGCCCAATTCACTTTTACTCATTTGACGGTGATAGCAAGGTCTCATCTCCCCCAGGCTTTACTGTTCATGCAGAAATAGGCAATCTCCCTTCACACTCATATTTGTCAGTCACAGCCTGCCATGATGTGTCAGGTCATTAAGAAATTCGTCACATCTACAAGTCAGAATATTTTGTGAAAACACTGAATGTGCACAGCATTTGGTGGCCCTGTGTTTTTTGACCCACAGACTGAGAACCAAAGAATATCTGAGGACTATTCCTCAGATACCTGCAAAAGGTAATGAAGGAACAATGAAGTCAACAGGCTTGATCCTACTCTGCTGACAGCAGCACGTGAGTGACTAAACAGGTCAAAGGTCTCACTGCAAAGCATTCACAGACTCTGCGTTCCAGAGCAAATAGTCTCTCCTGCTATGAACAGCAACAGTGCCATTTCTACAATCACTTCACAGCAGCACTCCCTCTCAAGTAAATGCAGGCTAATAAGGTTCTAAACAATCATTATTATTTTACTTACACATCTTAGAAGTAAGAAAAAAACTGTTTTCCTCACTTAAAAAAAGAAAGCCAATTTGAAGGGAAAGTTCATTAATTGTGGCCCATAATCTTAGTGTCATAGGTAAAGATTCCAAGAGTAAAGAAAAAGGAATACGTCTTCTGCTGCTCAGTTTGAATGAGAAAGTAAAATAAGACCTCCTAAAACGAAGATCCTCTTACCCATACCTTCAATTCCATATGAACAGAACTATTTAGTAATAGGTTTAAGTGAATACTACCTCAAATTTCCTTCACTAACTAATGAATAGGAGTATTTTGTACTCCAGTGTCTTCTGTCATGGGCCAATATGTGAATATAGTCACTTACCTGAAGATAATTAATTCATTTCTGCCTTCTACTCAGGGAAAAGAAAATCTGATTTTTATCCTTTATCCGGTATAACAAATGATGCCATATATGTGGGACTGAATTTCTTCCTACAAGTGTGGCCTCTCTTTTGAGTTATTTCCTGGTTAGCAGTTGCTCTTTACTCTTCATATTGTGGTAACAAAAGAAGACCTACCCATAAAAAAGGCCCACCTACCCCCAGTGTATTTGTTTTGGAAGACCTGAATGAAAATGAGGTCAGTAAATCATCAGATATGCAAATAATACCATTCTCTTGCACAGAAAACCTGTAGAAACTGATGTGGCTTCTAAATCTTCTTCCTGATGACGTTATTTAGGTGTGGAACTTAACAGGCCATAATAAAAAAAGGCGCACAACGTTCAACAAAGAACTAAGTCACTGAAAATCCTGCCCTGGAGCATTTTCAATACCTTTTACAGGCCTTGTTTCTGTTATACTGTTTCACGTGTTACAATGCAATTTAATTACACAAAAGTAACTGGTGCAATATCCCACTGCCTCATCCATGGCAAAATATGGGCAAACTCATCCAAAAACTAATTCCTGGGGGGAAAAGCATGTATGCATTTGTACAGGAAGCTCAGCTGCCATTTGCTTTCTTCTCCAGCAGGATACTAACCTTTTCAATGCAGCACTCAAAATGCCATGGTTTAATAGGTTTATCCTTTGTTACACCTGAGACGGTGCTAGACTTGTATTGTCGGCGTGCTGCTTTCAGCACATTCAACTGCACTGGAAAATCTCTTTTGCACAGTTTGATACACTGGCTGCCAAGAATTACAAGATTTCCAATCTGTTTTCTCACAAAGAAATTTCATTCAACAACCGATTGTTGGGTGTCTACAGGATAAAGGCAAATGCTGAGCAAAAAAAGGTCACAGCTCTACAAAAAGGAGAAAAACTCTAAAATTTGACCTAATACTCCACACTAACCAGCTACAGGTGTCATGAAAACAATTGATAATTGCAAAGCACCCTGTTTCTGATGCTTTTAAAGCATTTTGAAAATTCTCCATTATTTCATCTGGTAGCTCTGAAAAAGGTACATTTTTAACACATCCATTCTTTGAACATAAGAAATTGCATGGAGTAAAAAAAAAGGGATTGTATGGATTACACAGATCTAATATTGCTTTTTTTCTGAACTCCAAGCATACACTAGTCATGTGGCATATTTGAGTTTTTCTCTTTGTGTGGTGCTCTTAATTTCACAAACTGAAAACGAAAGGTGGATGTTCCCATTTTAGCTGTCAATTGTGTCTGCCTGGCCTTCAAAATGCCCACTTAGATGTTCTTAAACGTTCTAAATTACTCTAGTAGGTTAGGAAAACCCAATCAGCAAAGATAATGTAACATTTTTCTAGGTGCTGTCAGCATCCTGCCAAGAAATGGATGGGTCACACAAGAACTTTCATTCCTCTGCTAATGCGGGAACCTGCGTTACCAAACTCCAGATTTCCTCCAACTTGGGCAATGGAGCATGACTAGGCTCTGAATTAAAAATTCTCTGAGCTGGTACAACCACATTGCTCAGTGAAGTGCTGCACAGAGACTCCTTCAGGTTTGGAGCTGTTCCATAACTCTCCCTGCCCCTGAGTTAACACTCACTGACCCACCAGCACTGCCTTCTCCTGCTGTTGCATCACTTCTATTTCCAAACCTGGCCTGGCCAGCAGCACCTCCAAGGCCCCTGTCACGTGCTGGTCTGCCTCAAAATAGTGAATTAACCAAGATACAGCTGTAGGAAATGGCCACTTTCCTGGCTCACTGGTTTGGATTAGTAACAAACCTTCTGCTGTCAGCAGTTTCTATCTGATGGCTGTCAACAAGAATTTCCGTGGTCAAGGTGAGTTTAAGGACTCGAACGTTGCAGATGTGAGCACCTGCATCTAACACTGGACCTTCAATCACCAGTGCAAATCTGGGGCATGAGACACCTGAGCCTTCATTTCTTCTACAACATGGTCTCAGCTGTGACTGACTTGGAAAACTGAAATGCATTTCAAGACAATTCAGTGTGCTTTGTTGCAGTATCAAATTAAAGAGGAAAAAAAAAACAGAACAAAAAAAATCCCCAAACCATTGCACAGAAGACATAGTTGGCGTAACTATGTGGCTGCAAAAGCAATATTATTTAAAGATCAAAATTACTCTAAAACAAAGGTGGTTTAGGTGGCAGTAAAAAAACAAAACAAAACAAAAAACTATTACCTCCAGTAGGTAATTTTGTTCCTTAGTAATTTTTTCTAATTTCTTCAATTCTCTCAAGAGTTGTCTTGCTCTTTGGAAGACAGAGAAAGGTTGCATTTTCAGCCCTGGCAGCTGAAGTGCATCTTCATAGGACTGTATATGAGCAACAGTTTCCTGCATGGGACCAACATGCTCAAGTATAACCTGTCAGGATACAGGATAGATGACAGATTTAGAAAAATCAACACCATAAATTTATACTACACTAATCATGAGCAAAAGCTGTCTTTGTTGAGTTTCCCATTTAAGAAGGAAGAATATTTTAATCTCTGTATCAGCCATTCACTTAAGAGTTGGATTCTGTGATCCTTGTGGTTCCCTTACAACTCCAACTATCCTTTGATTCTGTGAATCTTGGAACAAATACATGAAAATCCACAGTGAGGTTGTCTGAAGCAAGGCAAAAATATAACTTATATTTACAATTCTGTTTTTTCCGCATATACATAAATAAAGTTTGCACAGTGACAAAGGGTTCAGATTAGTTATTTGCTAAGCAGCTCATTTCAAAGGAGAGCATCATTGGCAGAGAAGACAGTTAAAAATCCGGTGCAAATTCTTTGATGTCATTCCAGGCAAATTTTGGTCTTTGTCTTTTGTCCTGCAAATCAGTAATTTTATGATGGGCCTAAAAGCAGTCTTATCAACTTAGATGAGATGATGAATTGAGATAGAAGTCAGCAGAAACCTCTGAAGATGGCTTTCCTGTCAAGGACAGCATTTCTTATCACAAGACTGAGTGAATGCACAGTTTAAAACCACCTTGATTAATTCGAGATGAACAGAAATATGCAGTTTCATTGCACAATCCATGTTTTATGGAAGACTCAGTGATAAATTTATGAAAGACAGAATGGCAATAGTAGCTCGTAACTTCTTGGTTCTCCTTAAGAAATATGAAATCCTATGGGGACCTCATTCAGCAGGGAACTTCAGAAGAAAAAAATACAAATACAAACCACCTATAGGCCTTTTAATTACTAACATTTTTGTTAAACTCCCTCTTAAGAAGATTTTGTTTCTAAATGCCCCAATGGGAATAGAGATGCTTACTTTCTCATTCATAAGAAGGCTGCATCAGGAATTTTTTGTACCATCCCAGCTTTGATTTAAAATAAGGAGGTAGGTGAACATTATTTTCCAGAAGAAATATTACTTTAGTTTTTCCATGTAAAGTAGTCATTACAAAATTGTTCTCTGGATAATGAAGCTGCACAGCTTTCGTACTGCTGTGAGAGGTATGACAACATTTTTATTCCTCACCTGAAACTAAACCCATGCTTTTTAAATTTCATGCAGATAACACTGTGGACTGCATGTAGTGTGATACAAAAGAATTATCTGCTAAATTTTGTCACCATTTTTGGAAAAACAAGGCCTAATTTTCTAACTTTGAGATTACCACTTGGTGCCAAGTAGAGTGGTGTGCAGCAAGTGTCTCTTGAAAATCAGACCAAAAAATGGAGATCCTCAAATATGACAGCTATGCCTGACATTTGCTTAAGTTACACACCCGAGTTCTCTGTGGGCATATTCTTACTAGTGCTTTAATTTCAAGTGCTTTGTGTTCAAACCATGACTGTGCTTCTTGAAAATGTCTCTCAACAGTCTCACTTCAGGGTTTACATTGATCAGGAAAAAAAAAAGCCTCAATAGGAGTTTTCACAGACCTGTCCACGTTTAAGTTGGTCTTTGGGAGAAAATTCTAACAGATCTTCTGAAGACAGGATTGTCTTCATTTCTGCAACATCCTTCTCAAATGCTTTCACATGAGATTCAATGGCATCCAATTCCTAGATTTTGGGAACAGAGAAAGTATTTGTAGATAGGCCAAACACCAAACCCAACTTGCATTTCTGTCTTTCTCCTAAATTTAAAATTAAATACTGAAAAATGAGTGCAGCATATGCAGGATATGTTAATAGATGCTATCTATCAAAAGGCTAGTTATCATAAATTACTTACAGCCATAACTTCTAAAGGAATTAAGTATTCAAGATAATCTGGTTTGCTTTAAACTCTGAATACAGAACTGAAATATCCTTAAAAATTCACACTATAAATTACCAGTAGTGAGAAGGCAGTTTTCCAGGGGCAATAGTTATCAGAATAGGAAAGTGTTGCAATTACACTGTTGCAGCTTCCATTAGGAAGAGTTTTAAGTCAGATGGAAAAGGAATCCACATGCAGCTTCTTGTGAACTCTAACAGTCAGAGAGTAGATTAGTTTGGAAGGGACCGTGAAAGGTCTCTGGTGCCCATCAAACCAGGACACTTGGTGTCTGATCCTACTGAGATTTGGGTTTCTCTTGAGGTGGGGGTATTATCCCTGCTTGGAGCCCCTGATCTAGTGTTTCACCAATCTCACTGCAAAAAAAAAAAAAATCTAAAATCCTTCCTACTGTGTAAATGTAATTTTCTTCGTTATACCTGAAGTCTGTTACTGCTCACCTTTTTGCTGCACACCCCAAGAAGAGCCTGGCCCAATCCTGTCTGCAGTCTCCCATCAGGTAGCAGCAAAGAGCAGCAATATCATCCTCTCACCCCCAAGCTTCTCTGGGCTGAACAAACCCAGGTTCCCAACCTTTTCTCCTACATCCTGTGACAATCCTGGACTTTACGGCTTAATTAGTTACCACATGCCTTCTGATGGTTTGTTTCCAAACAATTAATTTCCTTGGCACACCTACAAAAAACAGCCCAAAAACTTGTTTTCTATGCAGGTGATAGAATCTGTATTTCCTAACATATGATGATGCTCTGATAAAAGGCACTTATCGGTCACCCAGACTTACATCAGCCACATGCAGGATTTGTGGAAGAATCTCTGCTATCTCTTGCTGTAAAGCTGCTACTTGAATATCTATTTCATTCAGCTGTTGTATTACACTGTCTGTTTCAAAGACTGGTGTAAGCTCCTCCAGCTCCATGAAGATACCGCGCAGATGATTTTGCTTTTGCTCTGAGTCTTCCAAAGCCATCTAGAGACAAAATAAGAGCTTAGTTTGATACATCAGTGCTGAACATCAATGTTTCATAGAGGTAAGGCCCAGAAGGAACCAGTTTTAATTTCCTGTATGTCATTGACTGTTGCATGTATTCCCAAAAATTTAGTTCAGACAAACACCCTTCATTCCTATGGGAACTGAACCAGTGCATCCTGCAGGAAGAAAACTGAGACTGATGCCATGGTTTTAAGAGAATCAGTCCAATAAAATAAGTCTGCATGAGTATGACAAAAGGCATGAAGATGATTTCAAGCTCAGAGAGAGAGCTCCCACCCAAGAAGACCCCAGAGAAGATTCGTTAAGCTCCCGTGGCTGACCTCAGATACATGAACAAGACACGTCAGGCAAACACCCAGAAAGGGTTTTCTGCACACCAGCCTACAGAGTGCAGATGGAACAAAATCCTCCAGAAAGTATCGGGCCAGTTGTGCATGAGGTGAAGCCTCTTCCCCTGCAATGAACTGACTGAGCTTTTGGATTAACTGCAGTGAACATCGTCATGAAGGAGAGCGGGGGTTGCAAGAAATGCATGTGATCCATTTCTTTGGGTGGTATGTGAAGGAAAGGACTGAATGCATGTTTCCACTCTAATGAAAGCCCTGGGTGCATTTCCAAATCCAGTAGTTTCGCAGCCCAGAACACACAAAACATTCCAATTCACAAACACAGGAGACAATAAGCTTTTGCCACAAAAAAAGTTCATGGGTTTTGGAAATCACCATCTCCCCATTGTGGCTACATGCTTTGTAACATATCAGCCCAGAATGGCCAGCTATTTCCTGTCAAAAATTCTTGCTAGTCTTAAAACAAAAATCTATGTTTAAAACACCAGCTTTCTCACTTGGTCTAAGTCAAGGAGTGAACACACAGAAAACTCGAATTTTAAGGACAAAATTTCAAGAGTCTTTTTTTTACACTGTCCCTGATCCTTCCTGTAATATTACAAACATTCAATTTTTGAAACTATCAATCAGAATTCCCTTAGAGATACAGTGAGCACAGCCTTCCAAACCACAACTCTCTTCAAAGTTTCCATCTAACACACAGACATCAAAATAGTACTTTACCTTTTTGCCTCACAAACACATAACAGAGAAAGAATCATTTATACATAGGTGGTAAAAACTGACCATAGCCACTCAGCAGGGTTACAGAAGACAATCACACATTTTTGGAAGATGCACAACAGTTCAGCACTTGCACAAGACAGGTATGTCCAGCATCAAAAAGCATCGGTATTTCACAAGCGTCAACTATAACTATTTTTCACTTTCAGGATTTACTGAAAATTGTAAATTATTCATGTCAGTAACAATCAAGAATGGAAAACTACATCTGTACAGAGCAAAGAATGCTAACAGGACCATTTATCTGCATCAGTTCTTACCTGGAGCTCATCGGTATGCTTGCGTAAGCTTTTTGCAGAGTTGTGCTGAGTATCTGCTCTTAGCAAACTGTTGGTGCTTTCTATCCAATCTTTCACATTCTTCAAGTGTTCCTCATATTCTTCCATCTTGTTGGTAGCCTAGGAAATGACAGGATATTACAGAATGGCACAAATGAATTGCTGTTCACTGTATAGGATAAATGCATCTATGGACAAGATTAAAAGAAACCAGGATGCATTTGCATCACTGTCAATTAAATTAGCATGGTGAAATAAAACCCATTTTTCTGCAACAGTTTCATTATTTCAGGCTATCTCCTCTCATCAAAGGTAATTTTGGTGCTTGCATGGTTACATTTCATGGGGGCATTGTTGCAATTTATATGGCAATGGTACTTTAATAGACAGCCCATTAGCAGAGTTTTAGGGAACCATCTCAACACCCACCCAGGGGCAAGAATTCCTCACAGGAATCCCTCAACCCTGGTTTGAGCTGGTCCTTTGGGGTAGCCACTCCAGAAACCCCAGCTACAGTAAGCCTTACCACAGCAGGCTTGTCACTCTACTCACGTGACAGCCTCTGAAGCCTTCACTCTATTTTCTTATAGGATTGGATTTTTTAAAAACTGTTTCATTCGCACCTACCTTATTGAGAATGGCAGTTCTGCGCTCAGCACGCTGTGAGACCTGCTGGTACTGCTGGAGTGGGGCCACCAGGATATCCATCAACTCCTGAGCATAGCAGGAATTCTGCTCCACTATATCCTGCACTTCTGCATCCAGTTCATTGAGTTTGTAATGCCAAAGGTCCAGCATATCCCAAATTTGCTGCATATGGAGAGAAAGAAAATTAAATATAAGGTCAGGCTCAAAGATAAGAGCAGCATTATTTGCTCTTCATGTGGGACATGAGGAATTGCAAAAAATGCAGAGCTGATATGATGAGAAGAGAACACTTTGCATCTACTGGTGCGATTCACAGTTGAAAAAAGCATGGATTTTCCTGTGAGAAAGAATTGATAAATATTCACCAGCTAAATGCTTGCTTGTACTTCTCCTTTTACAGACATAAAATGAATGGAAGACCACTGTATGCTAAACCAGGCTCTGTAGAAACACACAAAAATCTTTTAACACCCACAAAATTTTTATTGGCAAATTACCTTCTGAACTTCTTTGGCTTTTGCAATGTTTTCACTCTTCTGCTGTAACATCTTTTCAATACCTTGAAGGCCATTGTTAATAGTTTCTGCTTTCCTTTTCAACACATACTGAGGAGAGTTCTGCAAGATTTCAGAGCTAACCTGCCAGAGCAAAGAGAAAACAGTAGGGGAGATTACAAAGATCTGCTTGTTTCTGTGCACCGCCTTCACAAAAATATTCAAATTCTTTTCATGTTTCTCTTGACAAGTCACTTAAAAACACAGGAATGGAACTACATTTGCAGTGAGCAGCGTCAATGTGAGCAGGTTCAACATCTGCATGTTGCTCACTAATTTGCTCTCATTAAAAAATGCCTGGCTCAGAAAGGCAATCCCTGAGGAAACAAGAACGGAGGCATTGCAGCTCCCTGGATGCTTTGCTTCACCCTGCTCTCATCTCTAACAGAGGCTGATCATGCTGCGTGGTGGAAAGGGTCACATTTAAATTTATGCTGTAAGAAACCCAGAATGACACCTTTATGTCTCAGCTGACAGCTGGGACTTCCATGGAACAAATTAGGGAATATGAAAATGCATCAATGCACAGCAGATTTCTCAATATAAACTTGGAGATTTATCACTAAAATCAAAAGCTCTGAGGCCTATGAAGTCTGTGGAACTTCATTTCATTCTGCAGGACTCCACAGAAAAGAAAAATTGGTGCACTGGAAGGCCTGATTTTCTGTGGAAAAACTCTCAAAGCTGAAGTTGAGTAACTGCCTGAGCACAGGACTGAGCAACACAGCATAAGAGACCAGTTTACTGTGAAGTAAACCAGATGAAGTGCAGGGAGGGAGGAAATCCTTCTCCTCTTGGCCCAAAGGGACATCTCTTACTAAACCCTGCTGGCTGCTAGGGTCAGCCAAGCACCAGGAAATCGTTAAACTGTGGTAAATTCTTTGTGTACTGCAGCCCTAGGATTTATGGGGCAAATGCACACTGAACAGTTTTATGCTGCCTTGATGCAAAAGATTTTTGCCTTAGTTATTTTAGTTTGAAGCTCCTAGAAGTGAAATACTTTATCCTTATTGTGGGATGGGGAACTAAGATAATTTTTAGTTATTAAATTAATTATCTACAAATCTCTTAATTTTATTAGCATCATTCATAGATTCCAACATGACCTCTCTAAAAAGTACCCACAGTGCAATGTTGTATTGATAAAATTGCATTAATCAAAATAAATATATACAGAAAGAACTATAGCACTCCTCTGAAACACTCCTGCTTATACCACAAAACCTGTCAAGTCAGTCTGTAGTTAGTGCCTAAGACTGCATGGAAAAAGGAATTCAGGCTGTAATCACTGAACACTTGACCATTACTTACTATCCTGGAATACACCAAACATGAAAAAGTGTCGACAATTGTAGTGCCTGCTTCCAAAATAAAAGAGAATCTTGTATGAGTGATGTGACACAGCTGGAAATGAGAAAACAGATCAAGCACTGACTTCCTGTATTTCTGCAGGATGAAAACACTGCATCTGTCAATGCTCTGGTCATCAGCAAAGCAGGATTTTAATTTCAAGACTTCTTACTGGGATAAATTTATTATTTACAGCATGAAATGTACGATTTATTTTCATTTTTTTGGTTAGCAGATTTAGAAGGAAGCAGAATGACATTAAAATATGACAAAGTAACTCCATTTAACACATGCTGGTATCTCCTAATATGTAATTGAACTGAGCTGCAGTTCCATTAGGATTTTTTTTGTTTCCTAAATGCATTTTGAAAAATTCCTAGGTCGTTTACATTGTTTTCCAATATCTAAATATGAAAAGCAAATATTATGTAGTTTCTAGGACCAGTTCTTTCACTCCAACTGTTGATGTGTGCTTTGGGATAACCTTTTATCTCAGTGAATGAAACAGTAAACAACAAAAAAAGCCCAAAGCATAAATACTGTTTTGCTTTCCTTCTCTTCCCCTAGTTGTTGGTTCTGAAAAGACCAGTCCCATTTTGAAACAGAAGCTATAAAGTTAACCAAATTAAACTAATAAGCTTTAGTTAATATTACGTAACATAAAATGAATGAATAATTTGATAGACACTAAAAAGTAACTGGATTTCAAAACTGTTTTATTAAACTTTCAAATTTTATCAAATTAACTGAGTCTTAACCTTAAAAATTAGCATTAAACATTATAATTTCTGAAATACAAGAATTGAAAGGGTTTTTTTTTTCATTTTTAAAATAACACAAATGAAAAAGTAACAAGGATAATAATTGTACCAGGCTAAAATTTGACCCCAAACTCAGAGCATTACACCATTTTGCTTTAATTTTGCTTTCAGTTGTTCATATCCCTTGTAGATAAAAAGCATTCCAAAAACCTGATGCAATGGGATTCAGCTATATAAATTCTCTGCCTACTTTTAAAGGAAGGCAACCATGTCCTGAGAGGTGGTAAAAAGAACAATGTCATGATACCCTGCTACATGTGCAAATTACATTTAAAAAAAAGTCCTGTTTCAAAGTCCTTTCTTAACCCAGTATTGAAAATATTTTCTCATTCAAGCTATGCAAACATTGCAATCAACTTCAGCTACTAGTTCCCAGTTTAAGAATCAGATGGGATAGAAGACAGCACCCATATCATATTAAAACTTTATTGCTAGAGGTTCTGCCATGTCCTTTTTAAATAGCAAATAAAAATGTTATATTTACCCTGCTTACCAAAAGATTATTCTAAAAAGAGACCTAAGCATGAGGAATGATTTATACATTGCAAATAGATAAATATGAAAACTACATCAACAGTTACCTTCTCTTCTAGGTCTTGCAATACTTTCTTGCAGTCCTCTAACTGTGTTTCGATCTCTGCAGGAACTATTGTGTACATTTCAGAATACTTGATCCGAAGTTTCTCCATGATATCCTCCAGAGCCTGACTCTCTCTACCAATCACACTCTGAAGCTCCTACAAAATTAAGAATAACTTCAGCAGCTTTAACCAGTCTTTTCTGAGTGCGTATGTCTGGGTATGTGCATATACATAAATATGTGTGCATACACACATACACAGAGTGTTTTATATTTCCTACCATGATTACAGTTTGGAAAAATTCGGTTTATGATATCAAACCTAACTTGATTACCTGTGCAAGCAGACAAACTTTAAGCAATACTGACTCATTTAACCAAATGATGCCTTGCAATCTGTGAGAATTAATTAAACCTGACACTGCTCCACATCGGGCAAGTGACGCACTGATGTTCATTGACAGGTACACCAAGGGACCATCTGAAGAGCTCCTATGATTAAACGTTAACCTTTGTGCTCTCCCTTTTACCAAAAGCACCTTTTTCCCCTTTGAAAGATGTTTAATAGCCAACATCCATCCCTTCATTATTATAAACAACACAAAGGCCACAAAAAGCAACAGTTTTCAGGCTGAAGTGTCTGCTTTCAGGCAATTACGCAGAGCAGCACAGCTCTCAAAACAGTAGTTTCCAGTTCTGTGTGAAGAATGTAGGTTTTATGAGATAAAAGAAACTTGGACAACCGTCTCCGTCCTGTGGCCTAGAAATAAAATCTGAGCTAAGTCTTCCCGCAAAAAGAATGAAGGAATTCATTTGTTTTGAAGGTTTTCTAGAGTTTCAAGTTGGAAAGCTCTGTTAGCTCGCTTTATGGGTCCCCTCACCAGTGCTTGAGAAACTCAAATGTTAACTCAAGTTGTTGAGAAAAATGATCCAAAGCTCCTACCAGGCAATGAAAGACACTAAAATTAACTGCCTTTGCTTTTGCAACTAGGAGTAACGGTAATCCATTAATTCATAGTCTTCACTTGGGAATCTTTTCCTTCACACAAATGCAACACACCGAAGAAATATCTGAGAGACTGAGATTGATTTATTTCCTGTCATTCCCACAACAACTGGGTCTGATATCAAAAAAAAAAAACCAAACCCTCAAAACTGTGAAACAGCTGTGTGCCTCGTTCTGTCACCCAGAAGGCTGCTGCTGTCAAATGGCCCAATAAAGATTGTGCCAATATTTATGGGAGTTCACAGATTCCCTGACCTGAATTGGTAAGAATCAGTTACAACACTCTTCTCCAAAACAAAGCATTTCTCTGCAAACTGGTTTCTGTATATTACTGCATGTTCACATTTCACAGATTATTTAGCTGGAAAGCAGATACCTATCAAAACTGTCCCAATTTTTTTCCTAAGGGACAAGATAATAAGACTTTCCCTTTCCATCTACACGGGTGAATTAAAACTTCTGCCACCCAGCTAGATCAGGTTTGTCATCTCAAAGTGAAATAGGTATTTCCACTCAGTAAGTGCAATGGAGTCCTGACCAAATCTACAGATTTTATATGAACTAGATTTTCTTTGGAAGTAAAGGATGAAATTGCCCTGCAGATTTTGGCTCACTGGTGTTTGGACTATGTAAAATTAATGAATTCTTCTATCCTTTCAAAAGCTCAATCTTCTCAAAAGGAACAGGCCTGCCATGACATACTGCTAAAAAGAAACCATTTGATGGGATTGCTGCTAACATTTGCTCATACCATTGCTTTGAGAAAAAAGAACAATGTGTAAACTCACTTTTGGGTGAGTTTTAGGTGCTCAGAGTAGCAAAGTTTGGATGTGAGGGAAAAGAGCAGGCATAAAGCACCTGCAGTAGTATAATTTCCCTCTGGATATAAAGAACTCAGTACAAAAGCAGACACAACTCTAAATTCTGAATCGAAATAATTTTAAACAGAAAACCAGCCCTTTCAGACAAATACAAGGTCTCACCCCAGCAACACTGGCTCATGAGTTTTCAGAACTTCCTAAACATGTAATAAACACTTCTCTCTCATGCTGACCCCCTATCTGCCACCGTGGTCTTTGGCTTCTATATTTTTCCTAGCCCTTTGCTAGGCTGGGGACACACAACCAGTTTTTATACAAGACTCTGCAAAGACAGCCCAAATTTGTACTACACTTTGGTAGGCTAAAATAAAAAAATTCCAAAGTTCTATAGTTAAAAGATAATTGGATTAAATATAATTAAAAACAATTATTGATGGAGATTTAAAAATTATGATAGCAATATAAACACATTAAGAGTAACTTGAAACAAATATAATTCAGATAATAAACAAACACATTCAGGAAGTGTTAGGAATAACAGCATTTCATAAAGTCAAGAAATGCAGAAATGTATAGACTGCTTCAGCGTTCTGATGGCAGCTGGTGAACACAGTGGTCTTGGTCACAATTTGATTTCTAAAGATCACTTACCAGGTTAACCCCAAATGTGGGACATCAAATCCAGAGCATCTGAAGCTGCCCTGGGTGGGGATACAGAGGGGAATACCTGCAGGATGTGCACTAAGCAGCCCTTCCTAAAAGGAATGCAGCTGGCTGTGGATTTCTCTGCGATCTGAGAATACTTTGTGCCTGCTTACAAATCCACACAGAGGGAAAGAAACACAAACCAAGGCCATGGCAGGGCCAGTCATATTCTGCTGAGCCAGATTCGTTGTCTTTAAGTCAATGTGCATATACCTTGCCCTTAATTTTATCTGGAGCAAGTTCAAGCACCGGCATAAACCGAAAGACATTCTGACTGTCACAGTGACAGAGCTGTTACCAACCTCCAGCTGTTCTGCCTTTCCATCAGCATCCTGCAGTAGCACAGACGCAGCATTCTGTAACGCATTTGTTACAGCACTTATTTCTTCAGTGACCTTGTTCCTCTCCTGAATCTCAGCTTTCACAGAACCTTTATGGTCTTGAGCCTTTTTGTACAACCTGTGGAAGATTACCGGAAAGAATACATTGTTTTAGACTCTACACTAAGCAGGAGAAAAGAGCACGCTTAATACAGATATTATATAAATATATATCCAGAACCACATTTGTCTGTAATTTAGTATTTTTTCCTGTAATTAAATCTGTAAGTTTTATGTCACTTATTATCTCAATTTCTTTAAAGTGCATCTTCAGATAGTGCTAAACAAAGTACATTTGGCAGACCAAATCAGATAGCAGGCATATTTAAACAGCAAACACAGGTCAGGTTCTCAGATTCTGAAGATGCGGGCAGAGCAGGTGTTGCTCACAAAGATACCCACACCCAAAAGCAGGCACGGAGACGAGTGAGCACAATTATCAGATTTGTAAAAAATACTTGGGGTGAATTTTAGACAGTGGCACTCACTCAGTAAGATGGAAGTTGCATTGCTGCAAAAAGCACAAGGTCTGATTTTCCTATGAGTGGAAAATCTTAAAATTCACAAGAGCTTGGAACATCTAAAACTGGCTGGTTTTCCTTCTGATTCCTACTGCATTTGAACACAAATTGCAGCTCATAAATGATATGGCCAGGCTCAGGTCTTCTCCCTAAAAAATATCCCCCAATGCCCATGCTGGAGGCAGCAGATGGGTGAGATGGAGCACTGGTCTGACCCAGCAGAGCATTCATTGTCTTTTTAACTGCATTACAGCTTTTACATATTCTTTGATATCCAATAAAATCCTGTGCTTGTAAATATTTCTGTTGAAGATATGAGATGGGACTTTGACACCACTTACTTTTTACAGCGCTCCTGCATTGCCCTTATCTCACACAAGGCAGGAAGGGCAGCTTCAGCCTCAGCATTTTCAGGTGTATTCAGGATGTTTCTTATCCGGTGAAGAAGCAAGAGTAAGAGGAGCTGTTGCTGGTTGATGTTTTCTTCAAATGAGGTCACAAAATCTAGTAACTCCACCAGCTCCTCTCTGGTGGCCTTTTCCTTCTCTTTAAGGCTTTCTGGCTGTTCTTCCTGGAGCTTATCAAGAATTATTGTTTCTCGTTCCAGCTAAGTAAACACCATAGCAAAGCATGAGATAAAGGGCATTTTTATTCCACCACCTAAAGTTATATTATTCATTTATTTACACAGCTGACTGAGTACTGGGAATTACACAGTCAGAACTGGAACCTCTGAAGTGTGACAAAATAATCCCATGCAGAGTTGTTCTGGATTTAGAGTATTTGCTCTATAAATAATCCTCACCATTTTTGACTCTAGGTTCAAGAAAGAGTGGGGATAACTGGCTGAGCAGCAGGTGGAAAATTATGTTCTGCACTGGTATCAGCCCTTTACAGGCCATTTTACTCACAGCCCCATCTCCATCCCGCAAACTTACAGTGAGCAACTCACCTCTTCACTGATGAATTTCCATTCCTGCTTTAGTTCTTCACAGTTAATTTCCAGGCCTTTGGCTGCCTCAAGCAAATCCAGCCAGTTTTCCCACAGCACTGTTACAGTCCTGCCCAGGGCCCTGTCACTTCCTCTGCATAACCTCATCAGCTCTCCAGAGATCTGCCTCAGCTTCACGAGATCCTCTTCAGCAGACTCAACGTTGGAGACTAAAACCTTCCAGGAAAAATGAACACATAAATAAATAAAATGCTACAGTTAGGAGTATAAACGAAGCATTCAGTAACACGATTAGGATCCTCTAGGAAAGTGGCAATCACTCCACTGAGCTGGTAAAATAATGAGAGAATTCTGTTGGTTAAGACTGTGGAGAAAGATGGGTTAAATAAAATGTTTGATTTCTACAGCAGTTAAGATATACTCATTTCACATGTTCTATTATACCTGGTCTTTTAACAAGTATATAAATATATTCATATATTCTGTGGTTTTACATATACATAAATATAGGATAAAGAGTTCCACTTCTTTCTACTATGATATCACATGGTGTGCATAGCTGCATCAGTTTTGCATGAGCTTTTCAATTTCTTCAGAGCTTCTCTTACCTTGCTTTCTTCCAAGTGCTCCAAAGCCTCTTTATAAGACATTGGAATCTTAGACAAAGACTGTTTAAGCATCTTTTCCAGTCTCTTAAGATTATCACACACTTTATCTTTGGTTTCTGTGTAGCTTTTGTGTTTTTCAAAATACCTGAATGAAACAATGAATGGATCAATTAAAATTTGTTGTTGTTGTTGTTCCTCTCTCTAATAATGCCCAATGGAATTTTTTTTTTTAAAAAACTTACAAACTACTAGTCCTGACTGTTTTGTAAGTTACTGTTAATTAGCGTTTGTTAAACACTTCAGGTTTGATACCTGAGGTACTGATCACTGAATTGTGATCGAGCAGTTTAAAAATCCTTTACTCTCTCTCCCAAACATTTTCCATACATGTATCTGAAGACCCTCCAGATTTCTTCGGTATCTGAAGGAAGGAAACTACAGCCTGTGCCTTGTTTGGACTTTGCTTTCTCAAGCCATTAGAACAGCCTATGGAAGATATGAATTAGGGCCCCTCTGAAAACTATTCTAACCTACACCAGCACTGAACTAGAGACTGTACAGACGTGCTTTCTTCTGAGTCTGACCCTCACTCAAGCCCCAAGTTTTGGA
The DNA here is from genome assembly GCA_013397935.1 of Dasyornis broadbenti. Taxonomy (NCBI): domain Eukaryota; kingdom Metazoa; phylum Chordata; class Aves; order Passeriformes; family Dasyornithidae; genus Dasyornis; species Dasyornis broadbenti. Next base: position 244,829 of record VZRN01000243.1, read on the forward strand.
GTATACAATAAATGACTGCATTGTAAATTAGTAGAAATGTGGTTATTGTCTGGCAATTTTCCTTCCTATATAATCACACTTGGGATGAATTGTAGGCCTTCCTGCTGTTTCTGCTGAATTAGCTGGAATTTCTGAATTTCTGTCAGAGCAGAAGCAACACTGGATTTATTTTCAGTCAAGTTTCTCACAATAAGGAAAAGGATCTATGAAAATCTCTTAAACCCACCTCTGTTCATCAGCTTCCTTTCTCTGAGCCTTCTTCCTTAATGCCAAGTACTTATCCATCAGTTCTGTTAAAGCATTTTCCAGACATACTTTGTCTTCTGGTTTCACTAGGTTTTTCAGCTTGGAGAGCAGGTTTTCTAAGTCAGCCTTTGCAGAGTTGAACTCTTCCTCTTTCCACTGTGGAGTCTGACAGATCTCCTCTGAGCTGCAGAGCTCTGCTGCAGCAGCCTGGGCTGGAGCTTCATAGCCCTCGAGGAACCTGGCAGCCCTCTGCAGGGCCTTGGTATAAAGCTCACCAGCACTACATGCCTCCTCCAGGGCACTCTGAAAGCATTAAAAAGACAAAGGAACAATAAAGAAAGGCTGCTGTGCTCCTCTGGATCACCAGATGGTCTTAGAATTTCACACTTGGCTGTCTTTGAGACCAATGCTCCCAGAACTGGCCTGAGGAGGTAAAGGAGGACTTGTGGCAAACACATTATGCTGCTTACACAGTCACACAGCAGTGCTGTGACTCATGGATTAACTGCCCTCAACCATAGCACAGGAATCATGTTCACCGTTCCTGAGGCCTGACCACTTTGGTCTGATCTGTGTTTTACTCTTCTTGATCATTCTTTTCATCATTTTCACTATTGAAAACGTTACCTAAGATCAGTCTCAAGAATAACTGCACCCTGTCTCTCCTCAGCAGAACATTTCAACGCAACCTTTTCCTTCCTTCTCCTTCCCGTTCTTTACTTGTGCTAATCCCCACTGATTAATCACAATCAAAATGGACACAACTTTCTTTGTATCCTTAGTTTCTATCATGATTCCCATCCTATCCACCAATGCAGAAATGATCACGGGCCAATTCAGCTGTTAGAATAAATGAGGCCTGTAAGTCATGAAAATAAAAATGCCACAGTCACAGACACCTAATCTCGTTATTGGGGAAAGACGTATCTCAATACTTCACTTTCATTAAATATACTTACAACACGGGCAGCAATGTCTGCCTTCAGCTGTGCTTCATGGCCTTGCAGCGTCTCTAACTTTGTTTCTATAGCAGCAGCAGGAGATTTTTCATCTTGGTTTTCCCTTTCTTTTTCCATCATACAATTAAGAGCAGAAAACTTTGCTTCCACCATATTCTGAATTGCTTCCCATCGCACCTTTTTATCCTGCATTGTATTTATGTCTATCCCAAGTGGCTGTTGGAGCTCTAATTGAATATGCTTTATGATGGGGAATATATTTTCTACTTCATTCTGGCTACCTTCCTTGTTTACACTCTGCAGCCCAGAGACCAGGTTTTGAAGAAACTGATTCAATTCCTCAACATTTTTCTCCAGGCTCTTTATTTCTTTCCTCTTAGATTCTTTGAATGATGTATCAAAGACCTCATTTTTGTTTATTTGATTTGCTGCCTCCTGGGTTAGGTACAAGATTTGTTGAACTGCCTGCAATAGAATCTGTGCAGATATGACATTCTCAACAGAAGAAGAGCTGGAGCTATCATTTAGGATATTGGCTTCTTTTCTTACAGTGGATGTCACAGTCTGGATTTCATTTAGCAATACTTGAATCTTATCCCATTCCCTAACAATATTTTCCAAGTGTATTATATTCCCTTTAATTTTATTTTTAATTTCAGAAAATTTAGTTTGCAATTCATCCAGCTTCTGCGAGTCCCATTTCAGACCTACACATTCAAATATTTCCTTGTACATCATTAGTTGTGACAAATTTGACTGAAAAGCTAACACTTTTTCTTTGATTGCTTTGCATTTGTCCTTCACTCCCTGCTTGGCACCTACTAATTCATCATCTTTCAGGTTCATTTCACCGTCCTGTAGCTCATTAAGATCCTGCTGCAATGAAGCTATTCCTTCAACAAACTCTCTGCAGACAGCTGTCTTTTTTTCTACTTCATGAAGTTTACTCTGAATTTGCCTCTGCGTCTTCCTTGCTCTGTTCTTCAGACTTCTTAACTGATCAGTCAAGAAGAGTTGTTCAGACAGGCTCAGCTCCCCAGCTGTGACCTGACTCTCCTTGCAGTGGGATGAGATAAGCCCTTCTATTTCCTGTATGTCCTTTAGCATCTCCTTTAGAATGGCTTGTTGGCTGACTAACTCTGAGTATGTGCTGGTTTGGTTTGGGTCAGGCCTGGCCATCAGCTCGGCTTTGTGGAGCTGAGAGTGAACTTCGTCTATTTCTGCAGTGAGTCTTTGCCTCTCCTGAAGCTGGAGTTCCAAGTGCTGCAACCTTTGAGTGGATTTTAAAACAAGAGCCTTGTATGAATTTTTCAGTGTTTGTAAAAGGAAGGTCATATCAGAGACCTCCTCTGGCTCCAAGCTGGGAAGGATGTGCTGGAGCCCATAATCCAGGGATACAATCACAGGCTCTCTGTTTAGGACTTCTGTGTTCACAAGCTGACAATTTCTGATCTGTGATTTGACATTACTGGGGAAAAGTGCTGCTTTCTGATCAAGGTGGGACAGTGAATCTTTGACCCATGAAATATTTTCTTTCAGCCTCTTCATCATCTCATGTTTCATGAGAGCAGGACCGGTGATCTGAATATCATCTTGAGAGATTTGTTGTGCTGATAATGCTTCCAACTTGCTCTGTAAATCATGTATAGAGGTCTCCAAAGCCACCTTCTCTTGATCACTCCAAATTCTTTTCATCTGCAGCTCAATCCTTCTTTTTAATAGAGAAAGACCATGTTTAATGTCCTGTAGCTCTGTGGTCCAAATTAGAGGGTCTTTGGCTTTCCCTGCAGCTGAGGATTGTAACTCTGCTTGTAAATACTGTTCTTGTATCAGCCTCTGAATATCCCGAGCTTTGTTCATAAGCCAGTTAAATTCATCGATTTCTGCCACAACCTGATCATGTTTCTTTTGTACTGCTTGTTCCATGTGCTGCCACCAGTGCTCCAGTTGCCTCATTTGGTTTTCTGTCAACACTTTATCCATGCATGTCAAATGCTGAGATAAAACTTCTTGCTGACTTTGCAACTGGTTTAGGACATCTCGTTCTTTTCTTAAGGACTCCATGCAAGCCTTAATTTTCTCCAGAAGAACTGTGTTGTTCATAGGACCCCTGACAAAAACATGAGTGGTGTCAAAAAATAATGAATTCTCCTTATACATAGATTTTTTAAAAAACAAATTTCACCGTTTAGAGTATGATTCACTAACTTTATTCACTTAATCACAAGTATCTCTCAATGTTCTTTTACGAATTCCCTAAACACCCCTGCAGTATCATTACTTCTTGCTTATCTGTGTAGCATTCACTATTCACAGATATCTCTGCAGAAAAGGTATGTTCTACTGTATATAATCTAAAATTGCAGTATATACTAATATAGAATGGAGCCCTCGTTTTAAAAATCAACAAAACTGTTAGGTCACTTCTAAGTGAATTAACAATATTTTATAGTAATTTCTGATTGACAGTGAAGATAAAACTTGGTTATAAAAAAAAATTCAGAAATTTCCATTCATGCAAGATATACTCTTCCAAAATAAATCTACTCATCTTTTACTCCCAGAAGTATTTTTAAATGCCCATCTCAAATACATTTAGCAGATAGATTTTTAATCCAATTTTTCAATTTCTTTGCTGTAAATTAACAATTTCATAAATTTTAGAGATTTTCAAATTATTTTGATACATTACTGAAACAAACCAGTGATGAGTTTTGAAGACTAATTCTTAAAACAGAGTACATACTTTCTTCTGCATTGCTTACCTCTGAATTGGTAATGTAGACTTACTTATTTCCATTAAATTCTTCCTATCAAATAAGGTTAGTTTTCAGAACAAATAGATATTTAATTCAGAAAAAAAATGAGAATTAGTGAGTCCTTAAAGAAAAATACATATTTCATATCTGCCACATTTTAAAAAAGATATTTTAAGATCAATTTTTTATAGATTTTTTGCCCTGCAACTATTCCTCTTTTTTGCCTAAAGAATAAAGAGTGTAGATGTTGCTTAAGAAGAGCAGAGAAACACCAGACACGCTTCTGCTTAACTCTGTTCACAAACTTAGAAACCTCTAAGACTTCTCTTGAACTGGATATAACTCCACATTCTTGTCTGAGCATTACCAAAGCAGGGCACAAAATTCAGTGTAGGATCATATTTGTTCCGCAACCTCTTGACCAAACCCCTCCACTGTACTTACATTTTTATGTTATCTTTTTCTGTTGACAAATTTCTCATTGAGGACAGTGCAGCAGAGAGATTTTTCTGGTATTCATTAATTAAACAGCACTGTTGTTGCTTCACTGCCTTAACAGCTTCTAGTTCCTGGAGCAGCCTGTCCCAGCAGGGCACCGCAGGCTCCATGGTTTCCAGCTCTGCTCTGTCTGATCCTGTTCCATTGGGAATTGCTTCTTCACTATGGCACAAAGACTTTGCTTTCCACGTTTCCAGCTCTGTTTTTAAATTCTACAATCAAGCCCACCACAGAGAGAGGGGATTAAAGGACGATCTTAAACACATTCAGCTTTCAACATAAAGTATTGGTTTAAATACTGCTTCACCTACAAACATATTCCTGCTCATCCACAAGCAAAGGAGCACATCATGGAAGCACACATGCAATTCTAGGTGTATCTACTACTGCTCTCTGGAAGAGCAGTACAGACTAGGGGATTTACATGGGCATGCATCAAGGCACAGTGTTTGCAGACAAACTGACTAATCGTGCAGTTAAAAGTCAGATAAGAGTATGGGCAACAATTTTGGTTTGCCCAAGTGAATCAATTCTGCAAGTGTATTGCTACATTAACAATGAGAAATGGCTTTGCAGTTTCCATACCTCCAGCTCTTTTAGTTGCTCATTTATAAGCACCATATCCAGTTCAGCCACTTCATTTTTCAGCTCATTGACCTTTTGTTCCTCTTCGAAATATTCAGTGTTTACTTGCACTCCAGGAAATAGTTCCTTGTGGACAACTACTTCTGCACCTGTGTCCTACAATACAAAACAAGATTCTTATTTCTGAAGGACCTAAAACCAGTAAGTTTTCTGACTGCAGCACTTTGATTCACCTGTTTAAGCCATGCCTAAATCCTGCTGTGGTTTCCCCTACTCTGTGGATTAACAAGGACCCAGAAACTGGAACCTTCATTACTGTCCCCGATGCTTGCAGTCATCCTGGCCTGTCAGCACTGCTCAGATAGCTTTGAAATCTCTGCCCATCATTTTAAGTGAAACTCTGATATTCTCACCCTCAAATAACATCCTCCCTGCACCCACCTCTGCTACTGATAAATTCACAGATCTGTCATGTCTTCTCCCTCTCTTCCTTCATGGAACTTTATCCTCTGTCCACACCCACATTCCTTCTGCTCAGCACCTGCCTTGACAATACAGCCGTGTCCTTCCCCAGGACACCTCTTCAGCTTTTCTTCACAGGGCAGCTGATGCATGAAGCAGCTCAGCTGTGACACAAGGCCACGGCTGCCACTGTCACAAGTGCTATCCAAAATCCAGGGTAAGATGAGAGCAGTAGGCAGTCATGCCTTAATCAGGGTGGGGAGGAAGGGATTAGGAGGCTCCAGAGCCAGTTCCTGGCACCACTTGATTCCCACAACAGAAGGACAAGTCACTTGGGCTGGGGCCAGGTTTAACATCACCTTCACCTACTGCAGACAGCATCATAAATGAATTGTGTCAGGCTAGTTGGATCACATTTTTAAGATACCTTAAAAATCCTTCTGCATTTCCCTTCTCCTAGTACCTGTTTGTATCTGGAGATCTGTTCCATGCATAAACTTTATACGAGTGAATGTATACAAATACACAGGTATTACTACCGTGTGAGCTTCTCCACCGTACTAACATCTAAAATCAGCAACAATAAAAAAATTCTTGTTTGATAAACTTAATGTATTGTCACTTTAGATACTGTTTTACTAGAAGTAGCCAGTTATCCTCGCAGCCATGTATCACTTGTAAGCTGTTGGTGTCATCATATCTCTCCATGGGTCATGAGCTATGCAAAATATACCTGCTTCCAAGTGTGGAAAGCAGACAGCATATACTAAACATTATCAGAGAAAAACAGTTCTATTTATTTGAACTCTTGGTTATTTTCAGTCAAAACTGAAGAGGCCACTCATGAAGCAGCCTGTCAGAGAACTTTTCAATTTCTCTGTGCACATACCCATAACAGTTGTATCAATTCAGATAAAAGATTTAATCTCAAGAGACTTTGGAGTGCCGCAGAACTCAAGTAAGCATTAAAACTCAGCTAAGCTATTGCATAGAAAGGAGGAAATCCACTTCACCAGATTAAAATATCAACACATCAAAAGATACAGAAAAGTGTCCTGACTTTAAGAAAAACCTTGCTGTGTACTTGCTTTGCTTGCTTGTGTGATGTTCTCATTGCCCACTGTGGCATTGCCTTCCCAGGACACAGACAGGGGAGGTTGCACCTCAAATTCTGTGCCGAGTTTTTGAGTCCCTCACTACATGAAAGACATTGAGGGGCTGGAGCGTGTCCAGAGAAGGGCAAGGGAGCTGGGGAAGGGTGTGGAGCACAAGTCTGAGGTTGTTCAGCTGGAGAGGAGGAGGCTGAGGGGAGACCTTATCACTCTCTAGTGGGGGTCAGGCTCTGCTCCCAGGCAACAAGTGACAGAAGAGGAGGAAACGGCCTCAAGCTGTGCCACCAGAGGTTTAGATGGGATCTTAGGAAAGATTTCTTCAATGAAAAGGCGGCCAGGCACTGGCACAGGCTGCCCAGGGCAGTGGTGTAGTCACCACCCCTGGAGGGATTTAAAAGCTGTGTAGATGTGGTACTTGGGTACATGGTTTAGTGATGGGCTTGGCAGTGCTCAGTGAACAGTTGAACTTGATGGTCTCAGAAGTCTTTTCCTACCTAAATGATTCTATCATGATTGCATTGTTCTTTAAATGCTTTTCAACAGTATCCAGTATAACATCCATAATTTTTCCAGGAACTGTGGTTAGTCTAACAGGTCTGTAATTTCCTGGATCTTCCCTCACACCCTTTTTGTAGATTGGAATAACACTGGCTAGCTTCCAGTCAGCAGGGACTTCTTCAGACTCCAAGAGCTTTGGGACATTTTGTTGGGGTTTCCAGTTAGAGGAAACATGTGCATGTCCCAGGTAAGACCTGCCCATAGACAGGCCAGCTGTGGACCTGCCTACAGATTCACCTTAGATCCAGCCCTACCTTCAACTTCAGAATGGAAGTGGTGTCCAAGATCAGCAGTCGTGGTGCACTTCTGATGTAACTTCCTTACTCTTAAAGAACAGTAAACTTCGTAAAGTCATTTAATAATGTGCCTTGATAATAATTCAGTTTGAATCCCTTCTCCTTTCTCTGCTTTATTTCGTTTATTTTCTTATGCTGGATCACCCCTGGATTTCAGTTTTCCAATCTGCCTGTCTTATGATGGCAAAACTATCACAACTAACTATAATAACAGGGAAAGAACTTTGTATCTATCAATAATTCAAAGAGAAACTCTAAATATCATGAAGACTGATTATGATGGCTCTAAAAACCGGGGCAAACTCTCTTTTGAACAGATCCACTGAAAATTACAGTGTGGCAAGCACTTTGGATAACGTTCAAAACTATTATGGACATAAATAAGAACTATACACAATGGCCTTGATTTTGATGTAATTGTCTCTTCTTCTAAAAGAACTTCAGCTGAGGCCCATGTGGAAACAAAAAATTGAACAAATTTCACTTGAAATAACAGACTGTTGGTTACCTCATGTGCAGAAATTGGGGGATTAGGTCCCAGATCATCTTTCTCAGCTGCTGCAGATTCCAGGACTTGACCTTTCTGGTCCACCTTCTGTTGAACCTGCACCACATCTTCTCTATAGGACTGATTCTTGAGATCACTAGGGTTCTCCTTTTGGTGTAACAAAAACAAAAGAAACCAGTAATCAAAAAGTTCTAATCAAACTTACTGAGTAGTAATTATAGTGCTTGAGATGAGAAAGTTATGAAGCCCATAATTATAGGTAGGTGAGGAAAACCATAATTACATCTTATAATTTACTGTGGGCAAGGTTATGGTAAAGGAAACCACTTACAAGAAGCAGTGCTGTAATTTTGTTTTAAAGTTTGAGAAAAATTGCAAGTGTTTGTAATTTGACCTGCGCTGTTCGTGTATCGTTAGTCTAAGCAGGGACCTTAAATTCTGTGCTCCTGGACACAGGCTTGAACGCATTTTTTAAAAGGATTAGCTTTTTCCTGAGGCTCCAGCTTGTAGACACTGAGCCTGTGGTTAGACACTCAGCAGTTACCGGGCAGAATAGTCCCGTGGGTAACCTGGAAATTTGCTTGGATGTAGGTTTCAGCATCTCACACAGTCTGCCAAAACTGAAATTCTGAGAAGAGTCTGGCTTTATAACACCTCCGCTCTTCAGGGTGGATATGACAGCAACGAGACAGACCCCTGTCAGCCTTTTAACCTCCAACAGGAACTTGGCCTCTTCCCACTCTTTATGGCTCCAGCTCCTAAACACTGCTCTGGTGTCAAAATTCCCCTTGTACCACGGTGCACCACACAGGGCACAGCATTGCAAATGCAGCCTCGCACAAGCAAAGTAAATATGCAAAGACATCTGTATAAATGAAAGCAAGTCAAGCACAACAACAGTATACAGGCAAAATGGCCAGGAGATTTCACAACATATTCAGGTGACTTGGAATGCAACATCCCTTGGAATGGGATATCCTCAGCAAACCACTAATGGAAAAAAACCCTCCCTTTATACTAATTTTAAACATACAGGAAAGGATTAAGTGAGTTACCACATACTAAGTATACAACACATCAGACAAATTTAGCTCCGTGTAAACTTGAGGCTTTTCTTATTCATTAGTAGTATCATCCTCACTGCAACTAAACTGGATACACATACCCTCCATTCAATCAATGTGGTGTAATCTTATATCCAGTTACCTGTGCTGGATGGGTTTTATTTCTAGATTCATCACCTTCAATACCAACACCATCCTGATGTTCCAATTCTGCTTCACCATCCAGAACTTCACTGCCCAGAACATCCTTTTGGGCCCTGTCATGTTTGTCCATATTTGGGCTCTCCTTATCAGCCTCCCCCTGATTTGGAAAATGCAAAATGTTTACAATCAGTAAAGGTAACAGTACAAAATTTAAGTTCGCTAAGAAACTTCCCACCCCACAGTCTGTCTACTCTATCTTCAGCTTAGCTTAAGGAATGAAGGAAAAGGCTGAGGTAACCCAAAACCAGAGAGTTGGAAACCCCTGCTTAGTTCAGCTTGCCATACTGAGACCTTAACCACTCTGAAACAGTTTTAGGACAGGGTAAACAGGAATAAGTGCTCACATGATTTTTAACATGGTTATAGAAGTTTCTGATTAGACACATTTGGTAACTATTGATTTTGCACCTTCTCCAGAAATGCCAGTATGAATAACTTCCATTGTGATATCTTGATGGTCATCTCTCCCAGATACTCTTACTACTCCAAGGTCAGGTCCATGAGAGAGTAACTCCTGAACATTCCCTCAGCTTTGCACACATTTATATTTACATTTTTACAAGTCATTTACAGCATCAGTGTCCTGAGGTCTCATAAACATCAGCAGTTCCAGGATAGTGACCTCTCATTACTACAATGATGAAACCTGTTAAATCCTCATTCCTGGAAGTATTCAAGGCCAGGCTGGATGGGGCTTTGAGCCATGTGGTCTAGTGGGAAGTGTCCCTGCCCATGGCAGGGGGGTTGGAACAAGATGACTTTTAATGTCCCGTCCAACCCAAACCATTTTGTGATTCTGTGATTTTATGAAATCACAGCTATGTGGCAGATTTTGCATCATGGACAAAGGGGGCCAAGCCCGGGGTCTGCAGAGACCATCACTTTGATCTCTTGCACTCTTCACAACAGCAAGGATGAGAGGATGATTTGGAGAAGACACAATTTATCATTCCACTCATCAGATAAGGAGAACATGCCTCCATAAGATAACACATTTTAAAAAATTACATATGGATTTCTAATGAACACAAAACCACACACAAATACACTAACGGGTATTAAAACACATTTTTCAGGTACCTGAACAGTCTGTCCCAATCTGCTCTTGCTGTGATGGATATGCTGTAACGGGCTGTCTGACAATACACTGCTTTCCTCCAAAACCAGGGCATTCTGTTTCTCTTTCTCTGACATATTTCCATTGACATCTTGATTCTAAGAGAAAAGATAGAAAAGAAAAACTGCTTGTGTTACCATAAACATTGCATTTTAACACTGGATCTCTGAATGGTAAAAATTATTCTCTCTGAAAACAGGACAAATACTGTGCTGCAGTTCTAAACAAGTCTCACTGGTTTAAGAGAAGCTCTCAAAGCTCTTTGGCAGAGGTGCATCTGCAATTTCCCTATCTATCTACCTTCTCCCTGTATCCTAACCAAGAACACCTGCTCTAAGCAGTGGCAAGAGAAAGTTACATGCAGGTTGTATTTAAATGGAAAACCACTATTAAAATGGATGAAACACTAGAGATTTATACACTTGTATTTACAGGAGGTTTAATTTCAGTGAAATTAAAGATGCCATACACAGAAGACATTTGAGAGAGATGCCTCTTTAGCTAGTTTTCCCTTGTTGTTACTGTCAACAAATAAACTCACATCGTGCATTTCCAAAGGCTCCTTCAGCTCCACTGCCATGGGGGTCTCCTCTGCAGAGATTCGAGTATCAGAAGTGACCTGTGTTTCCCTCTTCAGCATTGTATCTGCCTTATCTTCCTTTTGTATTTCATCACCAAACTCATCTTTTAACTCAAGAGCTTCACTGAAAATGTTTTCCTTCTTTTGTTTGACATTTTCAAGCCTTTCTTCCAGACTTTTGTGTTCACTCTGAAGTGTTTCAATCTCATCTTTAATAAACTCCTGTTCTGGTGATGAGGTGTTTTGTTTAACAGTTTCTGCTAAAACCAAACTTTTCTTTACAGTGTCTTCACATCGGCCAAGAGGTCCCTGTTGTTCCTTTAAACATGAAGAAAACATTTTATTTGAAAAATATCTTCACTCAATATGCCTAATGTTAAGATCTAAAGACAATCCCCAAAATCATAAATACTTGTGAACAACAGACTGTGCTGAAAGGCACATGCAGACCTATTTGCCGCAGAAAGTCAAATACTAAACCATTAATTTTGTCAGCTGTTTTCACGCACAGAGAACACCTGAAGCTGTAAGTATTACAGTGATAAAATAATCCCATAGACCACTGGGTGGAACACGACGATCCTTCCACATTCTGAACAGATAATTCCCCCTGCCTTCTCTCCTATTCCTCTTTCCTTCTTAGAGGTATAGCATATATAGCATGAAGGATAAGGAATTGCAGTGATCCATATCTGAACTACGGTTTCAGCCTCTAGTAGCTCTCTACGCTCATAGCTACAAGACTGATCTCCACTCTGCCAAAGAGAAAAAGAATGTCTACTTATGCATGAAGGACACTTCTTGAAACTGAGCTTGGCTCACTGACATTTTTCAAGAGTTTTTCACACTGGCTAAATTAAAGACACTTACTAATACCAAATTTAACCATTTCCTTCCTCATTATGCCCAGAGAGTTAAAAACCAAAAATCCCAATCAACCAAACTGAAGAATCTTTGTACTTGTGCTAGGACAATTCCTCCTGAACCTTCAGTTCAGCCAGCAGCAAAGGTCCTCTCAGTTCACTAAGAGCGGTTTTAGTCCTACGATTATCTCAATAAAAGAAACATCACATACTTTTTATTTCACAAAGGTTCCGTAGCTTTTCAGTTTCACACCATGAGCAGGTCCTCTTTTACAAACGTGATGGTCTCCACGATGCAGAAACTGCAACATACCTGTGATTTCAACCAGTTTTGCTCAGCCGATGGCTGCTCCATTGCCGGACCATCACACTCAGCAAGCTTCTCAGAGACAGTTTTCAGCTCAGTGCTCAGGCCTGTTACCATATCCTGAACCTGCTGGTGTTCTTGAACAGGGTTTTCTGATGTCTGTATGATGGTCTAGAAACCAAGGAGTTTCTAGGATTAATCCACCATTATCTCAAACAAGCATAACCATCCACAGACTGTTACAGCTTTTCCAGGACCTCACCAGCACAACAAACTTGCTTGTTTCCCATAAAATACCTGGCTAACCACAAGTTAGACACAAAACCATCCTGCTCTCTTCCCAGCACATCACAGACTTCATCATGAACAAAATTTTTATTAGTAGCAGGAAGCAGAAGAGTTAGCATTTCATAGGAATATACTTCTAAAAAGGATGATTTCTATTAAAATGGATGAAACATTAGAGGCAGAATGCCACACAGGGTACAAATGTGATTTGCACTACATTGGGTGAAACAAAGAACAAGCAAGATGCTGGAAAAGAATCTTTCAGAGGTTTTCCAAATTCACCCTTCCAAAAGAAAGAAAACATACTGTGGCTTGAAGAATGAAAGAACAAATGCTTCATATTATAGCTATCCAAATCTGTTTATACAAGTACAAAATGTTCTTCATACTTACTTTGGTCTCACTGTTTCAATATTTATCCCTCAGAGAAAGAGGGAGAAATTCCCTGCCCATTTTCAGAGGAACTTCCTCCACTCCCACCTTTCCCCATAAACTTCCCACCTGAATGACATCACAGCTGAACAGTGAGAACAGCAACCAACAGGAAAGAGAGTGAGGTCCCAACCTGGAGCTGGCTGAGCAGATTTTCATGCTGGTGCTTTAATTCCGACCATTCTGCCTCTGTGAAGCAGGGATCAATACTGTGGCCCTGTAGATGCTCTCTCTGGCTTTTCAATTTGCTAAATTGAGAAGTTAAGTCTTCTGTTTTCTGCAGGAGGTCAGCATATCTTGCCAGCTGAGCTTGCTTCTCCTCCAAACCAGGCTGAAGGGCAAAGATCTCCTGTTGCTGTTTCTCCAGTTCCATTAGAGCCCGTCTCAGATCTTCTTTGCTCTGCTCATATTGCTCCCTGTTGCACTGAAGTTGCTCTTGAGCACTAAGAAATAAAATGCTGTGTTTAATAGTATTAAAAATCCAAATGTATCAACTACCTAGAAAAAAATGTCAAAGTGTGAACAAGACAACCATTAGAATGAACTTGAGTGTACCGAATACTTTTTTCTCCAGATATTAAATTGCTGATCAGACTGGAATTTTCAAGGTGATGAAAAACACTGAAGTTATTGTAGATGAACTGGACTTAAAACGCAGGACAAATGACTAACCCTCGTAACCCATAACCTATAAACCCACAGTTTCTAGCATCTGAGATATGGTGTTCATGCTCTGTATTTTTCTGCTTTTCATTGCAGCAAAAATTCTGTTTAAAAAACTGCAATATGGCTATGACTCTGCTTTCCTTGAATTCTCATTACAGTTCTCCTGAAAAGGAATGTTCTGTAGAAGATACTCCCCCACCCCAACTAAATGTGATGTTTGTTTTAGAGATACAGACAACAAAACCAGCATACGCAATATGGGGTCTATTAGTATAATCCAGTTATTACTTTCCTGAACTTTACACTGGACTTCTGTTTGTGTGCTTTATAAGCATGCATGCTGATCTGCTGCAGGTGAACAGGTTGCATTCATCCACAGGAAGTATGCAATGAGACATAAGTAACATTTGTATGTTCGCATTTAGTGGTGGAGTTCAGGTATCTTCCAGATGGAACTTAAATGCCAACGTTCAAAATTATGATCCCACACAAACAAATCTAAATAAATAGTCTGGGTATAATTATACAAAGTACAGCAGGATAATCGAGGACAAAAGCAAAGCTTAATTGTTCTGGGTTTTGCCCCTCAAGATTCAAATTTTTGGGCAAATAAACAAAACACAGCTTCACATATGTGACGTGCTCTTGCGTCAAGTTCCCTGTTCCAGCTTCTCACTGCTGCTGTTCCTGTGGTGCATCTGCTGTTCACAAGCCTGATCCTGCAAGGTCCTGAGCATCTCTCCAGACACGCAGAGCACCTCCTCTTCTGTCTGCAACATAGTGTGAAGAGGATGCTCTGCACTGTGCTGTGCTGGATCCAACACAGCCAATGGTCCATCCTCCTGAGCACCTCTTGTGCTGTTTTTACTGAGAGCTCAATAATAACAGAAGGCAACAGAAGCTTCTCTGGATATTCATGGCCACACCAGAAAGTATCTCTGGCTACTCCCCACCTGACCATTCAGTCCAAACTGTGACCTGGCCCTCCACAACTCTGCAGAAATACAGGTATTTCTGTAGGTATCTCATTCTGCTCCCAAAGAACAGAAATTCAATGGAACTGGTGGAGGAAGAAGAGAAAAATGTCAACACAGCAGTGATGCCTGATGTTTTTTTGTCTTTTCTTTTTATACCCTTTTAAACCCTTTTTTATACCCTTTAATACATTTTATACCCTTTTCCCTATCTTGTACCCTTTACACACATTCCTTGTACCTTAGTCCCACACTCCTATAATACTTGTAGTCTGACATTTAGCTTCCTTTGGGGGTCCTGCAAAAGTGGGAGGATGAAACATACATGGTAAAACACCAACAGCTCTATACTATCTCAGAACTACAGGCTCCAACCTTGGATGGAGTCTCTCTTTCTGGAACATATTTTGTAAACTGGACTGTAATCTCATTTAGGGCAGGTAACTAGAATGGGGGGACAGTTACTTCATCTATTAAGCTTCTTATTGGGGGATTTTAGGTAGAGATGCTAATTTGCGAGGTCCATAAAATTGTACATGCATTATACTTGGGCTCGGGGCTCGGCGTGCTCGAGTGCATGGGGTGCCCGGGTGTTTTTCGCCGTGTTTCCACCTGTGACGAGCTGTGCACCTAGGATCCTATTAAAGCCAAGGTAAAATACCCTTTATCCCTTTACAGCTGTGTCTACCTCATATTTTTACCAGCCAAAAAGGCAACAGCAGTAAGTGATCTCTATTGCCTCTTGGCAAATTCCACATTACCTGCTATATTCGGTGGCCAGCTGACAGAGGTTTTCCCACTTTTTCTGGAGCTCAGAAATAGTCTGCTGAACCTCTGGCTTCATATTTTTCTTATTTCTCAACATAGTTTCTCCTAGAGCTACCATGCTCTGTATTTTGACCTCACCTTCATCTCTGAGAATTGTGATTTCCTGTATTGAACAAGAAGTAGAAGCAGTTCATATACAGCTGGGTTTGGTTACAAAATAAAGGGTATTACCATTATTTTTCCATAGTTTTCACACTGCTGTTCAAGACAATGGAAGTCTCCTTCCAATATATTACATAACTGACACATAAACAGATAATCTAATTTTGAAAGTTTGGGATAATTAAGCTGATTTATGAATTATTCTTTACTAACAAGACCGATACTGTGCTGAGAAATAAAACGAAATTATCAAATGACAAAACTACAGGCCATGAGCAGTGAAAGCATCTTTCAAGAGGTTCTGACTCATCAAGCATTCCCGTGGTATTAGCTGGAGCTGGGAGATGAAAAAGGAATGTATTTAACACATTACCTTTATCTGATTAATCCTTTCATCTGATGGCAACTCACTTTCTTGTGAGCTCATTTTATCAAGAGCCTCCTCAAGCTTTTTGATGCAGCAAGAAAAATCCTGGGCCAGGTCTTCAAAATTCTGTCCTTCCACTGGAAGTCTCTCAATATTCCCTACCATTTCACTTACATGTGTTATCAGTGCGTGGTACCTACTAATAAGATTACTGGCTTCTGAAAGGGTTTCATATTCTGTCAGCCCAGCCTCCCTCAATAAATTTGCAAGCTGAGCCAGGGAATCAAATGATTTCCTGAAAAAATAAAAAAAATTAGTCATGGGACAATCACGGAACAAAACAAAATGGAACAATCTTGTTTAGAAGATAGTTCTTAGACAGAGACCAAAAAAACCAATACCTCTGCATTAACAGTGTTTTATAGATGTTTTCAAGTTCTGTATCATCTTTATTGATCTCTTTTACTTTTTCCTCCTGAGCAGAAAGCCATTCTTCCAAGGCCAGGCTGCTTTCTTCAAGGCTAAAGGAGGCAAAAACACAGACTCAGGTCAAAATAAGAGGCGTTACATGGCTAAAATCTGCTGACAGAAGTGCTTTGCTGAAGAATAATATATATATAGTGTCTGATCAAGCAAAATTTTAAACATGATCTTAATTTTAAGTATCTCAGTTCATGATACTGAAATTGTAGTTTCCATACATTTCTCCTATGAAATGGAAAAAAAAAAAAAACCCACATAAAACATACAACAAAACACTTTATTATAATACCATCCTTTTTAAAAACTAGGGTTGTTTGCCATTCCCAATGGCAGCTTTATAATGAATCATTTTATACCACTCGTGATTAAAATGTCAGACACAAGATTAGTTCCCTACCTACTGAGCTGCTGGAGAGAGGCATCAAGTTGCTTTTCCCGTTTCTGACATTTGGAGATCAACCTTTGCAGTTCTGCCTCTTGATCTCTCACACGACTGTTGAGGTGGTTAATGCTTGCTTTGGGCAAGTAAGGCTTCACCTTATTCAATAAAGCTTTAACCTCTTGGATGTCTCTATCTCTGCCTTCAGATGTTAGGAAGTGCTGAAAAAGAGCACAAACACAGGATGCATTTGTCAAATTTGCTGTAATGTAATAGGTATTTATGTTACAAGAGCTTTTCAGCTCCTGTTACCACCATCACTATTTTTTTCCAGCAATTCCAGTTCCTGTGAAGGAATATATGCTAATTCACAGTTTGCTGACTATTCCACATGTAATTGGAATAGCTGCTGTTTGTAAAATAAGGCGAAAGTAGAGTTGATGACTCAGTTTTTCTTCTCTGCAGGACTGATACACACAGAAACAGGCAAACAGCATCCAAATCTAGCCCTGACATCACTATGCCTCCTCTTCTGCTTAACTGGGATTGGTTCTTGCAGATGTTGTGGCTTTTCCACCTCTTTTCTGTTCATTCAGTCTGACTTGGAGAGAAAATCTGGCTACAGATCAAATGCAAATTTTTCACATTTGAGTCCACTGGGGGTCAGAATTTCATGCTACTCTCTACATATTTGACTTTCTGCAGCCTTACACACTGAAGTACTTGGTCAAGGTCCACTGACTTTCATTAACTACTGTCCTGTCTCTCACTTGCCAATGTTGTCTGAACCTGAACACTGACACTTCATTTCAATTAAGTTTTATTTTCATTGCCCTTATTTTCCTAATGTTTTAAGTCACATGAAATGTTCTTTCAGCCTCAAGTTATGAAACCACTGCTGTTGAATTCACCTCCAAGAACAGTCTCGTGGGTAAAAAGAGCAATACTTCAAGAACCACCAGCTTTAGAAATTACAATATTTTAATACTTTACTTTTAGCCTCTGTAGTCTTTCTTCCATTATGGGCTTTGTTTCTGAGGGGTCAAAGCAATCCTTCAAAGACAGCTGAGTGCTGCTGAACCAGTCATTAAAATTCTTGCAGTGACCTGAAAAAAAAAGTTACATTCCAATTTTTTTCATTAATTGCATTCTGTGGAAGAAAATCCTAATTCACATGAAGATTTTAGACAATTTGCAATTATATTTATCAGTGCTTATGTCAAAGGTTGCTTTTTACTACAGAACATGTGACTGAAAATGCTGCAGCTCTTATTTTTTTTTTTTCCCAGCATTAGCTGACAACCAACATACCTGTTCACTAGGAACAGATTCGGGTTCACTAGAAGCAGTTTGGGTAAACAAGACCTGGAATGGCCTAGTGGAAACTTTTCTCATTTCCACTCAAATTAATACTATTTTAAAAACATCTGAAGATATTAGACTATCTCTGGGCCGAATTTCCCACCTGCACAATCCTGTGTCTACTTAAAACAGAAAGTAGTAACACTATTTATTCTTACAACTGATTTTAAATTAAAAAGTAACTGGAAAAAATTAAAACATTGGATTTCTGTATTTTTAAATTAAATACTCTGTTATTTGTTCCTGAATTATGCATTACACTTTTAATGTATTTTTTTAAATGCAAAAATAAGAAACAAAATACTTTGATCCAGACTGAGTGATTTGTTGGGATCAAAAGCCATTTCTCTCCAAATCTTTATTTTGTTCAGAACCCTGAGGCAGTTTGGGATATCAAAGCAGTTTTAGACACTTAATAATTAACTGCATAACCTTTAAGTCATTATGGTGGTCACTGCAAACCTGTAAAGGTAAATAATCGGGAAATGTGCTCACTTACGATTCAAAACACCAATAAAGTGATCTTGAAGCACGTGTTTCTTGTTATTAAATAAATCAGTGACACATTTAAGCTGCTTATTTAATTCATCCACATCAGGACAATCCGTCTCTTCCTGGAGTAATGCCACAAGGTGTTCTTGTTGCAGAATTTTCTGGTGTATCTCCTAAGGTTAAAAAAATACAAGGAAAATTTTTAAAATGAAAATTTTGAAGGCCAAGATTCTCTGTACAGAGCTGATTTATCCAAAGGAGAGTTTTGCAAAAGTGTTTAGCCCTGCCTAAGTGTCAAAACAATTTCTTTAATTATATTGGCATTAACAAGGCCATCAGCAGGTAGGTATAAACACCGAACTCTCCTTGAGCAGTGTGTATACACTTGTATGCACACATAATCCCACAGAACAGAAATGTGAACAGTGACATTATATGTTCCAGAGCATGTAATACTTACAAGCTATAATGCCTTAGCTGCCATAGGCATTATGCCACCCCCTAAATTACTTGTTCTGTGTGTCAAGACCCTGTGGGCTGAAAGGTAACTTAGAGGGAGCTAGGTAATTAATTAAAAGCTCTATCTTTCCTCCAGTGCCTGTGATTTCACTGCCTCAAACACTAGTGGTCTGACACCCACCATGTGCATAATCCACTCACTGCTCCACAGGTTTAAATCTTGCCAGCCTAAGCCTTCAAGCTTGAGTTTCAGCAAATATTTGGCTGAAATTGTCTGCTGGGAGCTCCTCTTGCAGGCAGGCTCAAGTGGCACAAAAGCATTCTCTGTATATTACCCAATCTTGGGAAAAAAAAAAAAAACCAGTACCCCCACTACTGCTTGAACTTATCCTGGGTGGAAATACCGTAGGGATCAACCCTTTCCAACAGCTGCAAGGGTTAACTAAATATATCTGATAATTTCCAGGAAAACAGGCTCTTCTTCCATGTTTCTGGCAGCTTAAGGAAATATTCAAGCCAGGCTCTTCACTTGAGTTATTCCAGAAGTTCACAATTTACACAGGATGAGCACTTATGAACACTTGCCCAAGAGAGAAATCATGAACAAATTTATAGAATATACATAATTTGTGGCATTCTACCTCTAATTTAGTAAAGATCTCTAAGGTGTCCGAAGGAGACAAAGCTTTTAGAAGTGATTCAGTCATTCCAATCTGTGTTTTAGCCAGATCAAGGTCTCCTTTCAGTTCTGCTGTATTCACGGTGAGTTGACTGGTGCCTCGCTTCGCTGACAAGAGCTCTTTTATTAGCTCCATTTTTTGTACGACAGATGATCTGATGACCTTAAAATTGGAAATAAACATACATGAATTATACTGGATTCATTTCCTAGAATATTACAAAAATCCATGACAGACATAAAAAGAAATTAAGTGATCTGAAGTTCAGATATTTCAATTACAGTTTGTTTTGATTTGTTTCCCTCCCACTCCAGAAACTGAAAAATGTTTAAGTCCTGCTTTTCTGAGGAGGAATGATCTCAGTTCATCTTTATTAGCATATTTACTGATGCTGTTTTATTAACAAATTTATTTGTCAATCTCTCTAGTGCCTACTCTCAGCTGGTTAAAGGCCTTACACAAGCCTCAGATGCCACAAAATAGAGCATGGCAGCTCCCTCCGTAACACACCTCCCTGCAGGGATTCCACTGGGGCAAATTCCCCTCAACCCAACAAAAGGCCAGCAGAGAGGTGGTGAGCTTGGCTCCAGACTATTCATTAAGGAGCAACAGGTCCTGAACCTCATCCTTGATTTGCATGAGGCAGCAGCTCAGCGAGATGACATGGTGGGACACCACCGTGGGGTCTCAGGGTGGCTGGCACTCCTGAGGAGCACGGCGTGCACAGCTCAAGGTTGCAGAGTCCTTCCCAAAGCTCCTTAGATCACTTTACCCAGTGAAACTCTTTCGGCTTCACTGCCTGATGAGGATAGACACAGAAACAGCCAAATGGGGTCAAGCTCAAGATGCATCTAACAGACACTGGAGAGCAGGCGATTGGGGAACTGCAAAGTAGGCTAAAAGGTCTTAAACAAGAACTTATTTTTTGCTGTGTGAGGGTATCACAGAAAGATGAAGATTTCCTTGTGATATCCCAAAGGAGAACATCACAGTAAACATCACTCTATGCAAGAAACTGCACTTTACCAAGCTACAGTAAGCCATGTCCAGGCAAAGGCAGAGTTTAAAATAGACGGTCAGCAAAGCTGAGTTCCTGGGATCCCCAAACGGATAATGAGGTTCAGTGTGCCTTGTTTTTGGCCAACAGCTAAACACCAGGTATCACTGATATCAGCCTCTTTGGGCAGGCCCAAGTCCCTAAAAAGGCACAGAAGTGGAAGAGACCTTTGTGTTTAAAATGACAGGTTTGGTTCTAACAGCCTGGGAGGTATAACATGAAATGCCTCCAACTCTCCTTGGGGAGATTTAAGTGAAACCAGTAACTGATTGTAGCAAAGGCAATACTAGAAGCAGGGCTATAGTAAGGAGTACTGATATATCAGCTGTAAAAGCTTCTTTATACCTGCAGCTCCAGTGGAGGTTCATTACTGTTCAGAAGTTCTTCTATCTCAGCCACCGTGTTGTCGAATTTTTGGAGTTTCTGCTCTTGGACTCGTAAGCATGCCTAAAGGTGGAAAAAAACACATTGGTATCTGTGCTTCCCCCCAAATTAAATCTCCATGTTTCTGTTAGACAATTAGATTAAAATATTCTGATGGCGCATTTTGGCATATAAAGGTATCATAATTTGTTCATTTCCTGATTTTCCTTTTAGCACTTCAGGCATTTTTTGTATTTGAGTCAGAAACACTCTATGTTTCTCAGGAAAAGCAGTTGATAATGTAAATCTAGCATATATTTAACAATCTTAATTATTTTGCTTCAGTTAAATTTGCAGGAAAATAATTTTAGTTTTGCTTTTATGTCTTGTTGCTTCTAATACAAGGGATATTCTCAGATGTCACAGACTTGAAGTCAAGAATTGGCATCCTGGTGGCACATGCTTTGGTATGGATATGATAAAATACAACACATACTGTAAGCATTTTTAAATGTAAATCCTTTGCATATGAAAAGACCTCCACTCATTTGAATGTATTTTGGAACAAGACAGTAATCTGAAGGTAAAATGCCAGCTTCAACTTCTGAACAGGATAATCACATTGTGTCATATTCCCGAATCGATATTCCAGGCTCCCTGAGGACAAAGCATTCCTTTTATAGTCTCTGTACGAGCAATCATCAAAACCCATTCATGCGCTGCAGCCCTTAAAAGAGTTTGTATTTGCATACAGGCTATAGGGGGAAGCAGAATTTCTCTCAAATTATTTATACTGAAATTACCCCTAAATACACAGTCCAATAATTCATTGCTCTGTTCTTTTGTGACAGGCTCCTTGAAAACACATGCACCAGTGCTCTGTGGGTGCTCACAAAGGACCCTGGGTTTCCACCCTGTGTAACATGATAAACATTGCAACAGCTGGGGGTCTTTTTCTCATTAGCATAAATGTAGAGATATTTCAGGAACAACAAAATAATAATAATAATAAAGTGATAAATGAACCTGATGCCCTCTGCACCTGGAAACATTTTACAAAAATTCCAGTACATTGGGTTCAGTTTTCTCTCCTTCTACTCCTCTTTCTTAGTATCTCATGGGAACATGGTTTCTGTCTCCCTTACCCTCTTCTCCCTCTTCTTTTGAGACTTATCTCTCACAAGGAAGCAGCAGAATAAGCTTAGTGTAGCCACCTCCAGAACAGCCCTTCCTCAGGAGGAGCAGAGTCACACTGGGGACATGGTCACATCATGCCGGACTTGAGCAGTTTCCAGGTAACAAAATGGTCCTAAAGATGCATTTTCCAGCTGCTGCATTTTCACTGGAGACTCCAAGGACCTAAACTACTCCAGGTAAATTCTGGTAATACAGTGGTAAAGACAACAGTGATATGACAAAATATCCACCGCTGCACAGTGGATATGCCTCTATTTCCTAGTGAAGATCCATACACCAAAAGCACCTTAGCTTTTTACTGCCCTGCAAATAAAAACAGATGACCTGTGCTAACAGTAGGAGGAAACCTGCAAACCACCATAATAACAGCCAGGCCATTTGTAGCTTGTAAACACTGAGGAAAATCTGCCTGCAAATTTCCAAAAAAGAGGATATACGATACATTTGTGTCTTAATCGCACTGAAACAGGAAATTATTTTTGCTTAGTAGACATTGGTTATGACCAAAAGGAAGCAGCAGAGCTGGTCCATTACTGCCATGAAGTTAGAAATCAAAATGTTTACCACCATATGTGAAGCTCTTCAATGGCACAGACCTAATGCATGTGTTTTTACACCCAACTGCACCCTGATACCAAGAATTAATGTTATAATCTGTGCAAAAGGGGCACAGGCAGCCCAGGTTCTGCTGCTGGCCAGCCTTGTGCAGCCTCTGCCTGCAGCCACTCACTGTTGAGGCTGCAGTAAGTTACAGCGAGGAACACACCGGGACAGGGGGAAAATAAACCACCTCTCTACAACCTCTTCTCGAGCTGTGCATTGCCCAGCTGTCCCCTCGGCGCTAGCATCTTCACTGATAGGCCAATTCTACCTAAAAAAAAAATCATTAGCCTATACACACTCTTTTCTTTCTTCTCTGTGCACCGCTGTACTCTAGGCTGCAGGCTGCCCAGGCCTTCTCTTTGCTCTGTGTTTGTACACACAGAGGAATGAGGGGGCTTTTGTAGTCCAAAGCAGCATTTGTAGTGTTGCATTGATTGAAAACCATTTAGTACACATATACACTATCTATGCATGAGTTTCCAAGACTTTTATCCCAAATTATAGATAATATCCTTGGTGAAACCACCAATGCAGATACAACTGCAAATGTTAAAACTTCCTCTGCTGGAATTTCTATGCAATGTGCATGTTTACAGCCCAAAGTCCATATCACTATGGTACAAATGAAAGGAAAAAATTTCCACTTTGATTACCTTCAGCTGTGTGAGGTCCTCTTCAGTCAGGCAATGGTCTTCTGCATTCTTGAGCTCTGCATTTGCCCAAGCGTCGACTGTGCCAGATAAACTCAGGAGTTTGTCCCACAAAGCTTGAGCTCTCCCCAAATTATCACAGTAGTTTTCAGTCTTTTCATTGATCTGCCATCAGATTGATAAGACAAAAAACATACACAGATTTAAAAAAAAAAACATGTTGAGTTACATTTTAGAGCAAAAGCAACACAATAAAATCAGTGTGACATGAAACCATCCACAAAAACAAGTGCGGCAAAGGGGGAAAAAAAAATCTCGTGTCTTCACAGTAAACCGGTCATGGAGAAGATATTTAAATCCCTGCCACACATGTCACCAAACATACCAATCACAACAGCAGCTTGCCAGTTTTAAGGCAGGTTTAGGAAGCAGCCTTACTCATTAATGTTTATCTACTCCCAGTAAATACCATTTAATCTCAGTATTGATGCACTACTTAGATCGACAGTGGCAAACATTTCTCACCAAAAGTACCAGCATTGTCATTTTCCAGATTGTCTCCAAAGTCTAAATCCATAGAAGTTGTTATGGAAGCTTACAGATTCATGCAGAAAGCACAAATATTGCCTTTCTGCATTTTCTAGAATTATTCACTGTGCCAAGGAGTACTGATGATATAAATTACCTGAGCGATCAGAAACGTTACATCCATAGACACTCTGCAAGCTTTGCTCTGGTAAACACTTGGATTTATCTCTTAAGAATCTCTGTCACATTGCACTTAATTTATTCAAAATATTACACCCGCGTCAGAATCAATTACAATAATGCATAACAGATAAGACCACCCTGATAATTTACTTTTTACATACATCCAGCCATCTGTCCACAATAATGTTAGCCTCATTCTCGAACGGAGGCTCCTCAAAGGTTCTCATTTTATTCAGCTGGAATTGCAGGTTTTTGCAGATCTGATTTATTTTGTCTACATCTTCAGAGTGATCATTAAATTCCTCTTTTGCCTCTTCAATCTGTGAAAAAGATCACATGGATATTTGTGAGCATGTTTGTTTATGCTTGTTTATTCAGCAAAATATTTTTAACTGATTTGCTGTTCTTTTTTTGCTTAGAGAAACAAAAGCATTACACAAAATAATCTATTTTATACAATATGATGAGATTAGGAATACATCCTCTGTTGTTACAACCCTGTCATGTTGACAGGAACATTTCCCTGTTAGAAATCCATATAATTCTGTTATTGCCTGCAAAACAGCTGAGTGGGAATTATGAATAATTTATTTCTAAGAGAGCCAAAACCACAGTTTGCTTTTAAAGTCCTAAGTGCCAGATCTGAGGGGACTGTACATCCATCCACACACAGAACCTTAGCTAGAGAGATAAACAACGCACAGTGTGATAATCATCTCACATACTATTACAATTCTAAAACATATAACCTGACATTCTGATCCCCAGATT
Source organism: Dasyornis broadbenti (assembly GCA_013397935.1). Classification (NCBI taxonomy): domain Eukaryota; kingdom Metazoa; phylum Chordata; class Aves; order Passeriformes; family Dasyornithidae; genus Dasyornis; species Dasyornis broadbenti. The sequence goes on from VZRN01000243.1 coordinate 269,811, forward strand.
TTGAACTATTTACAAAAATAAAAGCTTAAATCCTACTTAAACACAGACGCTTCAAATATGTCACTGCCAAAAACTGAAATGTCTTTCTCTTACTTTCTATTTAAACACCAAGCTGCTTCTTTGTGTTTAATTGGAATGTCAGTGTTTACAAACAACATGGAAGCTTCCTGGAAAAGAAACACTGACCTCTAGTGCTAGGCACTTTGATGTTAACAGCTCTCCTTATTTCCCACAGACATCCTGGGAAATTACATCTTCCCACATGGATAGCGCCGGCCGCTGGGCTCAGGGGAGGGGTGGCAGAGCAGCTCTCACAAACCAGAACAAAGCAGAGGACTTTCTCTGCTATTATTTTATATAATTACAAATAAAAAGTCATCAGCACTCAAGGACATGCCTGTACTGTGCCACAGCCATTTCAGACCACAGCTCTGGGAGTGGTAATTGCACAGCTCAGGGTGAGGAGGGAGGGTTGCTCCCAGAGAGGGCTCTCCATACAAGCAGGGGCTGGGATATACAATGTCCCCCCTGCAGCAGGAGCCCCAAGGTGATACGAGGTGCCCCAAGCCTCATTGATGAGACCAAGACCCTGCCTCAGCTAAAGAGGGGTGGCACAAGCAGACACCATCCCATTGCCCAAGGGAAGACACCACTTCCATTCCCTCTTAAATTTAACCATCCCAGGCACTGCCTGAGAGTAAACATTCCTGGATCGTATGGGTGATGCCTCATCAGAAGGCCTAAAAATAGGATCTGAACAACCAGTTACATAATCCAGGCTATGTGAAACCTGTACAGTAAAATGGTCATGATGGACATGCTGGTCACTAATCTATTAACCACGAACAACCATGCTCAGTGGCTGTATTCGTTTAGCCAAGAAGCTGTCTGTCACATTTTTGTCTGAAAAGGTGGAAAACTTTCAACTAAATGAGGGGGTATCCAGAAATACCTGCTCATTCAGTATGAGTAGCTCATCAAGTAATATAAAAGCTACTGGAAATGTGCAACTGCTGTCAAAGACAGCTTGGAGCAAAAGGACAGGACCTAATGTCATCTTCATACTAGATCCTATACTATCCTTCATACTAGCTCTTCCATGGGGTTTGGCTTCATATTTTTAATCCATCTTCTTTACCAAGCCCTTGATGCACTAAGCAAAAACAGACTTAAATCTACTGAAAACAAAACAAGAATATGGGGTCCCTAAATGTATTTTGGAAGCTAAAGTGAAAGCAAGGCCTTAACATCTGTCCTGAAGGCTGAGGGTACAAGAGCAACCCTGCATTTGACTGTTCCCAGGAAAGGCTTTTTTTTGCTTTCCACTAAGTCCTTGTTACTCACCTTTGCTATTAGTCTGTTCAAATTCTCCTTCCCCATGTAAGAAGTTTGCTGGGAAAGCACAACCTCCTGTTTCTGGATGATGCTGGTCAGACTCGTTTTGCAGCTTTGATACTGCTTCAGGAGCTCCAGAACTCTTGCACACTGCTCCTGGCTGTTACAAAGATATGTATTATTCATGGCCTAAGCATAAAACTGCAATCTCAACCTCCTGTCTGCTTCCATCCTATATTCACACACGCAGGGAGTTTGACAACTATGTTTGGATGAGAGAAAAGGAGTGATGAACTGTACCAGTCTTAAACCCTACGTGGTATCCAGACAGTTTTTGGAATCAGAAATGCCCTTCACCCTCATATGCCTCTGATCCACATTTAACTGTGATGAGCAATTGTGTTCATATGATCCTGTCCACCTGAAAGGTGAGCTCAGTCTCCAGTAAACTAGAATACCACGTGCAGCGGATCTCACAGCAGCTTGGATGGTGGACATCAGCCCATCCTTCCATGGGGTATGAAAACAGGTCACTATCACTTGCACAAGCCATGAAAATTAACCAGAACTGTGCCAGTCCATGTAAAGCCTCTGGGCATCTTCAAAAACTGTATTTGAAGCACAGATGCCGTGGGTGACCAACCACAGCCTTTCCCATCCCCAAACAAACCAAGCTCCTTTTCTTTTGCTGCATAAGAGACTGTTTTCCCAGCTGTCCTTTTCCATTTCAGTTTATCTTTTCTTTTTTCAATGTGCTGGCATGAAATTCACAGCAGATATAGAAGACATGCCATTCCCAGCAGCAGCCAGGTTTTTCTTCTGGATACCAGTGAAGTCCAGTACATCACTACATACCTGCTAAATGATGGGACTGTGATGTTTTTAAAAATATGCAAAATTCATGAGCTTTGGCCGCAAACTTTCATGAGCAATTCTTGGCTTAATGATAGTTTATGTCATCATAATGGTAATATCTGCTACTGTATCCGTGTTTCCTTTACTTTAAGGTATGGTCTAGGGCTGTTTTGCTGTTTGATTTTAGAACTAAACTTCTTACTGGTACAACACGATTTTAAAATGCAGTTTTTCTTCTCACCATTCAGCAAGCAAGAGCTTTGTATCCTCCCATAACCTCTCTGTAGTTCTGCACTGCTCATTTGCTTCCTCTGTTTTCTCCTCATCGATCTGTGGGAGCTTATTAGCAATTTCTTGCATAGATTTAATTTCAGCAGCAACACGATCCAATTCCTTTTCCAATTCTGTTAATGATTTTATCCTTTATTAGAAAAAAATGAAATACAGCCTTATATTAAAGTAAGCCTTTGATTTGGTTCACAGTGTAATTATTAAGCTCCCTAGAAATTCATCCTGAGCTCCACATACTATATTAAATGACATCACAGAAAGTCTAATTTGATCTTCAATTCATGTAATCTGAGACAGGCCCCCAGATGAGTTATGCTGACCTCAGCACTGTGAGAAAGTAATCCAAATCCTGAAGGGCAGTTGGGTCTGTATGAACACAGTGAAATTAATTTGTATTAAAAGGTAAAGTGCAGTCTGTCCATCTTACACGGCAGAGTTCCAGATCAGGTGCATCAGTGCCAACCAAGGGGACCCATCTCCCTGTTTGACGGGGACCCTGTTTGACAGTTTTCTTACTGAAAACTAAGATCACAATAATCAACTTCCTATTTCTTCTTCCTCAGTGCTGCTTCAAACACACACACACACATATATATATATATATATATATATCTAAGTTTAAAGAAAAAAAAAATGGAGAAGGCTTCCTTTTTTAGGCTGTGATGGAACAAATAAAATTCACAGCTTCTGTCAATGTTCCACAGATACTTCAAATTTCCGTGCTCTACTGCAGAGCGGTCACAGACTGACTTCACTGAAATTATGAAAATAAAAGACCTTTAATACAGAATTCACCTTTTTTGAATAGCTGGAATGGTTGGATCCTTCAAGCCTATTTTGTTAATTCTGTCACGTAGATCCTGAATGTTTTTAAGGAGTTCACTGTTTTTTCTGGAAAATGTCTTGTATAAGTCTTTTTCTTCTTTAAGCACCTGCTCACTTGGGGGATCATGAACCACATTTAGCTCTTCAGATACAGTCAGAACAAGGTTTTCACAGCAGGTCTTTCTCCCACATTCAGCATCTTCCAAACAGATGTCAACAGTCTTCAGGCGTTCATCCAAACATTTAGCCTCTTCTGCCATACGAGAAACTTCTTGTACAGCCTCTCTCAAAGACTTCCCCTGTTTTTCTGGTTGATCTGGGGGATCTGGGAGACATTTGATGGAAGAATGAATCTTCCTCAGAGAGGCCATAAAAGCTTCCAGATCTTTAAGGACTGTCTCACGGATCTGCATTTTATGGCTCATTTCTTCAAGTTGGTTTTGATAGTAAATCATAATTTTGCTCACAGCTTGCAGGTCTATTGGATTAAATTCACCCCTTGCTGAGCTATCTAGGTGCTCCAACTGTTTGCACACTTCAATCTGATTTAATATGGATCTCTGTAGCTCCTGAAATTGACAGAATGACCAACAGTGTTAGCAAGTGAAAGAAGACGTATATCCTGCATTCAAGCTGAGCCTATGACTGAAAAACAAATTATAGTAGCAGTAAAAAAGTATGCTAAACAAGGTGGTTAAGACAGAAAACCTGTTCTGGATGTCAGTGGAGGGAAGGAAAAAGAAGAAAATAATCAAATAAAATAGTATTTCACACACGGGGAATTTCATCAGCACTACAGAAAGCTCAAGACTCCTTCCAGCAATCAGACAAGAAGGAGAGAAAGATGATGATAGTCCTGGGACTGAAAACAGCAGGCTCTCACAGCAGCACATCAGTCAGAGCACAGGCAGGCACGTAGATATTTATTACACTCTGCCATCTTTTAAGTTCTTTATGCTATAATTTTGGAGCATTTACAAATCTCCTGGTGCAGCCTGCAGCGTTACAAACCCTCAAAAAGCAGAGTGTCAGGGTTGTGAGACCCTAGCTGTGCAGAGAGCTGGGCAAAAATTGTGTCCTTGCAGCCAAAACTGGTCAGACAGAGTACCCATGCTCTCTGCCCTACAATTTGAGAGACCTAAACCCTACTTCACTGGAGAGCCAAGGGCAGACAAATGCAAACTTCCAGTTCTGTGTAGCTGTCAGCATGCTCAGCCCTAAGGGCAAGCCAAGAATAAAACAATATTCACCCTACCTAGTGGCTCAGGGCCTGGGCATCAGGTACTGATAGCAGGTGAACAATTACTGCACCCACACTGAGCTTCTAAACCCATCCTGAGCTTTGCTCAGATACTCCAGCAGATGTGACACAGGCAGCTTGGCTGAGCTCACAATTTAACACCACATTATGTGTATGACTCCATGAAGAGACTTCCGGAAACACCACAAAATCTGCATCTAAGAAAGGTCCTGACCTATACTGAAATGTTCACAAAAATGGTTTTTACAACAGAACCTACTGAGGGTCCTTGGCTGGCTCTACAGGACTAATGGCATTTAAAACACAGAGACTAAAATGCTGTTAAAGATTTTAGGTTTGGGAAGTCTTGTCAACAATCCCAGCCTTCTGAGAGAAAATCCCACGATGTTGTCTACTTCCTAGACATTAAAACCTCTCCTTGCTAGGGTGTGGTCTCTGCATCTTTCCTTACCTTCAGTTCCCTATAAGCGATGTCACTGTTCAGCAGATTAAACTGCTGGATGTCCTTTTTCTTCAGCTGCTGATCTAATTCACAGAGAAGAATGGATTCATTTTCTATTGGCAAAACAATTTCCAAAGCAGTCCTTAAAGAGTTCATTCTGCAAGAAAGGTACCAAAACATGAACTGGGAAAGCAAGCAAAAAAAGGCACGCAATATTTTTAAGCACAAAAAGCCATAAAAATAATGTAACAGTTTAACAGATCTAATCCTCCCCCTCCTGAGGTCAAATGAGTTTTTCTTTGATTAATGAGAAAAGCAGTGTGACTATCCGTGAATTTAACCAAAAGATGAAAGGAAATAACAGCAATATATGGAAATATTGCACAGTTGTGTTACAAAGATCTGGCTCGGTTTCTTGGAGAGATTCACATTATTTGCCATGTGTATGAATGAATAAAAATTAAGAACAGCTTGATTTTATACAATGAACAAAAGATTAAAAATGTGCAGGTATTTTCTGTAGCGCACACTATTCCCTTCACAACACACACAATTAGTTACAATTCCTTAGCTAATATCAAAGTGTTATTTTATACCTGATACTTATACTATCCTGAAGCTCTTTCCACTCTCCTTGTAGCTTGTTTCTTGCCTCAGAGATAACAGCCTGCGGCACTTCGGCCACAAGATTTTCTAAGGTAGATGAGATGTTTTCCAATTGTGTCCAACCAGAACTGATTTCACTCTCTATTTCCTAGAAGATAAGCAGTGCTAATGCATTAATATGATCCTGTATTTCTCAAGTGGACAGTTCATAAAACTACAGTCACAAGTGTCTCTACAAAAACAGTGAAAACATAACTGAAACTGAGAGTATCTTACCTTTTTTTCCCCTTCAAGACCCAATTTTTAGCTGCATGCAAACCTCTAGCAACTTTTTATGATGACAATTTCCATGTCAGATCTATGCCTTGGCTACATTTTCTAAAAGGTTCAGTAAATATGGGCCAGCCTTTTTTACAAAAAGAATGAAAATATCTCCACCTAGCTATGTTCAAAAGAAAAACAAATGTAGAAATGAACCAAGTTCTGAGATGCTTGATAAGGCTTTGTAGTCCTTTCAAGCAATGCCTTGAAAAATTGCAGTAATAAATTTTTCGGCATCAACTCTGTGTCTTTTGTTGTCGCCTTAAGGATCTCACAAACCTAATCAAGTTGTAAGTGCTCGAACAGTCCCATTCTGCACAAACACCACTTGATGGTTCAACCCTGACAGCTCCTGCAGCCCTGGCCGTCTCTATCACTTACCATTCCTGCTGACATAAAAAAACCTCCTTTCTGAATTATTTTTTTTTTTCCTTCCCATTACACTTATTTCAGCCTGCAGATAACAAACCTAGAGCCACCAATTTCTTCTTTCAGCAACACCTGCAAAACTCTACTGCTAAGCAGGAATGCAGTTCTGCTGAATCCTAAATCGTTCATTTCCCTTCTAATAAACCTGCTTGCAAGGATACTCCTTTTCCCTTGGCAATACACGTAACAGAGAAGTGAGTGTTCTACATGAGAAAATAACAATTTAGGCACCAGGTATATTTTTAAAAGATGAATACTTGCCTCTAGTTCAAGCAGCTTATTCTGAAGGCATGAAGTGTCCTTTACTTCATCAGTAAAGCCGGACGCTACTTTTCCGCTGCTGAGTTGTAGAAGTTCCTCCAGGTTACTTCTTTGCGTGTTAAAGCTAAGGAAAGATGCAAACGCTTTCAGAGAGAATATGACTTTTAATTAAATGGAATATATCAGGGTAGGGGACTCACTGACCAACAGATTACCATAAAAAAATAACTACAGTCTACTGCAAATATCTATTTTAAGTCCCAAATGAACAGACATAAATGAGCAACATATTAGAGATTGCTCACATGGGTAATTTTCAAGAATAAATGCCAGCCTGCATTCTCTAAATTCAGTTTCATGAACATAAAAATGTCAGTTCTCTAAAAACTTGACACATTTTTTTATTTTGCAATATCTTAAGTTATTAAGGCAGGGGCAGACTTTTCTGTCCTAAGAAAAGAGCAGAAGTAAAACTTTTATAGCTAAAAATCTTCTTGCTACAAATTCCTAATGTTTGAAGCATTTGGCTACTGTAGTGCTTCCTTATCAATTACAGATCAATATGCAGGAAACTGTAGTAGAAAAACAACAAGACTCTGCATAGCAAAAGTGCACCTTATGTTTGGTACGTTCAATTAATTTGTGAATATCTGTCTAGTATAGCATCGTATCTTAACAACCATGCATCTTTTCCTTTAAAAATTACCTCTCTAACAAAGTTGATATGGCCAAATCACTATCTTCCTCAAATCTGTTTGCACAGCTTTCTCCATTGTGATGTTTCACATCTGGTTCCAAAACTGCATCTGCAGCAGGTCTTGAGGTCTGAGTAAAAATAAGAAGGGTAGCAGTAACCTCCACATCATTCTGTGTAATACGCAGCACAGCCTAACAGGCATCTGTCAACTCCTGAAGCGAGGAATTGCTTGATGTGTCCCAAAGGAGATGAGAGATGCCACTCATGAATACAAGATGTGTTTATACTCAGTCATGAACCCAAAAGACATCATAAAGAATACTTGCAGCCAGCTCTTTCATTCCTTCCACAGATACAGGCAAATGCCTCCAACTCTTCACTAGTTTTGCTCTCTCTGTCCTCTGAAAATTGTTCAGATTACTGGAAAACTGTGGGGGATTTGCACTTGAACACAGCTTTCCACATGACCCTTCCATCTGAAAATGACTTTTTAGCAAAATATAATTCAAGGCTGGAGGCTCGCATCTCCTCAGGACACCCAGTGCTGCTCCCTACATGTTACTTTTTAATATTTACTTAGTCTACATTCACAAGCACAGTGGAGTTTTGATTTCTGACCAGAGGCCCAAAGTCTTATCACAATAAAAGCAGCAAGAGAAATAAACACTTTTTCCTTTTGGCAATGACCTCCTTTTGACAACGGAGCACTGTTTTCCAATAGTAAGTCTGGACTTCTTACCTCCTGTACTGTAAGGCTGTCAATTTGCTGAGAAGAACCACACTCTTCTCCATTCTCAGAAGCCATAATGGAGCTCCTACAAGAACAAAATATCAAACACAAAGGGAAAAGAGAAATCCTAGCTCAAGATTAAAAACAGTGCAGCTGTGATGAAGGGTAATCATCATGCTAGTTTATGAAACTTAATACTGTTTAAATGTACAGCTGCCCACAGGAATGTACACAGTAATGTACTACCAGGACAGATTTTGTGATACTCTAATGTATCTGCATAAATGATCTCTAAAAAGCTACAACACACTACGACTCAGCCACCCACCCTTTCTGAGGTGACTGTCCTTTTCCAGCACGAGCCAGCAGTGCTGTGTAAGTATCTGACACCATTTGTTGAACCTTTTCTAGCTTTTTTTCACAGTCTGCAATGAGTGTCTGTATCTCTGGGACAGTTTCTTCTGATAGTCTTCCCAATGTTTTAAGGTTTTCCAACGACTTGTTAAGTTCCTTCATGCTACTTTCGTGTGAAAAAAAGGCCTAAACAAAGAAAATCAAGATGATAAACTCATGTTAACTCATGAGGATATGCAATTATTCTCATATTTTTTTTTATACTTCTATTATCTCTTGGAGGAGTGCTCTTAAAAGTCTAAGCTGTCAAACCCAGAAACACACACTTGTTTTCTCTTGGTTCTTTCTCAAATAGAGCCAGGAAGTAAACTAGGATTTCTGGCAACTATATTCACAAGACTACACTGGCTCTTTCTTGATTTTGAAATTCATTGTATTACTACGATTTTAATCACTTTGGTCCCAAGTCTTCTTCACCATGACATCAGACAGACACGTCCCATTGACTACAGAAAAAGCAGAATGTTTTAAAAATATTCCTTATCAATTATTATTCTTTCAAGGGTGCAATCACTAGTGAAGATACACTAAAAATCTGGGGAAAACATGGAAAAAAGATACCATCTAATTAAGGAGGAGTTCATTCTAACAGTCTGCAAGAACACTAATATCTGCAGCCAAAAAAGGTAAAGAAACAATTTTGGTAGCCTCTTTGCTCTGTGTTTACATAACAAAGAGCACAAGGGCCCTATTCCACAGGCTGCAATAATGTACCTAAAAAGGAGGATGAAGGACAGCAAAATATTCACAGAGAGAGGCAGGTGAGCAGAAAAGGAGTGTGACAGGTACCTCATGTTCCTTGATGAGCCCTTTGGTTTTATCCATACTTAGGAGTTTCTTCTCTTTGCCTAACTGCTTGTTAATTTTTTTAAAAGTTGCATTAAACTTCTTTTTTTCCCTTTCTACTATGAGCTGGGCATAGGATACAATTTCCTGACGAGCTGCCTGCAAAATTCAAAACACATTGCTCCCATGAGCCGGTGAGACAGGATTACACAGCATGTAAAAACCTCAGAACATACTGTGACAAAAAATAAACTGGTTTTCAAAGATGCCAGGCCTAATGAGAGCAGACAGTGGATTCTCATTCCTGCATTATCTCACCTCCCATCTCCTACGAACATCATCTTCCACCACCAACTTCTCATGATCAGACGAAATATTTTTCAGCTGTTCAGCAGCTTTCAAAAATCTGTCAAGAACTTTATTGTCCAGAGCATTAAAAGCTTCCTGCATAAAAAAAAAAAGACATCATAAAGAAAACCAAACAGAACTGTATGTAACTTATTTACCTAACAATATTACATCAGTAACATGTAAAACCTGTGCATAAATTAATGTATACATTGCACATATGGGCTGAACGGCTCATGTGGGTGGGTTACAAGGGCATTCCCCCTTTCTGCTTATCTGCAAAAGGTTGAAGTATCAGTGAATGCTTTATGGAGAAAAACAGGTGCTGCTCTTCTAAAAACTTGTAGGACAAAATTTGGTACTAAAGATGAAACATTCAGGTCCCTGAACTCTGCCTCTTCCCTGGGGAATACACGTGGCGTGTCCCATGCCTGTCAGCAGGTGGGTGAAAGGTCTCCATCAGCACAATGGGATCCTCCAGGATGGCCTGGAAGGAGGCTCTGTGACCCTTCTGGTACATTGTCACCAAGGCCTTAGATGAGGCAACACAGATTTTGGGCACTTCCATTCCTAATATCCCCTTAAGACATCCACATTTTGAGACAAGGATACTTGATTTACCCGCTACCCTCTGGGAAAAAGAGAAGATCCAGTATTTATAATAACCTGCCCAAGAATTCAGGCATGTGATTCTTGATGGGAAGCTTAATTATTGATCAGGGGAAAAAAACAAAAAGGCTGTAGTTCTGAAAATTATGAATTCTGATGGAGTGATGGAATAATTTAGGAGTAATTCAAGACAGGGCACTGAATAAACTCCCATACATATTTATGTTTCTTCATTCAAGTTGTCTGCCAAGTTAATACAGTGCTAAATCAGCAAACTGAGAAGAGCATTAATAGCTATCAGAAAACTGCAGAAAGCATTAATAACTACCCAAAAAAAAAGTCAGTATTTTTCTTACTTCAGACTTTTAGAGACCACATAGCCATTAGAAGTACTCAGATTCAGCTGGCTCAGAAACAAACCCACCTCATATCTTGAAATACATTCTTCAGGACTTAATTTTTGACTGACAAGTTGCACAGCCTTTGAAATGGAGGCCTCAAGTTCTTTCTGGGATCCTTCAAAATTGAGCAAAGCCTCCTTCTGTGAGGGTTTCTTCTGAGATTTGGACAAGATGTTCTTCAAGTCACCCATGACAGCCTTAAAAGAAAGAGACTCTTTTCAGAACACACCTGAGTGTCAGTAAATACATAAAGTTCTTGCTTCATAACATCACTCAAGTTTTTCAAGTTGAGATATTGATCTTGGAAATGTTCTAGATTTTGCCCTGGCAAGAATCTGGGAGACTGAGTCCAATAGTATAAAACCTTTTCTATTTTACATGACTGACAAGGAGTCTTCCTTATCCCATAATGCTAAAACTGGAGATCTCTCTATGTATAAAATGCAGGACCAATGAAAAAGGAGTACCTCTATTTTGTCTCTGGCTTCTTTAATTCGTGCCTCCAGCCCAGTGGTGTGAGAATGCTGCTGAAACACCTGACTTGAAACATTCTGCATCAGGGATTGCAATATCTTTTCTGCTGCCACAACTTGCTCTTGGCACGAGGTTCCTCTTGCAGCCAAACTCTGGTTGAATAAGAAGCATTAGAAGCCTTTACAAGCATTTATTTGTCTTTTTGTTTAAACAGAGTGAAAAAGCCAGCCTTGATCATGGATGGTCAATAATTGGTAAGGGAAAGTCTTATATTCCAGTTATGGTCAGTGTATTGCACCGTAAAATCTCTGTGTGGAGAGAAAGAAATTTGCTGCCATCCACAGGGGACTCTGTTTGCTGAAGCTATCTCTTCTGTCAGTGCAGTACCTCCCATGTCTTTGCCACAGAGCCAGTTAGATGTGTTTTTCACACGTGCTCTCCCATCCAAACAGCTTCCCTAACGAAACCATACATTTGGATATGCATCATCTGATCATGAGGTCATCCAAAAGTAAGCACATACCAAGGCTCAGATTTTCTTGTGGTATTCAGCACTGCAAGGCAGGAAGCAGCTGGGTGTTTTGCATGAAGGAGCAGTGTGCCATGTTTGAATATTTACCATGAAAAGTTGTAATTAGAGCTGTTTTGATCTATGAATATTCAACACATTTCTCCTGTTTGAAGCTGTCAATTAGCATTCTCCTAAGGATAATCAGAGCTTTATTCTGGATCTCGACCTATTGTACTGCAGGTAACGAGCGACCTACCTGATCTCTCCTGCCCCCAGACATGGAGATACAATACCAGCCGTGTTTTTGGAGGCTGTATTTCAGGGTGTCCTTTGTTACTTCATGTTTTTTAACAAACTGGAATCACACTGCAAAATGAGGCTTGTTTTATAAGCATATGCCCATGATTACAAAAAAGATTAACAGATCCTTTTTGTCGTCTCACACTCCTAAATCTGTCAGCTAAACACAGTGCAAGAAGGCACAAAGCAACAGGAAGCTAACACTGATTCTGGGGCAAAGTTATTGTAGGTAAGTTTCATGAAACACAGAATATTTCTGTTTAATTACAGCAGTTAGACAAACGAGCTTCAATGAAACCTTCTGGTGGTTACCTTCACACCATCAGGTTATACATGCCCTGTTGCAGAAATAGTAAAGGCAACATAAGACAAGTCTTCAACTTCTTCAGTGCAAAGCTTGGCATCTTTGTTCAATCTCACCTTCACTGGCAAGTGAAGAAAATAAATCAGACTTTGTATTGAAGCTGCTGAGTTATATAGACATATTTTCACCTGCCATCTGCTCGGAACTGGGGGTAATCCCCGGCAAAGAGACATGGGAAACAAGAGAGACTCGTGGGATTTCTTGTTAGAAATTAATTCATGTTCTTTGTGGATATTTAGAGCAACTGCTTACAAGATGGGATTCCCAAATTACCCCACACTCTGCTGAAAATACTTAAAATATCCCAGTTTTTGACAGGTAAGCCTTGAATACAGCCAAGGTGTTCCAAACCTCCTCCCTGCATTAGAGGGTAGATAATAAAAGTACTGTATGACCAGTGGAACTTCTCAAATTGGCAGCTTGCAGAGTCCTAGTCTGCTCCAAGTGCTGTGCTGGACAGCAGTAATTAGTATCACTCCATAACAAGCTGCTCATAAGTGGCACCAACAGCACTTCATTGGCACCTCCTTGTCATCTGGACACACTGATGGTGGAAGATCCATTTACAGCTCATCTGGGAGCCATCCTGAGAAATACCATCAAGGCACAAGCACTGCCTTGACTCCTTACCAGTGTTACAGCACAAACTCCACATTAAGTTCTGCTTCACTGATGGGGGCTCAGTTTACCCCAGCCACAAATCTGTGCTGCAAGATAAGAATCTGAGGAACAAGTATTTTAAGAAGCATTTTCACCTGCAAGTGTTCCTCCATCTCAGGTTCCACGGGCCCCTCATGACTGATCTTGTCATGTACACGTCCCACCTCTGCTGCCCAGCTGTCCACCCCTCCCAGAAGCTCTTCAATTTTTTCCAGGCTCCCTGGAAGTTCCGTGATCGTCTCAGTAGCATCTGTGCTCTCTTCTCCAAGCTATAAACAAGCAGAGTAAGATGTTCATTCCAGTTATCTCTCCACTGCCCTCCTCCAACAGAGGCACCACTTGGGTCACTTCCCAGCTTTAGCACTCAACAGGGATCAAAGGAGAAATAAATGCCAAACATATCGGTAAATAAACCATGTGAGGCTCAGTTCCTCAGCCCTGAGGGCAGGTGGGACAGCACAGCCTGTGCCCATATGGCCTCTCCCTTTGTCCCCTCCCCTATATGCAGCCACAGTACTATGGAGAAAAACTCCTGGGCTGCAGCATCCCCCAGCCCACGCCAGGGAATTGTCCAAGAGAACAGTAGCTGGTGGTCAAATCAAGATCAGGAAGTGTGCTAACACTTTAATGGTACTGGTAGTCACAGGCCAGAGCTCAAGCATTTGGTCTTGCCTTTTACATAAAAAAATTAATATAATATATATGATAGTCATAATGGCCAAAGCAATGCCAGAAAAATAACTCAGGAAGTCCTTAAGACTTTAGAAAAGCTTCTTGCACCTTACATCTGATTCCTCAATGTATTTCCTTAAAGCATCTCTTAATAAGGCTTTTTCTAGCAAACTCTGAATTTCCCTTGCCCTTTGATTGCTTCCTTTGATTTTATTGCATTCTCACTAAGCTCACCTCCTACAAAAATGTAGTAGTAATTTTTTGCCACCATTTACTGTCTCAGCACTACCTTTAATAAATGTCACTGAAAGGCTCACCTTAGAAAATTAAGAGCTCTAATATTCCCAGGCAGAGTGAAAATGTCATTCTTGTGAAAGCGTTCTAGGAAATGTAACATGTGTAACATTAGGCAGGCTGTATAGGGATTTACAGCAGCCTAAAAACCCGTCAAGTGCTCACTAAAAACTTGCCAAGGTGAAAAGTTGCACAATCTTAGAAATACGTATGCAGCAATAATTACTTTCTACTACTTACTAGCTGAGGCAGAGATTGTAAAATTTAGCACAAGCTAAATTGATTACTTCCACCTCTAGTACTGAATGAAGAGTTTTATTCTGCAATAAGATTCCCTTTTATAAGTGGTTTTGAGATTTCAGTTTAAAAATTGAACATTTTCCATCCTGTTATAAAGAGAGTTTAACAGAGTCACAAAGACTAAAGAATGGGATGCCTCTGTGTACTCTGTGCTCCTTATGCTTTAAAATTGGCAACCTTGAGCTGATTGAAAGATTGATCAATCTCTGATTAGCAAGCTGGTAAGTCTAGAAAAGATGACTTTGAAAGCTGCATGGCAAAGAGCAACAGAAACTTGTAACTCACAAAGTGTGTCCTCTTGATGAACTTTGCCCATCTCCTGTTTAGTTTCTTCAGCTCTTTGGCAATACTTGATCCAACTTGCTCTTTGCTGACTTTGATGAGATAGTTTCCAGCTTCATTTAAGGAACCATGAATCGAACTCCTCTTTGCCAGGATGTCAGCAGGAATCTAGACAGAGGCATTGAAATAATTTAAAGCAGAACCCTGTCAAAAGTTTATTTCCAAAATGGAAAACAAAAAAGCAACAGCAGCAGCCACTGTCATATTTAATGTTTTTCTTCCAGGAGGTTTCCAAGTATCTCTGTTTGCCAAACAAAGAGAAATCCAACCACATACCTCTTTTGGATCCTCATTTCTGTTTTCTTCCAGCCACGTCTTTAATAAGTGCATGTTTTCTGTGTAGTTACTCCAGGAGGACAGGACTTTCTGTAGGGTGGTATTTACATTGGAAATATAGTCTTTGCACGTGGAAATCTTCGACTCCACTTGCTTTAAAAGTTTGCTGATTTCTTGAGGATCTCCAGCTAAGACAAGAAAATTGTTATACATTTGGAAACAGAGAGGATAAATAAATAGAAGCACTGTTTACAGAGAACAGTAAATGGAACTAAAACTTAACAGCACATTAGTTCAAAATAGAGATCTTTGTATCGATTTATGTGCACGAGCTTACCTAAGTCAGGACCACTTATGTTTTTCAAGTCTTCACAGATGCGAGTAGCAGTGTCTAGTTGTGTTTCAAGTTTCTTTTCTTCAATGAAATTCTGCCCAAAGAGAAAAGTAATTGATATGGGTAACACTGAACAACATAAAACTGGGTAAGAAATACAGCTTGGGACACATTTTTTCTTTAAAATATGAGCCTACAACCCACAGGTTAAATGTAAACTGAGCAAAGCCCACCAAGCAAATCAGCTGCACCCTTTGGTCTGAAACAGACCTATTCTCTAACTCTGCTTGTGCAGAGACTAAAGTAAATAGAAGTATGAATACCTGAATGCCACTGCCTGAGCCACAGCCCTGCATGAGTCAGGACTGTTTCTTTCAAAAAGTTAGAGCCCCAGGGCAATACTGAGAAATGGCAGCTAGTACAAGTCAGGCAGAATTTAGTCACGTCAGTCAAAAAAGTGATCAAAGGAAAAGGTGAGTTTCCCTGCATGCAGAGAAATATAGATGTGCCTTGTTTCTGACACAGATCAAGATTCAAATTGGGGATGGAAAGGGTAAAAGAGGAAGAAATGGGAGCAGACTTGTGTTTGCACAGGGAATGAGGGTGGATCCTCAGCCCCTCTCTGTCTGAGCTGATCTCACTCCAGCACTTCCCACTCCTACAAATGTCCTATCCAGCAGGCTACAAAACAACCTCCCCTGCGACTGTGATAAACCTGGGCCACATCACCACTCAGCCAGAACTTCACATCACGGGACCAGAAGGTAAGCCAGCAACAGGCCCTAAACTGCCTGGGAAAGCTCTATACTGTAGCAGCTTGAGCAAAACTATAAATCACAACTGTAGAAATAACATAATAAGTATTTATGAAACCGAAACTCGGCACAGATTACCTCTGCACCACCATCTCACCACAGGGTGAGGCTGAAACTGCTATTTTATACAACCTACTGTTGCCTTCTTCCACAGCTCTGAGGCTGGTGAAATTTCCACTAATTTAACTAGGGATTTACCAGTCTGAGAATTCTCTGAGAAAGTCCACTAAGATGGAATCCACAAGGAATCCCATTAATTGGAGATGGGGCTAAACCAATGGCATCAACATGTTCATCTCTGCCTCGACTCCTGATGCAGTATCCTCTGTCAGTATTTGGTGCTGGGCATTCCATCCCGTCCTAAAAGCCTACATGTGGCATCAATTTCGTAACTTGAGTCCAGAAACTGAGCTAAGCATAAAATGTAATGGAACAAGACAATTCATATTCACCACAAAGCATAATCAGGTAAAGAGGCTGGGAAAAGGAAGAGGCAGCAGCACAAATAACGGCTGGTTTTGAAGAAAGCAACAACTCTATCCCAGAGAAGATTCTACGGATTGCAGCTAGGGAAGGGCTGCTACAGCTGGCTCTATAAATAGTTTAGAAAGAAAGAAATCTTCACAATAAAGAATAAAAAGGGGCAGAGAGAAAATTACAGGCACGGCTTGTGTTAAAAACTGAGGAAATAACTCTCATTCACAGCAAAATGGAAGATGTTGGGTGCAAGGAAAGCTTCTAGGGAAGTCTATCTGCCCTTCTTTGAATAAATCTCAGATTTCATCAGTCCACCATGCTTCTACCAACTATAATACCTTCAGATGATGAAGACATAAGCTTGACTCAAAGAGAGTTGGGAAAGAATTACCATCAGGATGTGATACATATATCTGAAACTTACACTCCAATTTTCCCATAGTGCCTGCACGGACTCTTTTGCCCCGTATTTCACATCCCAGATATTTAGCTTTGCCATCACCTCATTGGCAATAGCTGAGCACAGTCCACAGTGGTATTCAAGAAAGGTGCTGGAGTTTGTGGAACGAATATTGCTGAATCTGCAAACAGAAAATAGTTCTAGAAGTTTATTCAAAACCACTGGATATACAAGGCATTAATGTATAAGGATTTTATCCTAAAAAATCAGAATTACATGTATGGAAACATTATTTTGTTATGACAGGAATACAGTCTTAAGACAACAACAGTTGTTTTTTGTTTTTTTAAGCAGCAACTATTGAACAGTCAATATTGTCTACTCAATGTATGAAAAACCTTAAATGCCAAAAAACAACGGGGCATCTACTATCTGTATGTCAAAGCATCTCACGTTATGAATACAGACTCACCGGTCATTTTTAAAAATATCCTCCACCAGATATTTGGGGTTGTACAAGCTGTATATCACAGCAATTTTTAAAGGTGGAAATTAAAATTTAGAGAATCCTCACCACCAGGGAAATTTCTGCATTCAAAATATTCAAGTTTCCTATCCCTAGTGGTTGTTTCCTATCCCCACTAGCAAAGGGCATCTGAAAAGGTCCTATTAATGAGCTCCACTCTGCACATATAATTAAACATTCATCAGACCAATGAGAGATCCCTGCCTGCTTCACTTGACAGTCAGCCTGTGCGTAGGTTGGAAATGCTCTGTTTCTGCAAGGCATGGATAAATTATGTGCTTTGTTCACCATAGCAGAGCAAGTCAATAGCAGAGCTAGAATACAACATGAAGTACAGTGAATTTGAGCATCACAACCTTCTTTTCATTTCCTCCAATTTTTCAGGCAAGACTAGTGGCATATTCTCCTCATCTTCATTCTTGAATGACTGAAGGGTGTCCAAGTGAGAATCAAAACAATCCATCAGGCCCTGGGGAGAACAAGACATAGTAAGCCATTCATTTTGATCTAGAGTATTTCATCTGGGAATCTCCAAGTCACCTGCCATTAAAGTGAGAGCTATTAAGACCTAGTCAGCACATGACAATCTTCCAGTGTCTGTACTCATTAAAGTGCAATAAAAGTATTTACCTCATCACCTTCTAAAGTGCATATGTAGTGTTGTACTACCTGATTTCTCTTATCACTATGCATCTAGTTAAATATAAGGAACACAGCCCTACATTACTCCTGCTATCAGTTTTTTCTGCACTTTCACTATCATCTTTAGGACAAAAAAACATCATTGTGACAGCTTCAGGATATTAAATTGTTCTTTGCTATGTGTTAGCAAAGACTGACAGTAAAACCTGTTGGATAAATCTATTATGTCACCTGCTCCATTCTTTATTTGACTGCTCGATAAATTTGTTTAACACCACACTGACGGTGTATCAAATTTACCATCTGATGGCCAGTATCCCATGACTGGGGAGTATTTTACAGGCATGTGTCCCAGCACCTAATTCCCTACCTAGAAATAAAACGTATAGCACAGAAGATAAGCATATTTCTCAGTGGCATACAAAAATATGCTAAAAGTTCATTTCTATGTTCTAAAATTTGCCACAAAGAATGTTAATGGAAATGGCTAAATCCTGGGACAGCTCTCAACCAGAAGTACAGTGCACTCATTTCTAACACTGGATTTTGTAATCTTAACACTGTATCAGTCAGACAGTTACGAGCATTGGTGGATCACTTCCTAGATCTTAAGCGAAAGTAAAATATCCGTTATAAGGTACCACCTTGGTAATACGATCCCTACCCAAGACATACCAAAAGGAGAAAAAATGCTCATCAGAATGTCTTCCCATCAAGAAAAGTGGATTTGGCAGAAGTAAAGCATTAATAGGTTTCTTCTTCTGAAACAATGTTATGATTTTATCTATATGTTCGACGGGGAAAAGGAAATCCCTTCAGAAATAACATCATTCTCTCATTATCTTATTCTTAAAAATGCTTTAAGTACTCAGACTGCACAACAAAACTCTTCTATCATATGGCTAAAGGCTGGCAAAGCTGTTACCAGTTTCAAAGCCATCTCTTATATGAGCAACTGACTAGCAACAGTACAAAAAAGTGGTGTTATCAAGCCACTTGCAAGAACCTCCACAGCTTATTATTTCACATTCTCTTTAAGGATAATGTCACTAAACCAGCAACTTCTTTATAAAAAACCCAAGTATGGCGTTATGATTACCAATCAGGAATCAACACATCTACTCTTTCAGAATTTTCAAACTCAAAAGGATGTTTAAACCATTAGCAGTGCAAATATCTGAAGATCAGAATGAGTAACTTCCATGGTACAAAGGCATCAAAATATCTATCCTTGCCTTGAATGGAACTACAGAGTGATTCAGCAAGTACTTAACTTTAAACACACAAATTCCTTACACTATTTAACTTTAAACACACAAACTTCTTGAACTAGCTGGAATGTAACCTTGAGCTCAAGTGCTTTTCTGAATAGGTATGCACTAAGCATAGACTTAAAGATAAGGACACAATTATCCTGTGTTATTACTTAACAAACAAACAAGTTGCAGGAACCACATTAAAAAGAATAGCATCATTTACTCATTTAGGTAGTACTCAAATTTAATCTCATCCCAGTGAAGTCAGAAACCCGCCTTATAGACCCATGCAGTTATTTAATTAAACTCATAACTCTTCACAGGTATGTTCAGAAGAGCTTTTCATCTTCAGAAGACAAACATATGCACACCACTTCCCAAAAAGTCAAACAGCAATTTTGTAACAAGTGCTTTGCCAGGTCAAACTGAAGCAGAACTTCCTTTGCAATCAGCATACCTTAAATATTACAATTATTTCCCTGAAGACAGACATTGCTTTGAACAAGTCCTGCAAATCCGGCAAATCTTCTGCCTGCAGACGTTCCACCTCCTGGAGCCAAGCCTCAACGCTGTCCAGAGGGGAGGGCAACATCTGGTCCAGCTTTGCTTTCCACTCGTTAATCTTTAAAAGGAAAACAAGTGGATTAAATATCTCACTATTATTTTCCTCCCCATCCCCAAGATGCTGATATAAGCTGCATAAGATGGTGCTGTATAGACATCCTAGGAACCCACTCCTGCATGCCTGGCACTGTTCAAAAAAAGAGCTTCCAGTGAAGTCACCTGAAAATCAGCCCTGTTTACCTAAAAACCAGGTTTGCTTCCAGACTGTAACCTCTGCAACACCCCAGAGAATTTGGCATTACTGTCCTTTCACTGGTGACCATCCCAAGCCCAGCGACATGAAAGTCTGTAGTGAACTAGTTGCAAAAATAGCGGGGGAAACAGAGCTGAGCAGCTTTCTGTCATGGGGCTGACAGGGGAGCATCTCTTCCAGAAAGACCAATTCCCAGCATGGCCCTCCACATCCCCATTTGAGACACCACAGCCAACCTCACTGCAGAGCACTGACCAACCACCTCTCACCAGATCTGTGCCTCTGGAAGGAATATATTAACACACTCTCCCCAGCTGCATTACTATCTGAGCCATAATTATGTCCCAAAATAACCTTTTAAGCATAAATAGACCAAAAACTTTGATCAAAAGAGTGCTCAAAGATAAGATGCAGGGCATTTTCCAGGGATGTTTCACAGTCTTGAGGCTCAGGAGGCAGAAGGGTAACATACAGTCACCTTCTGCCTCTTCCTGGCCACTGAACACCATTCAGACTATCTGGACTTCAGGTTCAGGGTCAAGTCTCTTTTATCGTTCCAAATAAAGCATCCTCTCCCCACTCTTCCCAGTGTGAGTTCCTAGGGTAGACTTAGGCTTCTTCACCCAAAGTGCCCATGCTGGTAACAAGGTGGATGAGAAATGCCTCTGACCTGAGAGATCACTTTATCCCACTCTTCTCTCATCTGCTGCTGGCCTTCACTCAGCTCAGCTTCACCTCTTTTAGATGACAACACAGGCAGAAAGGGGGTTTTTTCTTGGTTAAATGTTTCCATAAATGACATCATTTCCTAGGGATAAAATAGAAGAGTAATTCACAGGAGTCATCAGATGGAAGCTCACAGAGCCAAGCACCGCCTTTGAACACACTTGGTATGAGTTCCATTAACTTCAAAGGGTGTGATGCATGCAAAGGCAAGATAGCAAGTGGCAGACTTGTCTCCAGGCAGTATTTGGGTCTGAAATTATAGGTGCCATTCCCTAAGTCTGTATTTAACATAATGTCAGTGCAGCCAGAACACAGTTCTTCCCTCCCAGCAAGAGAAAGAGAAAATTCCTCCTCTCACAGTTCCCCATGGACCATTTTATTACAAACTCTGGCTACAATATAAGCCAAAGGAGATTTTACTTCAGTACAACCTATAGCCAGCAATTCAGCTACTCCTCTACAACATTAGCAGGCTAAAACTTACAGTTGTAATTACCACAGAAACAGCAAAGGTAACCCTGTAAAGGGCCTATATGCTTGAATCTTGTCCAAGTCTTCAACTATGTCAATTAAGACACTACGCTTTCCAAAAGGAGCTTGCTCTGCTCATAAACCAAACAGCATATCTCTTTTTCATAACAAAAGGAATTTTACCCTGCCTTTCCTTCAGTCATGTGAGGGCATTTACCAAATTCACTGTCAGATTTCCAATTTTTGTTTAAGAACATATTTAACACTTCAGTTTAAGCAATGAAGATGAAAAATATTAAATATATTCCCAGAAACAGATTATTATCACAAGAAGCAGTTAAATATAAAATGCAACTTACTTTGTACTTCTGGTAGTATGTTTCATTCTCTGTTTCCACCAGCAGCTTTGCTAACTTCTTCTCCAGTTCAGCCAACCAGCCCATGGCCTCTCTTACTTTTTCCTGGTAATTAGAGCAGAAAATTTCATTTTTCCATTTTGCAAGTGTTGTTTTTAATTTACATTGTGCCATAAAACAACACCCATTGAGCATATGATAAAATCCATTCAAAGCTATTGAAAAACAAGTAATAATTCCTGAGGACCCTGATGAAGTTCAAGTCAAGCACTAGTACATGGCAAAGCCAAAGTTTTAAATCTGGCACCTGGATATATGAAGATATCATGAGAAGACCTGACTGCAGTCCTACTGAAAGGAGATTGGCAGTATGGAGATGTGTGAATAAACAATTAAACTCTCATAGGAGAATATAAAGAATAGAAAATGTGTTTTTTCTGGTCAGTGTTATCTGTGAATGGCAACTTTTGTCCACTTTAAATGTCAGTTACTAAATTTAAAGCTGGTTGTTCTGTGCATTTGCAAATCTGTCTGCCTCTCCTCCAGTGTTTACACAGACGAGAGTACACATGAAAACAACCAAGCTTGAAAATGTCCTCTGCAATACTTAAATGAAAAACAAAACAATCTGCACAGCAACTCCACCTGTATGAGCAACCAAAAATCTGTAGCATGGAGTTCTTTCCATCACACAGGAGCATCAGAAGGTTCAAGTCAATTCAGCCCTGACAGTAGCAGAATGAGAGGATCTAATGTCTGTTACTGGCTCAGGTTATAAACTGGGCAAAGCAAGCACATTGATTTGAAAATGCCTCAGTGATAACCCAATGACATACCTGTATGTCTTCTTCAGTCTCAGGCAAATTCTTGGAGTATTGTAAAAACTGAGCCACGTAAGTCATGATTGATTTTTCATCCGGATTCACAATGTCAACATCTACAAGAGCCAATACACCATTTACATAATTATAAAGCCTTCTAGGCCTGATCACATAATTACACACTATGCTGCAGTTATTAAAACACATTACCATAAACATGTTTATTTTGCAACAGCTCGCTTAACATGCCATTGATAGAAATTAATATGTAAAGAACATTTTTTCCTTGGGAATATTTTAATAGAACATGATTAACTAATGAAAGTTTCTCCCATGAACAGGAAAGTTTCATATCCTTTCTTCTTGCTCCTGCAGTTGTTGCCAATTCAAAAATCCTATAGTCCCTAAGTACAGCTAATGCTATCAAATGAAGAACCTCAGGTTTGGGCATTACAGCAAACATCATTGTTCCATTTCAAATTTAAGCACAGTCTTACTTTTTCCCATGTAATAACTTTTTCCCACTCACAATAACGAAGATTTTTAAAAAGCTGATAATTTACCTTCAGGCTCCAGAAGCCGTGGGATATTCAGCTCCAGTTCTGCAATTCTGAAAGCCTCCTTCAGGTTTTCTTTATTGCTTCTGGCTTTTGCCTTTTCCAGATCAACCAGACCTGGCCTCAAGGTTTGGATGATGGCTAAAAAAGCCAGTCCACTTCGCCAGCTGGACTTGAAATCAGTGACACTGACAGAGCCGTGCCTATCCCAAAAATGAGTGGAAACAAAATGTTAGGACATCTGAAGAAACAGGCTATAAGTACAAATTTAGAAACAGAATATAAATGCAGTAAAATGGAATATGAACCAAATCCAAAATCACCTTGCCACTAAACTTCAGCACAAGTCAGACAACAACACAGCCAGTACTACCAATTGCTACAACTGCATGTTGTTACACTGTTTTTACAAAATTACTCTACTTCTTTTTGTCTTATATTGCATTCTGAAGATAAAGCCTTGCTGATGTAATGTCCTTTCTAAACATCACCTTTTCACTCAACATCTATGCGTTCTATGGGGTGGAAAAGCAACAAGGAAAGCACTGCGGAACATGTGTTTGTCTGTAAGGACACCAAGAACTGGCATTTTAGAAAATCCAGATCTTAAAAGTGATGGATTACTGCAGGAAAAGGAATTATTTTTTTCTCTTATTTAGCCTAAAGTCTTCAAATTATCTTCTATTAATGGTGCCTGGACAGTACTGCGAGGTGTCCAGCCCTGCAGGCCACAGTGAATTCTGGGACAACTTTCCAAAAACAGCCTGTATATTAAGAGTATATTACAGCATGGAAAAGATGTTGGGTTTCACGTGATCAAATTTAGTCATGAAACAACGGGCCAAGACTTGTAAGATTTGTTCCTTTACTAAAAGCTATAGAATTCACTGGTAACAAAATAATTCAGCACAATGACAGTCCGGAAATGATATTGCAAACCAGACAGCAGTATTGCTGAAAAACAGGCAAAAGAAAGAGAAGATTACATGGGCGAAGAGCTGTTTTTGATGCGCCAATTGATCTTCTGATAAAGCACAGTTAGAAGGCAAACCTCAGTGCCATTCTCCTGACAGAAGGTACCTGATGTGCTGATGAAGGCCTTTATCTCCCACTAATAACATGGAATATTAGTAGGATTTTATTAGAACATAAAGCAACCAAAGAGTTGAAAAGAAGGAGCTGATGTTACTGTAAAGCATATTTGAAAGATTCTGGAGTGAAGCAGCAGCCCTTGAAGAAAATGCAAATATCTGTATCTGCTCTAGATTCTGTGCTGTGAACACTTCCACTGCAAGCAGCAGTGCTATCGGTACATCAGGCATAAGGAAACATCTTGTTAGAATTAGGGACTAGGACCTCCAGGATCAGGATCCTTCTTGGGGATCATGCACTGTTATAGTCAGAAAACTATGAGTTGTGGGAATCATAGAAATCCTCCATTTTCCATTAAAAAAAAAAAAAAATGTAAAAATACTTGAAACTTTGTGAATCAGTGCCAACCATGCAGATTAAAACAGGCAAATCATGTAAACATTCCACTAAACTTATCACACAGAAGCCCCTAAAAAAGAAAAGCCAAACACTGTTGTACCTAATTACCAAGATGAGCTTTGCTTTATTATACTCAAAGGGCTCATGTCAAAACATTTGGAGTCTGATTGATGCTAAAAGTACGTGTGAACTACATGTGAAATTTAAAGGTTTTTCTGCTAAGCTGCCACTAAGTAATGTTTAAAAACAGGCAAAATACCACCACATTCAGAGGAAAGCAGTAATACAGAGTGTAGCCTGCTAATTAAAAGTCTTGGATGGAACTTACAGCGAACACTGTTCTTTTGCCCACAACAAAAGAGCTTTTGTAGCAGACATCTTCCACCGTTCCTTAATTTTAGCACTTTTTTTAGCTGATCTGCTTGCCTTTGGAGAGGAGTCAACAGCACTGGAACAATCAAGTGAAGGCTGATTATAAGTACAGGCAAGTGTCCTGGCAAGTTCCTCAATCTGTCAGAAAAGATGTGAGACTTAACGAGGCTTCAGTGAAAGATTACCGAGAACATCACAGAGAATCAGACAGGACTCAATCGTAGCTGCAACAGTAGCTTCCCTGCTCCCCAAAACCAAATTAAGTTTTTTAAGCTGCACAATCTCAACTATTTCATGCTGAATTCCCATCTTTAGGCGGTTTTTCGGCAGGATGTATTCACCCAAAGACTTCTGTGTTTTACTTTGGGCACCAGCAATGACGTCAAGGGACCTTCTCACTCAATTTCTTCTCCTACCAGTGACAGCAGCCCATAGCTGCTGTGTTTTCTGCTGTCAGGAGTGACGTGTACTAGGCATGGTCAGAGTTTGCCCGCTCACTCAAAGTGCAGGAAAACCTACTTGACAGACCTTAAGAGATCTACATTTGCTTAGAGAAGCTTGGTTTAGGTAAAAAGGTATTGCACAGGCCATGTGCAGCACAAGACTCTTCAGCATTAAAGTAGCCCTATCAAGAAAAATATGGGCTAAATACTGTTAGAAAACTTTGCTTCTTTGTGCTCTCCTGAGCCCCAGTCACCAGTTCACCCTCAGTGCACCTACATTATTTCACTGCTGGGCTCTCCCTAGAAGCCAGCTTAGCTCCAGCATTCTTTGCAGCCCTCCAACATGCTTAAATCAAGGCCCTCTGCTTTCAGACCTCCCCCTAACCTCATGCCATGCAAGACACACACTCTTATAAATAAGAAACGTCACTATGACAGCCTTCATGTTACTTCAGGCACTGGTACTGAAAAAATTAATACAAGAATTATACATTGTAAGACTGTAAACACAGTCAGCACTGAGGAGTGGGGCTGCCTCTGAGGGAGATGGATGAGCCACTTCACACTATCTGCTCTTTTTGGAGCTTAATCATTACAGACCTTAGACAAGCAAAGTTTAGCCTATTTTTTAACTGGTTACTTAAAAAAAAAAAATCTCAGTATATTTCCTTCCTACCATTTGAAGCTAGATACTGCTCATCACTGCTATCCCTGCATTGGTGCATCTCCTTCTTGAGCTGTCACTTCCACATGTCAGAAAATAATCTTTGGCTTTGTACTAATTCATCTCATTTGGCAGTCACGTAAGTCAACATATTTTTGTGCTTTTCCCCTCTACTAAAACTCTCTTATATTGCTGAAATACTTACATGAAAATGAAATATAATGGTCCAGATTAGGCCAAGCACAATGGAAGGTTTTCCTTCAATAATGTCAGCTACATGAATATTTATGAGCTTCAGCTAAGGAGGGAAAAAAGGGATCATTGTTAACAAAGAAAATGTTCCACCAGCTAAACTGGCTTTAGTAGTGAATTTTGAAGTTAATACTCACTGATCTGCTCTTTAAAAATGTCAAAGCATTTTCTATATTACTTCTACACTGGAAGGTATTAAATCCTTTTTCCCGTGGCTGCAAAGCAAAAAGAACAGGTTATATCTTCAACTGTAAAAATTAATTTTATTCTATATTTTGATATGGGAAGTTCTGCAAAGATTCATAAATTACTTTGAATCAACTTACTTCAGTGTGTTTCAGAGTCAGTGGTATAAAAATAAGTTACTTGAAACTAGTTCTGTGACTCCAGAGGGATGATTCATATGGTTGCAATTAAGCATATCCAGAAATCTCTGCTAGATTTGACAAAGGATTGAGGTAATAATATTATTTTCTCTTACCAGATGTTGACCTGAAAGCAATTCCAACAGATCCAGAAGCAAATGTCCTTGCTGTATGTCGGTGTACAGGTCTGAGACAACATAAGGAGGGATACGCTGCAAGATAAATTTCAATCTTTTGTCACTTTGAATTCAACACACTAAAAAACATCACAGATTACTCTGTTGTTAAATAACGTTTAGCATACTTTATTTTTTCATTAAAATGGAATAAAATCCCCACATCTAAACAGCCACATCCTGCTTCTTCTAACCCATCACTGTGTTTGTGTCTTGCTCCCCCTTGTCCTGCCTCTGTGTCTTGTAAGGGTAATTTTAGACCTCACTTTCAAGCATTCACTTTTTTCAAGGAGGTCTGAGGCAAAACAAAACAAAAAAAAAATTAGGAAAGCAAAAGCTAAACAAGGCAGTTAATTCATATTTTGAGATCTTAACACAAACTTATCATGAGCTCAGCAGCTTCTGCTCAAGGAGGGACCAAATCAGGATTTTTTTTTTTCAATTTTTTTTTTTTTTAACCTGAGCAAGTCAGAGCCCCAGCACATGCTGCAGGAGCTATTCTCTGAGAGCTTAAAGAGCACCTAGACTACTATGTGGTTTGTCTTAATACTTACCAGTCACTCAGGTCATCTCATTAAACTCATGTTCTTGGATTGCATAATAGAATAACACTTACCTAATCTCAGTAAAACCAATTTTAAACTCAGAAACTCGTAAAACCCTGAGACATGTGCCTCAATCCACCACAAGTTTTACCACATGAGTAAGAAAGAGTGACATCTACACACAAACCACCTCATACAAATGTTCTTGGACATGCCCCAATACAGTGCTGTTGCACTTAATTAAATGCTTCTCGGGGCTACTTTTTCCATCCAGTGCCTAAAAAAGTTATACTAATTTTATTTATTCCTAAACCATTTAGGAATCTCCAAACAGCATTATCTAAATCAAAAAGACAAAAGGCATGTCTTTGCTAAAGAATCCCCTACTTACCTTTGCCAATATTGAATTTATCCAACTAGTGAAGGTTTTCTTCTGCGTAGACTCTCGTTGGACTGGGAAATAAAAAAATTTTCAAAAGAAAAAAAGTTAATGGAAAAAATTATCAGGTTTTATTTCTCTTTCTCAAAAAGACACATGGCATCGATCTCAAACCTAAGGTCCATTCTTCCAGATACTAAGTTACTATTTAATATGAATTTTTCTCAAATCTTATTTTACAGCTGATATTTTCTGCATGCTGAGTTGATACTGCAAAGACCTCTACTATCATCAAGCATAACCTACAGGATGCAGAGAATAACTAATGAAGGTTTTCTCAGAAGATCAGCAAATACGAAGAGTTGTGTGAACACATAATTCTACAGAGAAATAAATATGTCTACAATAGCTCTGTCCATTCCTAAATGTTCCTTCAAAGACTCACGGCCATCATCAGTACAAGACACACCTTGGAATTCAGGAAAAGCCACGCATTAAGCTGGATGCAGGCTCATATTAGGTGATAAATGCACACCTGGAGGTGATGCCACACAATGAGAAGTCTTTGCTAACTGAAAGGCTGGAGAGAGTTATGAGGCTGTCAAAGGGAAATACACCCTCTAACAGTGTCCCTTCCAGTGCTGGGCCCTCCTTGGGGTGTGCAGATTATTAATCCAGCCAAAAAGGAGCCCACAGGGTCTTAATACAGGCAGGAGGAAGAAGGAAGTGCTTGAACTCGTGCTGCAGCAGAACCCAGTGTAACGGAACTCAAAGCATGAGCTGGCGACACAGAGATCCAGCACTGCACCCAGGTCCCTTACAGTGGCACACAGCAAGCAACCACCAGGAGCTGAGCAGGGAGACAGAGTTGGTTAAGCCCATGTTTCAAAAACCAGAGCATTTAAACTGTTTCTCACACCTGCCTGTGGGCAGCAGAGATGGAGTTCCCCAGAAGGTGAAGCAGAGGGTGAGCTGCAGAATCAGAGCATACCAGCTGCCCAGACCCAGCGCTGTCAGGGCAGTGTATTACCTGATTTCCCAGCCCATGTTCCTTCCCAAAAGACCACTCCATTTCCAAGCCACACCACAAAATACATACCTCCCTAGGGGCTGGATGTCTGTACGCAGATCTCAGGTGACAGCCAGAGGTGCTGGCCCCTGAGATGATGGACTCACATACCACTAGAATCCATCCCAAATGCTCATGAGAGCCAGCCTGAACACAAATTCCTTTTTCTCTCCCTCTCCAAGCAGCCTTGACTGCAAGTATTGGGGCTGGCTTCCCAAAAAAGGCTTGCACGGAGAAACAAATCTGGGAGACAGGGTGAGAACAGACCATCCCTTCTGCCTCTGAAAGCATGCTCTTGCTCAAAAGATTAAATGAAGGCAAATTTGACATTTTAAGTCAAGTGCAAGACTTCTCAGCAATAGATATGCATGTTTTGGTAAGCTGGGCAGGATAAAGGGTAACAAAAATACCAAGCCCTCGAGGGAAAATTAAAAAATGTTGACTGTTCTGCCCATGAAAGTGAAAATGCCACTCACAGGAAAATGTCCCACACTTTACCACACCCCGGGAATTTGCAACCACAAACACCAGTCGTGGGGTCTTTTCATGATCCAAGAGAGCCCAAAGGAGTTTCTGCAGAGCTTCATCAGTTCATGAAACAGAGATTCCTTTCAGGATAACCCAGGCTCCTGCTCCTCACCCCACAGGCCTTCTGCCTCACTGGGCGAGTGAGCAGCAACAAAAACATTTGTGTTACGTGCATGGATCACGGTTTTGCATCCTGTAGTGAAGTCATCTTTCAACAGCCCTCCTCTAATCTGCAACACCACCATCCTATCAGAGCATGAAGCAGTTGGTTTCCCCTGCATACTGGATTGGTTTGGGATTCTCTCTAAGCACCACAGAGATGGCCCTCAACAGTAAGATAAGGGCGATCTTAAATGCATGGACAGAAACTCAACTACAGGGTTTTGTTCAGAAAACAAAGTTAAGTGCAAACATGGCACACAGACCAAACAATGCTGCAATGCTCACAAGGAGGACTAAAATAGCACGGAGATACTGGCTTCATGTTGGCACAGGAGTCAACCACACCCTTCGGCTGAACACCATGTGGGAGCCATTCCAATTACCCAACGAGCAATTATTGAGTAGCTGCGCTCAATTTTATCAGGCAGGCAAGCTGGCACTGCTAGCATTTGAGCAGGGATAAAGAGCAAATATTGACTACTCTGCCTGACGCCAGTGACTCCTGCAGCTGCAGCTCTTGCCAACACACACTACTGCCACTGATTTTGAGAGCTTGCATTTGGGGTTAGTTACAGATGGTTAGGATGAGACACTTAGCCTTGTTTCGGTTGACATCCATATTAAAATGCTTCATTATGCAATATGGGCCAGATACTGCAAGTGTTGATTCATGTGGGCAACTCTCAGGCGAATGTTTCATCTGGTGAAAGTACAAGGTGGTTATTTAACTGCACACACCTAATAGCACCTTAAACTTTCAACATGCTACCAAATGCAACCCAGTGGGCTGCCTTCTAAGCAGCTGCTGCCTCAGCTGTAATGTGCCTTATTTTCCTACCCAAACAAATAATAATAATAGAATCTCCCCCTGAATCAATAACAGAACTCTATGCTTGTCAGTATTTCCCCAGCTTGTAGTGCAGCAGTCAGCATTTCCATGCAGGCCACACCACACACACTCAGTACAGATGTGCTCCTGGCACAGTTGTACTGCAATTTTCAGGCTGAGTGTGTTTTCCCTCCCAGTTCCCCTCCGACACTGCTACATTAGCTCAGAGGCGCTAATGATTTAATCAAGCTCTCCAATTCTTATCTCCACCATGTGGTTAATTAATACGGATTTTTATTTTTATGAGGGTGAACGGATTCTTTGTTAGGCCTTTTTGTAGGAGCCTAACTGACCTTGATTTTCTCTTGCCCTAGTTTTCAAAACATCATTGACCTAGAATAAAAAGGCTATAAAAAAACCCCAAACCCTGATCATTCCTTTCACTTTGGGTCAAAACTCACTAAGCTAAAAAGTGGATACAAGTGAACAGAGTAAGAAACCAGTAATCTGAAAATACCCGAAATCTATCACATTTCACCCTGTGTTAACAACTCTTTAGGGAGGAATAACACGTACAAGACACGTGTCGTGTAGGATAGCCAAAAATCAATACACACTGCTGGACAATGACTGTTTTATTCAGTAATGAGCTACCAACAAGTGCTACAAACCAGGCTGATCATTAAGAGCACAGGGACGTGGCAGGGACCACGTGAGTGCCGAACTCTCCCAGGAGGGAGAACAGAGCGGCAGCACTGCCAGCCACTGTTTTACTCTCAGCCTTCTTTTAACTGCGATGCAGAAAAAACAAGACTTAAATTAGTCTCCTCTCCCCGTTGCCTTTCATGCCTCCCGTCCTGAGGTGAGGGAATGGCAGGGAAAGCACCACCTTGTCCTTTGGCAGGGAAAGCACCACCTCGTCCTTCGGCAGGGAGCTGGGAGAGGCAAATCATGGCAGAACAGATGTAGCATGGACGTCCACACTCATCAAAAAACACTGTCACGAAACAGCAAAGAGGATTTCTTCTATCAAAAGGACTTGTGTATCACTGCCAGTGAACAATTTACAACTGTACAGGTTCTTTCTTTAAAATAAAAAAAAATTAAGTAATCACTTGAAATTAATGAGCATGAGCCTGCCTGTCATCTTCTCCTCTCTGTTTCACCAGAAGAAATTACCTTTTGTGTATGATATTTTTGTATCTTCCTTTCACCACTGAGGTCAGCCCAGGCTACGTCTACAGCAGCAAGAAGGGAGCTCATCAGGAACAGCTCAAGAGAGCCGGGGTTCACAATGCAGTGTATTAACCATGTGTGCAGGGACAAAGGTTGTGTTGGCCTAACTGTAACCTCAATGCCCAAAGACAGCTGCAGCACCTTCTTTACTTTAGTTTCATCCAAAATAACCATTTCCACACTCTCTGACAGCCCAGCAAAATAAACCAAAGGATGGGTAGCAGGGATAATGGGGAGGGCTCCTTCAAGACAGCACTGTTGGCATGAACTAATACACCAAGCAAGTACATTCTTTAAATGGCTGCAACCACCAGAAGAATCATTAAATACTTGCCAATCCAGGGAGAGAGTGAGCAATTAACCCTGAAGCCCTTTGTATATTCCCTTCCCTTCCACTCAGCAACAGTTTCATGTTCTGCAGACAGGAAAGCAGGGGAGTTATTTCCAGCATTTATGTTCAGCAACACAGTGTTAAGCCATTAAAAACTAACACAGAATTTTTTGTCAAGATTGAGAAGTTTATCCAAAGTACAATGAAGATGAGGAAAATATTTCTACAGGCAGGAATGGCTCTTTTCAAATCCAAATACTATATAAATATTAACTAAATTGCTACTACCACATCAGTGAAGCAAGTGGAAACTTTCCACACTATTCCTGTCAACCTCCTTTTCCTTTTCAAAGCAAATTGTCCAATTTACCAAAAGTGCTGCTAACTCAGGAAGTGTCTTCACACCAAGCTTTGTCCTCCACGCTTTCTTAAGCCCTTATGCTGTTCTCGTTGCAGGATGCTGGAGCCGCCTTGCTCTGAATCACCACTCTCCTTACTGCCACCACAGCACACAAAGTGATGGTTAGTACTCAGGGGCACAGCCAGGTTGCAGATTAAATTCTTAAAGGTACCAAGTCACATCATTTAGATATCAACATAGTTTTACAGATAAGGGCTTAAGTGGCTTTTCTAACATTTTAAAGAAAATCCACAGTGAAGCAGGGATCTGAGTGTAGTGGCCTGCAGTGCCCTTTACAGGTGCCTCAGGAGCCATCCACTCTTTTGGCATTTTAATGCCAATTTTTAACCAGTTATGCACCAGATAATGTCTTTTACGAACTGAAATTTACCTAGCAGGGAACACTTTTATTTAACTACACAACTATCTATTTTTTACATTAGCCATGTGAAGCAGACAGAACTATCCATGACTGAATTTTTTTAAGGCAGTGTTATGTGTCAGTTGCCTCTCCAGCGCCATCAGACCTGTCACACGCCAGGAAATCCTGCAGTTATGGGAAGTGCAGGGCAGCTCCTCACCCGAGCAGCACAAACCAGGAATAAATTTCTGTGTGGCTCCTACAGCTTTTCAATTTGTAGAAGTCACCCTTGTAAAATTGTAATAAACATTTAATGGACTTTTTCTGATCATTCTAGTTAAAGGAAAAAAGTGTAGCTGTAATAAGCAAGTGGCCCCAACAGACGAGACACACAGAACAAAAAACCAGCTGGGTAAGAACTAGTAGTCTGACTAGAACCTGACCTCCAGATGAACTAAGAGGGTCTCAAAAAGAAATCCCCCTTTACTCAAGAGATTAGTACAACCTACTACAAGCTGCACAACAAAACCCATCCGTACATATCTCCATAATTTCACTTGAAGAGAAATCATTCATACAGAATTAGACATAACTGCATGAAAATAGTATCATTCATTTTTATCACTAAACCCTCTTCAGAAACAGTTTTCTTAAAAAACTCTCTTCAGCTTTAGCAGACACATTCCTATATTATCATACTTTGGGTTACATTAATAAATGGTAACATGCACACAAATTTGTAAGTGGAGCCAAAAATTAGGACCCCTGCAGCTAATTAAACAGCGGAAGAGTAAGCACATGCCCCAAACCCCAAGAGCTAAAACACATTCTCTTGTGTTTGAATTAGCTCAGCAAGCATGAAAAGGGAGAATGGAGTTCTGCACAGGCTTGGTGGGAAGCACCACACACAGGGTCTTTTGCTATCCTAGGAAAGACAGGGGAAGGATTGTGTACGGGACAGAAAATAGAGGTTGAATCCTCCCACAGGTAAAGAGATTTACATTCCAAAAGCAATGGATAACCCCGCTCCAGAGTGCCACAAACCCTGCTGAGTTCCTCCTGCATCCACACATCTGCGAGCAGCCATGCATTCCCCTCGCTGCAATCTTGCACTTCTGCTCAGCAGCAAAGTCTGGCTTCATCTCCAACAGCTCCCAAAGCACTGCAAGGAGGCTCTTCTCTTACCAAGGAGGTGACATGCCTCCTCATCTCAGTAGCCAAAGGCAATTTTGGATGGTGACTGTGCCTCTTCAACTCACAGAAGGACAAGCAGCAGGCTGGACCCATCTCTGGGGTTAGCCCGTAACGCAGTGATGGGAGGGAAACACGGGAGGAGGAAGCATAGGACAGGGATCCTGCTTTATTCCGCCCATGCTCATTGCCAGCCAAGCCCTGAGCTCCTGCCTGCTCCATCCTACACCAAAACTGACTTTAGTTTCAAGGTTTCAAAGATAGCCTACGATGCAATGAAGCATCTCCCTGTCAAGCATCCTCTGTTCACCAAAATGTTTGCAGATTGACTGGTAGGAGAAGCCCTTCCCTTAAGTATTCTCCCACTGGATATAGCCATTATAGGTCCAGCTCCAGGCTTTTCACCTGCATTTTTAGAGGGCTGTGCAAGGACACAAAGCAATTCTCCAGCTGCTATAAGCTGTGCTGCCTCAGAAAACCGTGAGGAAGCAGAGAGGTGCTGAAGGAAAGGCCACAGATAATGTTGATCTTAATCTGATTTAATTTTGTTACAACATCTGGGACAGAAGGAAGGAAAAAAGAAAATAAAAACAGCCTGCCAGTTTCTGACATCATGCATTTTCATAGCAACTTCCATTTTCTTGGCAGGGTGAGAAGGTAACTATTACTCTCATCTGGGTATTTTGAAAACTACTAAAGGTTAAAGAGCAATACATAAATCTTAAAAGATCCATATTATAAGAGTTTATATTCTTGCAGCTTTTTACTTCAGCCTCATGATTTTGTGACTAGCTTCACCATTTGAAAATGTTTGAAGATGGGAGCATTAAAAAACACATTGCTATCATTTCTTTATATATTCTCTTCGTGCTTTTCAAGCTTTATTAAGTCTCCTTAAAAGACACACAGAGAACAAACTTACATTTTTATCTATTTTCCAGTGAAGTTCTTTATGCCATCTTCTAGGTCAAACACTATTAAGGAAAGTGAATGCTCACCCTTGAACACTCTTCAATCTAAAAATCCATTAACAAGCTTTTACACTATTAACCAACTAGCCATAAATTAACAAGAATTCCATAATAATTAGAGCTACTAAATAGTAAACTCTTTACTAATTACATAAAGGAAATTGTTCTTTTGCTCTTTTTTCCTTCTTTTTCTTCCCAAAAGTGCTGTCCTCGCAGATGATTTCACTTAAATCACAGTCAAACATACCTAAAATCACATACCTACACATGGTAGGGAAGGGGGAAAAAAGAAAGCTAATAATTCTGTTACATTTTTTAGGCATAAACTTCACAAACTTATATGACCAAACCAACTGACACATTAAGTTGATCTTGCCCTAATTAACCAGACAAGACAAGTGCTCCTATCCCCACTGGATGCCTTTCAGGAATAACGGAAGGTTGGATCACAAAGTATTGAAAAGTAGATTAAAATATATCTAGACTACATCCAGATTAGATCTCACTCCTGCCTTTTCCTTCTGCACCATTTATGCATGTCTCCTGTTATGCTGTGTATTACACAATGCTGGACATATTCTTTGAAGCTATATCCTAGCAATTTGAAAAGCAGATCATAAGTTTCACACCTATCTGCAGTCACACAAAATGTAAGCTGCTTTTCTGATAGTTATAAGCAGCTAATCCTTGAATCTGAGATTTCTCTAACACTTCCCAAGGTGGACCTGAAAATTTAAAGCAATCAGTGTCTCCGACTGCTTTGCAAATCTCATCTCAAGATTGCTATTAATGGAAAAACCTGTTTCCTTGAGTGACCCTATTCTTCTAATTTGACCTTTGCTACCACAGATCTGTGAGCAGAGCTGCTAATGGTCTCTATATGTCAAGTCAGGGAGCAAGTCCTTGGTGCTGCCTCACAGCTGTATTGCCATTTGCTTATTTGACCCTGAGCAGACGCTGCAGCGCCGCTGCTCCGTACACACAACGTGTCAGTACCATTTGTTGTGTCTTCAATCATTACAAAAGATTGCTCATGTCACTTCTAAGGTACGTCTCCGGATGTTTTACAACAGCCAGGCACAGACAGCTTGGGCACAAGATTTGCAGTGTGTTCATTTCAGCATGATCTAAGAGCTCGATTTATCACAGTAAAGAAACACAGTCATTTCAATTTTACTAACCAGGGCTCCTTCAATGAGATATTGACCAAAAAGCTCAACTGTTATTCAACACAAACACCAACTTGACTTTCCAGAAAAAAATAAAAAATAATTTGAAAGTAAAACCCTGTCCTAAAATGGCATGTAATTTTAAATTTGCCTTAAAGCTAGAGTCTTTTCCAAATCTATTTCACAACAGCCACCTCAGCCATTCTCCTAAGGCTGAGTTTGACTGGCACAACACATGTGTGTCTGACAAGCTGTGCTTGGTGCAAAAGTCAGACTAGCTCCTGTCTGCTAAGAGTTTTTGCTTGTTCTCCTGAAAATGCAGTACTGAAGCAAAACGGAAGAAAATTCCCCATTAAAGATGCTCGGCTTTAGACCACTATTAACATCCACTCGTCAAAACACATGGCTTCAACAACAGTATTGGTGCAAAAATGGATCACAGAACTTGGCAGAATATTCTTTTGCACCATCTGTTTTCAACATTATTTGCTCTCAACCAAGCACCACAGCAGTTTCATTGCAAGGGAGTTAAAAGGAAATAGCTGTGCGATGAATTAGCCCATCCATTCTAGAATAACCAGGCTCTAAACACATCAAAACCAAGCTTTTCAGCAGGGCTAGTCCTGGACTGTCTGGACTAGCCTCCTTGATAGCCTCCATGAATATGTTCGCAGCAAACCAACCTTCATGGAAAATTCTTATAGAAGGAAACTCAACATGTGAGTAAGGAAAACCCAAGAGTTCTGAGAGGCCACGTCGGATGCACTCATCATCACTAAACTGTCCAAGCAGATGCCATTAAACTGAAACAATTAAAAATCAGCTAATGAGTGCTTCCTTAACGAGTTATAACTCATGACAAGTAAGGATGAAAGATTCTATCCATACAAAATTTGTTTAGAAGCCACAAAAATTATCCCCACTTGCAGGGCATAGAGTAGTTAAAAACAGAGAAATAAAATACTACTGTAGTCAATAGTTTCATTAAGACAGCTCAATGCAACCACTTAATTGTCAGTAAAATGAAAACAAGGAAACTAATGAACTGACCTGTTTTCATGCTGGTGGTTCCTTTGAAAACAGTTTACAGTAACATGTATTCTGAGTAACAAAGCATAAGAACCAGTGAGCACATCCGTACCAATAAAGGCAACAGATGTGAAAATATCCCAAGAAACTACTACAAGAGCTTATCTTTCATTTCCCTGCTGAAGCCTCTCTCATGAAACACAAACACCTGCAAAGAAGCACTGACATGAACTAACTACACTCACCATAACCCAAGTTTAAACACGTTTCACAGAATTCCCTTCAAATTGTACACACAGCCACAGATTTTTGACAAAAATCTAAATTAAAAAGGCACAGAAAACTACAGTGACTTACCTTGCAACGTTAGATGCAGATCGTCTATTTCAGAAGAAACCTGCTCCTCTGTTGATGCAGATGACTGCTGTGATGCCATATTGAATTCTATGGAGATTCTTTAATCAATTTCCAAACTGAAATTCTATTAAAAAAAAGAAGAAAATCAGTACAGTTTTACATAAAAATTGGTGATGCTCAATGATCATGCAGCACCGAGATACACGTTACGTTTTGGGGTTTCTTTCCTTGATCAGCTATTTCTTTAGTTTATACAGAATAAAGCAACTATTCCTACTCTGAGAACCCAAGCTTTGGTCCTTTGACTCTTTTCTAACAGTGGCCAGCAGCACTCCACACAATACAAACCAGGATCCAAGTGCATCTTGCCGTGAAAACAAAAGCACCAGGATTAGGACAATTCAAACACAGTTGTTTTTTTTTGAGAAAGTCAAGGTGACAAAGGCTCACAGTGCCTTCTGCAGACTTGTAGCTGCCAAACTGCATTTTTTGAATCCTTGTAGCTTTCAGATCTCCCTTCCTGCCTGGATAATTGTAGCAGAATGGAAACAATTCAGGCAGAATCTGCAAAGATTAAGGTGAAATGAAAAAGCAGCAGTTATTATAAGATAATCAAGACAACTGCTGTCTCTGTCTGGTACTTTTGTTACTCCTCAACCCCCATGAAGGAGGTTCTTTTTCCAGCTCCTCCATTTTCCTCTCCCCAGATACCTCCCCTATCTCTAATGTAACTTTGGAAAACAATATGCTCTATCTTTCTTTAAAAACTACCAGTGTTCCTGGTTCTACAGTATTGTACAATTTGCCACTGTAAGAGAACTGGATGCTTAAGATAGAGACTCATTTTTATCAAGAATCCAGAAGTTAAACAAATTCAAAAAGAAATTAAGCTGAAAATTAAATAAGGGCTCACTCTTAAACAAGCTTTGCTACCTAAACAACTGTAACCTTTTCACCAGAAGCACTAGGATTTCCACACCATATATTAATAACTCATCCACCAAATACATGTGAAAGGGCGTGAATAGATGAGTCAGGAAATACAACATTAAGGAATGCCAGAGAAATTCTTACATCCATTCCCCTGTGCACATGAATCATGAGGCAGCTTTTGTTTACTCCTCTCCATACTACTTTTCCTTACTCCCTGTCTCCTTCACTGAGCAGAAAGGAGAACATGCATTTCACAAGGAGCTCTTTAATATTTTACCTTCTTCACCCTGAACTATGCGTGTCCTTGTGTTTTGTCCAAGAGCTGCTCTGATGACAGGATTATTGAGTCCCTCGCAAGATTTTCTATGGCACTCACCACCCTGGCATCTGAACACTTCACAAACATCAATCAATTCACATTAACAGCACCTATGTGAGACCAGGGATTATTGCCCACATTTAGAATCACAGAGTGCTTTGGGCTGGAAGTGACCATCAGTCCAAACCCCTCTGCCATGGGACATCACTTTACTGATGATAAGCACAGAAAGAAAAAAGGCAAGAAAAAGTCTCTGGATCCCTAGAGAAATAGATATTAGCTCATATGGCTGAAGCACTGATTCCAGCTGCTGCAGTGACTGTGCAGCACTTCTGCAAGTCACCAACAACTCACAGCTGCAACTCAAGGCACCAGATTCAAGAAATGGATTCTAGCTGGAGCAGGTAAAGGTGAGACCTACCTGAATAATCAAAGAAAAACATATTTTACAAAAGTTTGGTTTGCTTAGCTAGCAAAAATAGGAGGAAAAGGACTACTTTGATCTTTGGCTGGCACAATAACATGATGATATAAACAAGCCAAGCCTTGAGGTTACAATGGAAATCATAAGATATCTAAATTAGCCAACAAAATGCTGGGCAGCACAAACGAGGGCATCACCAGCAAAGATAGAGAAGTCATTATCACACTCTGCTCGGCACCTGTCAGGATACCTGGAATACTGGGTGCAGTTTGGGACCACACTGTACAAAATATTATGAGGACAGGCTGGCGCGAGAAGAGCACAAAGATGACCGAAGGACTGGGAGGCCTGTGTGGGGAAATGGCTGAAAAAACTGGGGTTGCTGAGCCCTGAGAAATGAAGGCTGAGGGGAGACCTTATTAGCACGTTTCAGTATTTGAAGGGTGCCCAAAGAGAGGATGGAGACACTCTTTTTACAAGGAGTCACATAGAAAAGATAAGGGATAGTGGGTACAAGTTACTGCTACAGAGATTTCAATTAGACACAAAAGGAAAATTTTTCACAGAATCACTCATTGGATTAATCTCCCCAGGGAAGTGGTAGATTCCACAACATTGGCACTGTAATGATTTGACTGGGCAGGATGCTGTGCCATCTTGTCTGGACCACATTTTTAGAACAAAATATTGGACCAGATGGTCCTTGAGGTCCCTTCCAACCTGGAATTCTATAATTCTATGATAAATACTGGGCTCTTACAGCAAGAGGATGGGCAAGGGCTGAGCAAGAATCCAGTGCTGGCAGCAATGCTGCCTATGACCAAGGCAAGGCAATCTTTCCTGAGAAACTCCCTCCTTTTTTCTCTCAAGATTAAGCAATACAAACCCAAAGTCTGAAAATGCAAAATGTCAGGCAGCCTTAGCATCTTTTGGGTATTGAATTTGATTTTTTGATCACCACTTTGAAGGTGATGACAAATGGCTCAAGTGGGAAGTATGTAAGCAAACTCCCAAGCAGTGGAAAACATACATATCTGTTCAGCTTCAAAGCATCCAAGACCGAGATGATGACACAGGCAGAGCCAATTCATGTTCAACTAACTTGCATGATGCTGAAGTTACTGGACCCACAGTCCAGAGAAAGGGAGAAGGATTTGTCATTAAAATTCCATTATAATAATAACAGGAAAGTATACAAGAACCATGAACAACTCTGATCAACATTTCATAAACAACACAACATATATTTTTAACCTCTTTGTGATTGCTCCTCCTCTGTCCCCAGCCCTTGCCAGCTACAGCAACAACACAGTATGCAATGTCTCCTTTTATGTGCTTGTACTGCACTTCATGTGATGGGACGCCAGTCTCAGTTCAGATCTCTAACCAATAAAGTAGTTAAAGCTAATAAAACTTCCAGGATTTCAAAGCAGAAAGTGTATTAAGCTCTAAAGCATGAATAAACTTTAATTAAGTTACTTAATTTATTAATTAATTAAATTACAGTGTATCATAGAACATGTATAAATCAAGAAAAGCATACGCTCTTATTTTCTTTTAAAGTCAATTTATGGCCTTCTTCACAAAAGGATGGGAAATTTTAAACTTTTTTATTTAAATACAGACATCCACTCAAAGAAACACAGTGCAGGGTATGAAGACACGCAGCTAATACCAGGTAAATTTATGCTAAAGCTTTCATGTCCCTCAAACCCTCAATTCACCATCTAACACAGCAGAGGCATTTTGCCTTGCCCCAGCTGTGTTGGAGAAGATTCCACAGCTGCTGTGAAGGGCAGACACAAACACACTCTTGGAGGACATACCTGCAAGGATTAGTCTTCTTTAAAAGGTACAAGGTACGGATTGTCTCAGAAGGGATTATACAGGGACAATATGCTACCCACTTTGTCCTTCTCCCTGCCCCAAATTTCATTCAGTTACAACAGCATATCGACTGTAACTATATCATTGCAGCCTATGTAGAGTCTAAAACTCTTCAAAAACCAGCAATGGTTTTCCTAGGCAGTAGGAAGGATCATCTTTTCTACTTCATATTTAAGTCAGTTATTCTGTTTCACGACAACTCAATGAACTGCAGAGCTAAACCAATCCCTTCCCCTCCATGAAATGCTGCACAACTAGGAAATACATACCCACAGTGATGAAAATAAATGCTTTCACACGACACCTTTTCAGTGGGGATTAAACCAAAGGTGAAGGGAATGACCTTGTCTTTCCCTCTCTCTGAAGAGTCTAGCATTAATATAGGAAAGCATTAACTGCTTACACCTTGGGGTAGCCTGTGAAGTATTACAGAGTCAAAGAGACAATTCCAGGAACACTGGGACCTTATTTCCAGTGGATTCATTTCCTGTGGATTAATTTAAGGTGAATTGCACCAGAGCTCTTGTGCAAGCTCATGTTTCCTTCAGCACAAGGTAAGTCACACAAAAAAGGTGCACTAGCAAGGTCGTTCTCAAGAGGAAAAGTTTTCCATGGTGCTCTCCAAAGGCATAAATTCTTGGCCACCTGGGTTCAATCTGCAGCTCAATTGGTTCAACCATCAACAAAAGCTTTTCCCACGATAAAGGCACTCCTAAGACTCAAACCCTTCTTCCCACACCTCTCCAGCTATTTCCATAAAGGAGACCTAAAAACATTGGTGGAAATTATATCAGCACCCTAGTAACACATGAGTTCTACTTGAATTTCTCTTCCTTTGCCAAATTCAGCTGAAATTAGCCAGCAGATTGCAGAAAATCCTGGGCATTAGCATACAAACATAGGCACATTGATAAGAGAGAAACCTAAGAGCAAGTAGCAGACTGAAAATCACAAAGAACTAACCTGAAAATAATCACACCCAGGCTTTGCATTCTATTAGCATAAGAACAGACAATACTGATTTAAGTATCTTGTCTCCAGTGAGGCTTAAATCCTAATGAGACCTAAGAGATGCTCTTCTTAAGCAGGCTCTTTATAAGGACATTCTTGTCTCAGAAGAAAGGCGGGAAAAAGTTTCAGATGGATTTAGAGGATTCATTAGAAAGGATTTCACAGCCTTAACATTAGTTCAGGTCAGGGTGGTTTGCAAACCTTGGCTTTCAGCTATTCCAAGTACTGCAGATGGTACACTTTCATCGCATGAAAAAACCAGCAGTTACACAGCACACTCCTTATGGTTAAACTACTGCCATCTACAAAACAATGCATCTAACTACAGCTAAAATAGGAAATGGGTATTTCATTAATTAACTTAGGGCTACCTCTACAAAGCAGCTGTGCACAGGATTTAGGAAGCAACGTCAGCTAGTTGGTGTGATTTCCACACTGTCCCAGGTAAATGCGTTTTTAGCCAAAGAGTTCCTGGCTAACTTGTGTGTGTCCCTACACAGATGTACCCTCATGGCTCTCCCCAGGAGCCAATCTTGAAAAATCATATGCCATGAAATTAGCTCAGTTTTGCACTCCTTAAAGCTGAAAGCAGCAGATACCTTGCAAATCAGCCCAGCTAGAGGTAGCTGAATACTATATCCCACTGTTAGTAAATCCCAGCTTCATTGGTTTTGCCTTTGCAGATCCATGCCCCACACTATCCCAATTATGTTGGCTACATGCTTTCCACTAGTGTTGCAATAAAATTGCAGACATCTTTTCATGGCATCTCCAACCACTTGTTTTTACTTCTCCTCCTTTCAAGTGCCACTGATTATTTATGACCCACTCAGGGACTCAAAGACCTGCCCTCCGTAGAGGCCTCTCCATGTAAACTGAAGTCTGTTCCTAGCAACGGATTATTATTACTCATGCACTAAGCCAAGCCAACAGCGTGAACAGAAACGGCAGATTTTTATCTTTGGTGAACAAATCCAAAGGAAGTAGAGCTTCAAGTGCTGACCAACTGAAGACCCTTTCCTTTCTGGCTATTAACAAAGATCTCTGTTTATTTTACATTCAGAAAGAAGAAGCAACCTTCAGAGGTGCAAGTCTTGAGCCTTGCAAATGGCTACTGAGCCACCTTCTTTTGGTAAACTCTCTTCCTGTAAGTCTCTTAGGGCCTCCCTAAAGGTAAATTGTTGGCATCCAAATCATGACCCCATGACCTAACTAATTATGACATGAAACCCCTTACATCAAGTTGGTTTGGTTTTAGTTTTTTTATAGTATTATCTTTTCTCATCACTTCTGATGTATTCACACCTATGTTAAGCCAGAGAAGGTCACACAACACTTCAGTTTGATGGTCCTGCTTTCTCCTCAACACTTCCCTTATAATGGCTCCACCATTTTTACACCCAGCAGTGGGGACAAATGTCTCTTTAAAGCATGCATTTTCTACTATCTTTGCATTTAAACACTTTTTTTTAAGGTTGTACTCCAGACCGAAGTTCATGCCTTCCACATTTAAAGTGGTTGCCAACATCATTCTTCTGGGCCGTCTCAGAATCTATCACATTCCCAGCTGGAATGTGATCACACAGCAAACATGCTGATCCCCTTCCCTTCAAAGCCAGATCCTCAGGAGGCAAAACTCAGGGCAGCACCATTAACTGATCTACCTTGACTTCTCCTCTTGAGGAACTGACAACTTCTCTCTGTATGGCAAAAAAGAATTGTCATCATCCAGGATGCAATAACGGCATATTCT
Organism: Dasyornis broadbenti; assembly: GCA_013397935.1. Taxonomy (NCBI): domain Eukaryota; kingdom Metazoa; phylum Chordata; class Aves; order Passeriformes; family Dasyornithidae; genus Dasyornis; species Dasyornis broadbenti. The sequence goes on from VZRN01000243.1 coordinate 313,460, forward strand.
CTGTGCTTCCCTGGAGGAAGAAAAGTGCTTCCATTAGTTTTCCATCCCTCTGAAGGTGATACAGAAAAGAGGCTATAGCCTTCTGATCCTACATAACACCCAACAGCAGTCAGATGGTATCAGCCAATCTTTTAATAAGTGGTATTAGTGCATGTGGCATCAGAGAGACTCTGCACTGCCTAGGATGAAGTTAAAACAAGTCTGGCCTTGGGTATTCCTATGCTATCAGTAGCTGGAGATGAAGGAGTAGAAAAGAGAAAATGTGGGAAAAGACTGAACAACTCTGCGCAAGTAGAACCAAGTCAAGAGAGCATTAGATAGATCTGCAAGACACCAAGCCCGGAGAACGTAAGATCTTCAAGAGATTCAGAGCTGGACACAAAGCTGTATCCCACTGCCACAGAAATAGTCTTGTCTCATGTGACCTGATGCTCTGGAACCAAATGGACAAGTAAGGACTCCTCCAAAGAAGAGCTGCAAGACCAAGGCAGCTCTTACAATTTTATTTATGACAAGCAGTAGCAGTACATTTTTGTTATCCAGGGACTTCCCAGTGATCTATTTATAGTTTTTGAAAACCAGCCAGGACAAGCATATGAGTATACAAAAGCTATGCCATTTTTAAGGCGAGCAAATGTTGCTGGTTTGTCTTTGATTTACATATCGGTAACACTTCCTGTTACAGAGGCACAATGGATCTTCTCACTGCATTAATCAGTTTTAAAACATAGTTAGGAAAGTGTCTTTCTTGACCTTTTCTTTTCTTTTGGGGGGGTGGTAATACATCAGTCATCCTGGTACAATTACACAGTTTGAAAATGGCATTAACTCCATCCTCATGTTAACACACACACAGAGAAATGCTTTTATTAACAGAGCTAAGCCTTGTTCATACAGTCACAAATGTTGACCCATGGGGGTGCACGATGCAATTACTTGCCCTTAGAATAAGAGCCTCTCTCACATTTATCTGTTCCCAAGTGGGAAGGCAGTGCCAAAGCACACTTACTAAAATTGCAGAAACAATTCAGTTTTCAACTGGTTTCCAAGATTTTCCATATTGTTAATAAACACAAAAACTGCTCAGGATTCAAAATCACAGTTGCTAATGTGAAAAAGAGGAGTGCTGAATGCCTGGAGGCTCAGGAAGCTGATGCCATACACGTCAGGGCCCACTGCTATGCAGGAAACCAAAAACACCACGGTGACTTCATGCCTCCATCAAAGTGAATGGCTTGGGCGACAATTCAGTCTCCAAAACACATGGCCCATGAGCACATCCCGGCCCAAATCTACCTGTGTAATGCCCAGAAGCCTCCAATTACATTCAAGAAGCCATGTGGTTTACACTGTGTGTTGCCGTGAGGCCAGAATGGAAAAGCTTTTCCAGAGCAGGAGTTGGTCTCGCGCTTCCCCACTGACTAGCGCAGCCACAAGGCCACTTTCCGCAGACAACGGGGCTGTGGGGAAGGGTTATCACAAAAACAACATGAGAAACACGGGCTGGCCCCAGATCCATGCTGTACTTGGGAACTGCATCCAGTGCACAAACACGACCTCCTCCTACGCAGTGGGTTTAACTAGGAAAGCAGGGGGCAAGCTGACAATCGCTGTCATTTCACTCCTCCATGCCTTTCTCCCTTTTCCCACGTCAGACAGCCCCTACCTGGCCCCTTGCCCCGGCTACCTAGGCTCAGGCTCAGGCTGTAGCCAGGCCCAGCACGGAGTAGCCAGCTCTGCCTGACCTCCTGTGGAAAAGGGCACAGTGTGGCCGGGCTGTGCCAGCGCCACAGGGCGCAGACAGACCTCTGACCTTTGGCCATGCAGTTCCCAGCGCCAGAACCACACACAGCTCGGCACAGCCCCTCCGCAGCTTCCTGGCCCCGAGTCAGACTGTACAGCTGGGAAGGGAAGGGGGTGGGAATTGTCTGCAGTCAGAGAGAGTTTAGCTCTCACGCCTGATTGGAACAAACTGGACAACACTGCCTACATTACCCAAGCAAGAAGTATTGCAACAAGTTGTTCTTATCTAAAAGTGTTTCTTTCCCTCCATTGGATTGCAACTGAAAGTCATTGTTTTAATACAGACTCACAGCCACACTGGAACTAATTTACATGGTAAAGGTATTTAAAATAGCAATGTATAACAACTACACCTGTTTGGTATTAACGGCATGATATTAATGAGAAACAGGCTCCTAGTAATATTCTGCCTTTGAAGGAACACAGATGTTTCTTTCCCACTACCTTGCCAATTCCCTTTTTCACCAAATAAAGGAAACAGTCAGATGGTTAACAAACACATTATTCTGTTGAGTGATGCTCACCGAAGCAATAAAAGGCCTGGAGTTTCTAAATTAAACCATTAGACTGCTCAGAAATATCTTCCTGAAGAGCAATAATCTGTTCTTTCAGGAAGTTAGGAAAAGAGAAAACCACTAGGGATAGTGGCAATCCAAATGCAGGAGTTTCCACTAAAGCAGGGACTTGTTCTGACTGAGCAGAATCCCTGGAAGCAGCAGAGCAATGTGCACAACAGACGTCGCAGACAGAGCCATTGACAATGCCGGGAAAGGGGAGGAAACTGAACTGCACTGTGGATTTGGGAGCCAAAAGAGAAAGGGCATGTCTCAAGCTAAACCTATATTCTTTGGCAGTATTCCTGCAAAGATCACAAAGTCGTTGCAATCACCAAATAGAGCAGAGAAAAGGAATCTACTGCAAGTAGTTCTCCAGCAGTGCTCACTCTTTTACGCGGGCAGAAGAAAAACACAAAAGAGAGATTTGTCAAGCAACTGGCAAATGAAGCTTGCCAAATTTGAAGGGCAAATTACAATTTAAATTATAGGTCCTTGCCTGGCAGCTGTGAATTCATCAGGTTCTCTCTCAAGCATGTCCAGTCGAGGCTACAGCAAAGCAAACTATTACCCTTCCCCAGCACACCTCTGCTCTGACTTGGAGGGACTGTCTTGCCAAAGAACGAGTTTTTCATGTCCCTACAATTCTTCCAGCTGAAAATTCCCTTCAAAGTGCTAGTTCAAGGTCTTGTTTGTTTGTTTGTTTTATGCCTTCTGTCCCACTTACTTCAAAGTCGGTGGGCAGAGCAGCCTTTCTACAAGCACAGCCTGCAGAGTTGCATGCCTGTGCCGGTTCTGCACATATGAAAGGGGGCCCTTGATGGTGGCGTCTCCCACACTGACAGTGCAGCAGGACGCTCTCCACTAAGAAAAGCACTTTCCTTTACCACTTAAGAGAAATAAAATATCTTTCTCGTTGCTTTTAAAAAATTAGCTGCTTTAGGGGAAAGAAAAAAGATAACAAAAATATTAATTTCTGATTTATAGTATCATTTCAAGCATGTAGAGTAACTTTTTGTGTGCAGTGAAAACCAGGCCAAACACTGTTACTCGTGCTGATGCCAGAGAGGACCAAACAGCCATAAGGCTCATAGACAGCCCAAGAGAAAGAACCTGGTGTTGCACAGTAACTTGCTAGAATAAACTGTTCTCGCTATACAGAATAACATAATAAAATACTGGTGTGATTGCAAAGCCAAGTGCTCCAAATTAGAAATAGCCCAGATTAAAGAATGCCTTACTTACATCATGCACACCACTTCTGCACACTCAGGATGAAACAGTCTTCCCATCCAAGCCTGAGTCACGGGATGTCCAGGCTGTTTTCTCTGGGAATCAGGATTTCTTACAATGCAGACAAACCAGGACAGTTGCCCATGAGCCCCGTGCATCTCCCTCGCTGAAAGGCACCAGCATTACTAACACAAAAGTTACTTAAAGACAAGTCAAGTCAAGCAACAGAGCCTGTGTTGCGTAAGCAGAGCCGCTGCACCATCCTGTCCCAGGCCAGGCAGCACGGCCGGGGCCAAGCAGGTGAGGTAACACATGAGCCAACCCCAGCCCGAGCCAACTCCAGCCCACCAAGGCGTGCTTCTGCACAGTTTTCAGGGACACACCTCTTGCAGTCACCATTAGGAACGAAATCCCAGCAGGGAGATGGCCTGTGATCAACATCAAAAGCCCTTGGAACAGGATATGCTTCAATTTCCTCACAATCCACACACTGGCTTTCAGTACAGTGAACTCCTGCACTAGCTTCTCGCAGAATTTTTGTGAGAAGAAACACATTCAGAATCACCTCCAAGCTTTGCAAAGGTGATGCCTTCACTCACCAGTATTATCTGTAAAGCCATTCCAAGGCTACCCACAGTACCAGGAAGGCACAGCTGCTCTGCAGGGACACTAAACTGCACAGATATCCACTTCCACCTACTTAGGAACTCCTACATAGGTGACCTGGATATGTAATTGGGAAGAAAATCCAGACTTTTCACTTGTCCAAAACGAAGCCAGTTCTGCTCTTGATTCCCTCTTTCAACAACAAGCTCTGCTTTCTCCATCCCAAGGGTACTTCATCACCAACATTCCACCCAGTTTTGCGTAAGAAACAACACTGCAAACAGTTTATCATACTCCCTTTTTCTTTTTAAAAAACCAAAACAACCCACCAAACAACCCTAAACCTGTCAGCCTGCTAACTGTGAAACCGCTTGTTACAGTCTGAGCAGTTGATGAAGCAGGATGACAATGCCAGGAAATACCTGGAATCGATCTTCAAAGTTTATTTTTGGAGACTGGCTTTTCTCCCAGCTCTTATTTAATAATTTGCTCTTTCCCTCCTCTCCCCAGTTGTTCTCTCTGAGATCACACTGCTATCTGTTTCACCTCCTGGAGTTCACCCACAGACCCCCTAAGAAGAACTTTAGGAATAAAATCCTGGCTCAGACAACATGTTCTTTCTATTTCATGGCTATCATATTGTTTCTCATGTATCAAGAAAAATAGAATAGTCTGGTATTTGTCTGGAATCAGATGTGCACAGGATCCATTTAACACTAAGTACCTGCCTGTGTTTCATATCTCTGCTACACAACCAAATTCCTTCAGCAAAGTCTCTCCCTCGACATTTAGCTCATTTAGCAAAAGAAGTCTTTCTTCTGTGAACTAGTTCTCCGTACAAGAGGAATTTTATCCTTTGCCTACCTGGTTTACCTGCACAGACAAGCTTTTTCTAGGAGAGCTGGTGATTGCTTTTCCAGACTGCTAAATAACACAATGGTGGCAGTAACACCTCAGAGGTGCCTAGGGTGGGGCTCCCTGAATGGCTCCAAAACTGCCTGAGGTTTGCATTATTGCACAGTTTGGATGTGTCTGTTTCAAGAGTTTCCACACATCACTCCACCACCAGAGAATAACCCCGGGTGCTGTCCTGGGCCACCACAAGACTGATCTGTTGCACATTTACCCCAAGGTTTAACTGCCTGTGGCTGAGAGCACACACACAGTCACCCACAGCAGCCCCATGGGTACACAATAATTCAGCATTGTGCCTGAACTACAGATTTTTACACGAGAAAGGACAGGGAAAGGAGGATAAACCTATATAATTTTGCAAAAGGTTCTCAGCCAAAGGAAGTGAGTACCTACTGGGTGCTGTCCACCACTGAGAGCCAGTGCCAGTCTCGCCCCCGGGAGTGCAGCATATTGCAAGGCAGCTGCAAGGAGCTCAGGCAGGGGAAGGAGCAGTCTCCTGGGAGCCCACAGTGTCCTCATTGCTTCCACCTCTGCCACTAACCTGACGTGCGACCTTGAAAACGCCACTCTGCAAATCCCCTTTGGCCTCTTGTTCACAGCAGACTGTCGGGTCTAGCCCAAAGCTTATCTGAGACTAGGGACTGACCAAAGGAGGAGGGTAGATTTGGACTGGACATTGCTGTCTGCTCGCCAGTCTCAGGTACAGTCAAATACCTTATGCTGTACAACCAACACAGTCTGGTGGAAATGAGGACACTCAGAGCCCTCCTAGATGCTCTGCTGGGACATGAGACACTTTGGCAGAGATTCAGCTCTCCTGACACTAAACAGCCACAGGAGCAATACCGCTGTAAGTGCTCATTGTTTGAGCTCAGCAGAAACAATGGAGAGGAACAGGCACTTTTAGGGTAGTTTGTCCAATGTATTTTTAGATGTCCAACTCAGTGTGGATGAATCATGGCTCAAAAGTGTGTGCACCTCTCCAGTGACTATGAAAGGAGTCTGGAGAGGTGTCTCTCATGCAGACAGTTATGTTATATAGTTTGGGAAGATGAATTGTGCCCTTTTAGGATGGGGGAAAGGAAGGAAGCAAAGCAGCACCCCCTTGGGTTACACTTAAGCGACAACACCCTCCAAGGGCTCTGTGCTTCCCTCCCCAGGTGGGTAACTAGAAGATACACAATCACCTTCACCCTTGGGCTTGGCTTTGCTAGAAGAATTTCATTCATCCATTGAACTTTAATATTTCACCAAATATTCCTGCAAGCAGAACTACACATTGCTCATGATACAAGAGCCTCCAAGAAGCTGGACATGCTTCTTGTGAGGCAGCTTTTATTCCTTTCCCTGCATCATTTAGGTGGTTATTAACAACATAAATCCACACAACACAGAGGTCTCTAACAGCAATTGAACAGAACCCAATTCTGAAGTGTCTGTACAATCACTTCATGGGTGGATGTACACAGGCTGTGCATCACAGACCAAGGGGTGTCCAGTTTATTCATTCCCCTCTCTGCCTTGCCCTTTTGCTCCATCATTCACCAACTTCTGGTTTTTCTCCTGGCAACCAACAGACCAGAAGATTCAGAAAGCAGAACTTCTTCCTGCAAACCCCACATTTCTGCCTCCTCCTTACACGTCCATGAAAGTAATTACAAGTGCTTTGTTTTCCATCTTAATTTCATTTCCTTTGATAGAATTTGCAGCCTGAGTCTTAATGCTCAGATAACTAAATGCCATTCTTTTCTCCTCTTCCTCCTGGTCACAGGCACTATTGCTCGTACCAGGGTCAGCAGTTCCTTAAAAACCTCTTGAGCCAGTCTGTGCAGCTGCATTGTGCAGGGAGTTATCAGCAGGCTGCAGGAAGATCAGAAAGCAAACATGCCTCCCTACAAGACCAAAGTTATGCCTGGAGTCAAAGCTCTGTCCCATTTCCCCTCCCGTGGGGAGATAACAGCCTGTTCTGCACCAGCCCTTTCTCACACACAGCTTTCTGCTGTGTCCAGAGCTGGGCTAAACAGAAGTTTTATTCACACTCCCTCTTCTGTCCCTGTCCTGGTCCCTCTGCATCTCCACAGATGCAGCCTGTTCCATCTCCTGCTGTGAATACTGTGATTTAGGTAATCTATAGTGGTTGTCTTCTTGGTACCCTCACCAACACCGGGACTTTCGTGTGATCCATGAAGGTGGTAGGAAGCTGGCAGTATTCAGCAACGCTATTTAGTCTTCCCATCTCCACTCTGCAATCCTTTTGCAAAGAAAATGCTCCAAACATGAGGGATATCTCCCCTCTAAGCATTATCCCAAGCCAAAATACATTCATCCTTCACAGCAACTATTTGCTACTGGCACCCTTCATGCTCTGTAGGATGCAAATCAGTCCAGGAAGGGTATGGCAGTCAAATCCATAGCCTATGGGGTAACACACACTGTATGTTTTGATTCATAGTCCAGAAGTTGCAGGTTCTGCAGGTATAATCTCCTACTCCTCCTATAGGAACTGCATGTTGGCACAGAGAGAGCGGGGTGACCATCACCTGTCCCTTAACATGGATATACTACTTTTACTTCCATATATTTACACTCCTGACCAATTCATCCACACCAGCTGAAGTAAAAAACTCCCTCTGAGCCAAGTCAGGTCTTGATCCCACCCTCCAGGGAGCACAAATGGCAAAAACCAGATCAACCTGATCTGCCAGTGTCTACATGACCACCTCTGGCTCAGTTACAGGAGACCCCCACCTAAACTGTCCAGGGATGAAATTCAAGCAAGGAAAGATTAGGTGAGAGATGTATGAAATGTCACCTTCCCTTTAATCACAGCTTATGGATCCACCCCAAAGCGTTACGCATACAGTGCTCCACACTCCACATTGCATATAATCCCACTGCATAATCCAACTACTTGTTCAAACAGGCATGTTGCTAGGAGTGGGTACTCGCCATCACTGGCAGCATTCCTTCAAGACCGCGTCCTCTCCCACATCCAGAGCAAGCATGGTGCACACACAGCTCATCTCTTCAACAGGACACAGCCCATGGCCATCCTCTCCCACGCTGCCAGATCGTGTTGGGGAAACAATTTAGTTGTGGTAAGTAACAGATAAGTATCTCTGCACCGACACAGAAAAAGCATCTCAGCTGGTAGACTTTTAAAACTGGTATTTATTGTGCCTCAGGGAAGAAAATAAATTGGCTAAATGGGCTGAAAGGCACAGCTTCACTAGGAAGAACTTGGATAGTCTCTTCGCATCTTTCGGCACAAACACGGCCATTGAGAGCCCAGATCTAAACCAGAGCCGCAGTTGCTAAGAAAACAGCGCTGCAAACAGATGTCAGGAGATGATTCATGGAGTAAGGGCATATCCCTGTACTACAGATAAACCAAAATGAATGAGGCTCTTTATACCTGATCTCCCAAGCTGGGCTTCTTCACACACACTTTTGGACTTTTTCTTTACTTCCTTTCGATATTCACATGTCAAGGAAACTGAACAGAGCTGAACTCACTGTTCATGGTATAATTACTAGTAAAGGGTTTTTACAACGTACATCATGAACTCAGTAAATGGGCTAAACTGTGGCCCATTTTTACCCTGAAACAAAGCAATTTTCTCCCAAAACATGAAGAAACCTTTCCCAAACACATATCACAAGGAGTACCACGAAGCACACAGATAAAAACTGCAAGGGAACAAACAGTAACTGATTAGGAGTTTTTTCCTTACTTTCTCCTTCACCATAAAACTTAAAATTAGCAGCTAGGGAGATAAGACATTTTCAAGCTATTAGATCATTGGCCAGCAATGCATGCCGCTCCTTGAATTGCTTCATTGTGTCTGCGCTTAAAACCTTTGCCTGACAAATAAATAAAAAATAGCTTGCACACTACAGGACTGGTCAAGTCTTACAGACACCAACAAAGTTCCCAGTTACTTTAATGAACTTTTATTAGATTTCATAGGAGAAAGATTAGCTCTTTTCTTAGAATATCCAGAATCATATAACATCCTGAGTTGGAAGGCACTCCAAGGAGTATCAACATACAGTTCCTTTGCCCCTATTAAACCACCATGCTCGTATCATGCACTGTATGATATCAGCAGAACTTAAAATAGAGTTTCCTGAGGGTATTTGTACGGAATTGTTTAAATAAAGGAACTTTAATACATGTTTCTATAGACAACTCAGGTAAAAGGCAATTATTATTCATAACCATTCATTAGGAAGAAGGAACATTAATTTATACACTTCTGAATAGGTGTTTGTACAGCATTTCACATGAGAGGGGCCCACACATCAGTACAGGGTGACATGTTATTGTGGTCACTGCTGGTTTTTCACCTCCAAATTCCAGTGTCACTGCCCATCCCTCTCTCTTCAACTCATCCCCACTGCCACTGCCTGCAGACACCATGGCTTCCTCTCCCCTGCCACCTCCTGCTCACTCCACACCACCCATCCTCTCTTGCTATGACATGTTGCCTTCTGCCTCAGAAATCAATTATTTAGGCTGCCCTGATTTCAGCGTGAGGTGGCTGTGTGTGTGGATACTGTCATTGTGAGCAGAGTTAACAGCTGCCACCCTGCACCTTCTCAGAGCTATAAAGCCACCCCAGAAGTGGCTCAAGACCATGACACAGCTAAGCAGGCGCCAGCAGCCGCCTGTGTCCCTTCTGCAGGAATTGCATTTCACACAGAGATGTAAACAGACATGACCGCCAAGCTACAGCTCTGTTCACTTGGCCAACAGTCACAACAACGAGCCAAGACCCTGCACGTGGCACTTAGGTCTTTGTCTGTCCTGAGACCGGAGATCACCCTGCAAGCTGAGAGGGAGGAAAACACAGGAACGACAGAAAGAGAGAGAGAGGACAGCCGGGACACAAGGCACTCTTAAAGAGCAAAGCAGAGGCACAAGGAGCAAGCAGCCACAGACGTGACAAAGGCTGCGAGAAACTCTAAAAACAAACTTGTTCAAAGTTTTCTCTCTGTAGATTCTGAGTAACTTGAGGAGGGTGCACCTGCTCTACTTCCTGATGCCTCCAGCAGCTCTCAGGAGAAATAGAGAAGAACGATTCAGTTTTGGAGCGATAGGGATAGGAGGGAGCCCAGGTTTAGTTGTAGAGGTGAAAGGAGGACAAGGAGCCTACCCTTAAATCCACACACAGAGAGCACCTGACGCTAAGTCAGCACCAAGTTACAAACAGGGAGCCCCACGCGCGGCATTCCATGGGCCGGAATTACACAGATCCGTAACAACTGCTCCGAGAGGAAACAAGCGGCTGCAGGAGCCCTGGAAAGATGGGAGGGAAGGGAGGGAAGGCAGGAGGGAGGCTGGCAGCGAGGCGGGAAAGAGAAAGGAGCTCATGTGCAGCGGGAAGCACAGAGCGCGCCAGCCGCCAGCGGGCAGCGCTTCTCCCAGGGCAGCAGCACCGGCAATGAAACAGCGCAAGGAGGATACCGCTGCCTCCCGCGGCCCTCCCACAAAAGTAGGCGCTCCTTTTCCCGAAAACTTTGCCTGAGTAATTTTGCGCCATCAGTTCCCAAACACACAACCCGAAAGACAGTGACGTTCCTAGCGGTACCCACGGCTCTTCGGGGCAGCGCCGACCACCTGCCCACACGCCCTGCGCACTCCCCCGCCCCGGGACAGGCCGGCCCCGGGGCGGCCAGCTCCGGCCGGAGCTCCTCCGGCAGCGCAGCCCCCGCTCGGGGAGGGCAGGGCAGGACCGCGGGGGCGGGAGCTCGCTCCGAGC